>WAAD01005351.1:113283-144913 GCA_013389945.1 Fregata magnificens
TTACACGTGGGCTTATGTCCAGCAACTTCCAAAAAGAACTTGAGCATTGGGCTGTACTGAAAAGACAGTCAGGTCTGCACTGCTTGCAGCACAAGCTTGGGAGAGCTTTTCCTGCTGATATCCACAGGCCTTGTTTGCATCCCTCCACTATGAAGTCCCTCTCAGTCTCGCAGTGGTTGGTCCCAGACTCCAGGAAATTTCTCCCTCCCTCTACAAGTCAATTTGTGGGATTTTTGTACTCATGGAAACATCTGAAGTTAAGATGTTAGTGCTGTCATTATGACTCCAGACAGGAAACCACTTCTTATGATGCTGCCTATGATAAAATGTCATTTCTCTTTTTCAGTACTTTGTATTTAGTTTACCATTCCACCTTCTGTATGCCTCCATTTACTTCTGTGGCCAACATTTAATGAAACCTGGCACAAAGAGATGTATCTTTTTTCTGTCTGCATCACTTATTATTCAGCACCTGAAAGCAAAATCTTGAATGTAAGAGTATGGGGCAGGGAGAAAAAATAGAGCTTATTTTGGTTTATTTCTCACCTCTTAGAAATCTCTTCACTGTTTCCTTGTTTCCAGTATTCTCATCCCCAAAGGGACTCTATTTGTCATCAGTCAAATGTTAATTTTATTAGACTATGCTGCACATGGAATTACTCTCATATAATCCATTTGCTACTTGTTTACCTCATGTATGATTAGTCTTTCCCTCCAGATTCTTATATAACACTCAATAGGGAAATATCAGAGTATTCTGGGTGTTAGGGTTAATAATCCTCAAACTCCCCAAGGGACTAGGATATCGTGACTGTTTCGTTATACAAATAGAGAAATGAGACCTGCAGGTTTCATTGCCCTTCTGCCAGTGAATTTGATTCCAGATAGATCAAGAGGCTAGTGATGGGTTTGCTGCATATGTGACCAAGATGGGAATTGAACCAACATTTCCTAGGGCTAAGTCCTGTGCTAATCCACAAGAACATTCTTTTTTTGTCTCAGTGATTTAATGTGCAGCAAAATGTGACATGATGGCTCTGTGGTAGACAAAAGAAAACACTCCCAACTACATGTATTAGAGTGTTGGTACAACATCAGTGAATCTTGGATTTGATGGACTTTGAAGCTAAACTCAAATGGTTTTGGGTGCTTATGAGAAAGGTGTTAGGAAACAGTGCTTGAAATTCTGCAGATGAAACAGAGAAAAAGACCTGCAGGAATAATAGCCTTTTGGCAGGGATATGGACAACTAGAAGAGGGCCCTTTCCTTCCCTAGTTAATATGATGGTAGAAGTGTGTTTCTAGAATGATCTTGCTTTTTTTTTTTTTCTTTTTAGTTTTAAGGAAAAGAGAAAAGTAATTGGAATGCTTTAACTCTTCCCTACTGTGTCTGACACTGATGTACTACAAAGCGCTCCATTCCTCAGTTCTACAGAGACTAAAATCAGAAGGAATCCTTAATCACTCACATGAGGATATAGCTTTTATATACTATCAAAGCAAGAAGCCAAGAGGCTGCCCTGGCTGACATGAGGGCAAAAGGTTGCTTCCCAGCATGAGGTATTAGCAAGATGTTTTGGCATCTAAAGCAAAAGGATGGTCCCTTACAGAACTCTGGGTTGCCTCTCCCCCCTCCTTCTACCTCTTACTATTCCCCTGAATTCCTCATCTTGGGGTGGTCTCCCCCCAGATGAGTCCCTCCCTTTGGCTCAGCCAACCCACACCACTTCTGAAGATGAGACAGATGCAGGGGAGGAAAACACCTGAGGATGGAGCCCACTGTGCTCTACTGCTGACACAAGATGCACTGCTGTCTTTAGAAGATCTACATCATGGAGTAGGGGCCATGGGCAGAACAGTCTCTCCCAAATCAAGCCAGCAAGTAGGACATTAGGACTCCTACTTCTGGTCTGAGTAGACACAGTCTGCGCCAGTACTAACATCATTTCTCCCAGCACAAAACCCAAAGGCACAACCTGAGGGGGCAGGTAGGCTGCTTCAGTCTCACCCAGCTGAACTGGCCAACAGCCAACACTTCAAGAGGCCTGACATCATCTGACCACATGTAGAAATAGGTCAGGTCCCCACTTATTACCTTGTGCTGTAGAAAAGAACATAATAATAAGTGAACAAAAAACATATCCTACTAGGTTGGGTCCAGCTAGACCAATAAACTGCATCAAGAGAAGATGTTATTTAAGGAGGACACACATACCTGGCCACTGTCTGTAGTCCCTTCCTCTTGTAGTCTCACAACTTCCACAGTTTTTGCATTAGGGATGGTAAAGAATATAACCCCAGTCTATTCACTGTATTCCCAAATATTCCCTTACATGATTTCAACCATGATATTTTTATATTTTCAGTCTTCACAATTCCTGTGGCAGCAAAACTCCAAAAGTACATTGTTACTCTGTTTAAAAATATATATATATTTACTATTTTTTTTTCTGTTTTAAGTCAGTCTCCTATAATTTCAGGGAATTTTCCCTAGTTGGTGGATTAAATCAATCCTCTCATCCACCGCCACTGTTATTTCAGTAAGCTTGAGCACATGTCCGTCAGTCTTCTCCTCTCCAAACTGAAGAGTCCCCAACTTTATATTCTCTCTTCATAAGGCAGCTTCTTCTTTCCATCAGCAGTGTGAATTGTCCTTCTCTGCATCTTTTTTTAGGTCTGCATTTTTTTTCTTTTAATTTGAGCTGGTTTGTATTTCTGCGTGACAAAAGCATGTTTTCCACAAAAATGTTCCGACTTGATTTGACAATACCAAAACATAGGGAACAGGCAGCTTCCCTTGCTTGTTTGTTGCAGTGACTAATAGCCTCCACTGTTAAAAACATGCCAGTTATTAGTGTTTGCCCGGCTGTCACTGCCTGCTGCTCCTTCTTGCAATGTGTTTCCCTGCTAGGTTAAAGAGCTCTTTACTACCCAGAATTTTCTCTTTGCAAAAGCATTTTATACACTGTGATCAAAACACTTTCTAGTCTTTTTTTTTACCTCTTTTTCTTTTATAAAGCAAAAAGATTGAGTTCTTTAAGTTGGTCCCTGGTCAGTGTTATATCCAGACTGCAAATCGTGACTGTGGGTCAATTCCAGAGCTCGTGTCCTCATCGCCACAAACAGCTGTGGGTTGGGAAATAACATCAGTTTCTAGTCACAGGACTCTTGTTTGTGCATCCAAGACCTCATCAGCACTGTTTTTCTGTTAGCGCTGCAGCCCTGGGCTGCAGCTAAACAAGTGGCTCATCTATGGTGCTGTGTAGGTGCTTTCCAGTGCTTTTCCCTGCCTTGTAGGTCAGGTTGTGCTCTTTGTTCCTAGATAGATAACTGTGGCTTTAGCAATCATAAATGTTAGTCTTCCAAAAGGGACGCATACAAGAAGCTCTATGCAACTTGGGAATTTTAGTCTAAACAATCTAGTATCTTCCTAATCAGATGTGTCTAAGAGGCAAGTAATTAAATTGTAATGTTGGGAAGGTACTACCTTGGGAGACTGGAGAGAGGGTGGAAGCTGGTTTTCTACTTCATGGGTAAGCACTCTAAAAGCAGACGTTTAAGAGAGCTTTCCAGACAACCCTGCTTCTTTTTCGTAGTTTATTCAGTGACTCCCAAGAACAGGGCAAGCCCCCCACAAGATGAAAGTGCAAAACGCTTGTTCTTCAGATCCCATTTGTCATGAGTATGAGCAGATGGATGAGGCACACAGTAGAGTCAATACCGCAATGTTTCAGTGTGTGCCCGTACATTAAAATTTAAGGCGTTTATGTAGCTTTAAACATTGTCACATAATCACAGGAAACTCTGCAATGATGCTGTAGCTTAGAGTATTTAATGCCCAAATTTTGGATTGAAATTCTACTTGTTTTCTTTTTTTTGGATAAAGATTTTTCACCTCTTTGCCTTTCTTTTAACTTGAGCATTGACAGCATATGCCCTGAATTGCTGAGAAGATACATCCCTTCTTGTCCCTCTCTCTATGTAATACAGAGACAAGATTGATGTTAAATTGCCACCGCTGCTGAGCAGAGATGAAGCTTTAGTCTTCATTTGTGTGCATGCTTTTGTACAGACCCACGCACTACTACCATCACAGAAGATGAAAGTGTTCTTAATCGGAGCAGAAAACACGGAGAAAAATATCACACTGTGTAGCCAAGAAGAAAGAAAAACTCTCAGTGGCACTCAGTTTAGGAGACATTTGTTCTGGCCTCCTTTGTAGTTTGTTTCATTTTGATTCTTTTTGTTGTTGTTGCTGTTGTCCAATTTTCTGCAAGAAAGAGATTAAATTAATGGAAATTGATTGGTGTATCTACAATTATGTACAGGGAGGTCTGGCTACAGTGGGGACATATATCACAAAGCAAACTTTCCTACTGCTGTTTTTATATTAATTTATTAATCATATATTAAAGTCCACTTCTGTTTCACCTTGATCTGATTTATCCCCCCACCTCCCCCAAGCCCAGTCTTCAGCCCATTCTCCAGCTTTTCCTTTCACTGGAAAAAGTAGAAAGTGTCAGGTCAAGACAGCATGCATGTAAGGTATAGTAAATAGTATATAATCAAGCATTGTCTATTCCACCCCACGGTGTCAAGGTATTTTATAATCAGTGATTTCCACCTCACAATAACCTTGAGGGTGGGGAACACTATTGTCCTTGGAGAAATATCTCCCTGAGGACACGCACAAAGGGCTGTACCATGTAAACCAACATTGCAGTGGGACCACACTAGCTTTTATCTGTTGAGGTTCTGCTATAGACTTGAACACAGGAGGCCAAACCAAACCAACCAAAAATTATTTCCTTGTAAGATAGTCTCATAGAAAGAAGCACACCATCCTCATTATGAGTGGTGGGTTAATGCCTATATCAGAAATATCTGTCAATTCTAGCAGCCAGATCCGTACTCATTGTGTTGTCTTGTTGCTCAGCTTCGTCAATCTCTTTACGTAGCCTAATCCTAGGCAAAGGGGCAGGCTATCTTCTTATATGCACCCTATAAATTTAGATGTGGTCTTAACAGGCCTGTTTGATGGGGCAGAATAACTCCTCAGTTAACTACCTCCTATTTTTTCAGTAGATTGCCTAAGTCCCATCAAACACATGGTGTCTTTGTCAGCTCTGCAGAAAGGTTTCTCTGAGCAATTGTAGGCAAAATGTCCTTTCCTAACAAGCCCTGGTTAAATCTAAGGTAACCGTAAGGCTGGCCTGAGATACCCATAGGGAGCATGAGTTGAGTAGAAGAAAGCAGAAGACAGAAGAGAGGTAGATAGGTGTTCAGAGTATCTCCTCCCTTCCATTTTAATGACACAGCTGATCTATTCCATGACCCAACTTTGTAGATGTGAACAAGTCAAGCTCCGCCTAGCCAATGTCCTCCTAGCCACATTGACCGAAGGAACTCTGTAGCTGCCATGAAAAACTGATTGGGAGTATCTTGTGCTAGCAAGGCCTAGCAAGAAAGTCAGTTAAATCCCCAACCCAGGGCTGTGGATCGCATCAATGGCAGGTGTCTGACAGCTAAGCCAATCACTTCCTTACCCTGCACCTCTCTGCTCTGTTGCCTCTGGAAATGGGTTCCCAAAAATTGCAGTCAAATGTGTCACAAATGTGGTATGAGGACTAGTAAATTGATCTTTGTACAACACCGTAGGCATGAGAAACATCCAATAATTAGTGACTGGTGTTAAAGTGTTCCTGAGCTTGGCACAGATTGTATCTGAAGTTCAAGCCCACTGTGATACTCTATCCAGTTTTCACAAGGATTTGAGGCAATCCTTTCCCTGACAAACAATTAGAGAAGCCACATGAGTGAATCCATGCACAGCCTGTTCCCTGCCAAGGCATTGAGTCAATTGCTAGTGCCACAAATCTTAGAAATGGCAGGCTTCCTAATCCCATAGTTTAATTCTTGGCATTTTTGATAGGTTTCTAAGCGGGAGGCAAATAAGCTCGATCAGTCTTTCAAGCTGACTGTGCCAGCATCTAACATACAGTCTTTATTTCAATGTCCAAAGACTACGGTAGCATCACAGGCATGAAAAGCAGGCAGTGTCCTGAAGAGCTTGAGAAAGAGGTGAGTACATTATAAATATTTATTTTTTCACCATTTTAATGCTCGGAAAAATTTCTTCCCATAGATTTAAAATATGATAAACACACCTAGTGAGGGATCTCAGAGGGCCAATGTACAAAATAGTTATCACAGCTACAGAAGCCCCATCTGGCCCAATTTTCTTGTTGCTGATGCTCTAAGAACAGCATAGGGTAGGAGCCTGGGTTTGATAAGAGATGCAGACCGTAGTTGTCTCTCCTGCAACCCACCTTGTCCTGGTTTCCAGCCCAGACTATCACTATCCAATCTCTCTGGTTTTTATTGTAGTTGGTTGCAGTAGTGAGTGGGAAAGAAACTGGATTCAGCAATTATATTCAGCACAATATCGAAACGCATGCAGTCATAACCCCTCGATGAGCTTGGTCTAAATCACAAACTAGTTATATTGAAATGTATTTCATACTTCTGTCTCTTGATTGCTTTGTGGTGTCACAAGGGCAGTAGGACACTATGTCCCAGCCACCCCTTGCTGACTGAGTGGTGCACTTGATTGTTCCTCCACAAATTTTGGTCAAAAAAAAGCTAGACTGTGATTCTATGATTCTATAAAGCATGTAGCTAACAGCTCTTTCCTAACATGGCTCACATTGACAGAAGAGGATTAGAAATCACACTCAAACAGCACATCTGGCAGAAGAGAGGAGATGGCAAACTCTGAGAAGGGACAGCTGAAGATGTTAGCATCTTTAGCTGGTGCAGCTGGAGCCAGAGAACAATGTTCCTATGGTCTAAGTAAAAGACTTTGCAACACCAATACTGCTACATTGTTCAAGAGCAAGCAATATTGGGCGTGGGGGGGAAGAAACAAAACCTTAGATATTTAATGAAACTCGAAGCTTCATCGGAAGGGATTCACAAGGAAATGGCTGTCCTGTGGTTACATTTTTCTCATGTCCCATAAAACGAGTACATGAGCTAGGAGCATCTCTTGTGTCAATTCTCTGCTGGTTTACGCATATTGAATTCACTTTGTAGTTTTCTTTGGGAAGCAGTAGCAGGGTTCCTCTTTTTTATACTTGGCCATCTGTATTCATAAAGTTAGCAAGCAAGTAATGTGAGAATTATGACACTTTATGCTAAATACGTGATACTTGATGATTCTACACACGGTACATGGGACTTCATGGGTCTGCATAGAGAGACTTAAAGAAGAAAGGCCAAGGAGGAAAGATGAGGCATCTGACACAGGATAAGTAAAAGAGTGAAAGTGAAATATCTTTTCCAGAGGTCAGGGAATTAAAAAAAAAACAAACAAAAAACAAAAAAAGAGAGGTAACTTTTTTATTTCAATTTCATTTAAACTCAGAACTTAGCCACATACACATAGCAGTGAAAGAGTTGAGTAGATAAAAAGGTTCACATGCTTCATCAGTAACAGGGTATGCAGGGTAAAGTCTTGGGCCCAAAGAGATTAAAAACACCTTTAATGCAGTCAGGAGTTCCTCAAAGATGTTATATTGTGACTGTAGAAACAGATCAGATGTGGGACCAGACCTGAAAAGACCCAAATCAAAGATTGAACACGCGTAATGAAGAAGAAGGGAACAAGGAGGGAACTTCAACTATGGGTTCACTCTGGAAAAGACCAACGTGAAAAAAAAAAGTATTAAAAAGAGAGGAAATAGACTCTTTAACACCAAGAAACATCTTAGCTTTCACTGTGTAAAGCTATTGGTGTGAGAAATGATCTGAGATCTCCAATTATCAGTGCCAAAAAACTGTCATGATAAATTCCAGTGAATTATTGGTACAGCTCTCCCATTTTGACCATCTCCAAAGATACTACCAGAGGAAAAAATAAATATTGCTATTCAATGGTACATTCAATTATATTCACTATTACTTCCTCATAGACCAAGACCTAAAAACACAGAAAACCAATAGCACATTTATAACAGGGATTATAACACTTTCATCAGAAGTGTGTAAAGATGAATAAAGGAACTTAGTTAGGGATGGTTTTATTGACCATATTAAAGATGACCCCAGACTTCAGTTCTTCAATACTTCACATCTATTTTCAAAAGGATATGTTCTCCTGTCAGCAGGGGCAGCAGATTTGTGGCTGAAAGGTGTAGTCTGGCAAACGGGGATTGGCTTCACATACATATCAGGATGCCCAGAAGAAGGGTGATTCCCAAAAGGGTGAACCTCAAGTGGCCATCAACATTTCCAGGTCATATTTCTTTGAGAAGGCAGGTCTGTGCAGAGTCTGGGGGTTGCAAGAACACATGACAAGTGTTCTGGCAAAAGGAGGAGAGAGAAGGGGGTTCACACAGTGTCCCTGTCATTCCTCCAGTTTTGAGGTGGTTCTATATTGAACCAAACTCTTTGGCAGGTGAATTGCTCTAATCCCAAAAGGCACCTCAAAAAGCCGTTGCATGGGCAGAATTAGGTGTGTAAGGCAGGACAGACTGAGAAGCAATAACGGCACAAGAAGATGTAAAGACCTTGCTGCCGATGGCGTGGTGATTGTCAAAGGTCTTCAAATAGCACCTTCTGCTGCATTCAATTCTTTTCCTTCATTCTCTGGTGCTATTTGAGATCTTATTTCTTGTACCTTACCTACTGGTCTACCTTCTTCACAAAGTTTCTACATATTGAGGGGTGGAACACCTCTCCTATGAGGACAGACTGAGAGACTTGAGGTTGTTCAGCCTGGAGAAAAGAAGGCTCTGGGGAGACCTTACTGTGGCCTTTCAGTACTTAAAGGGGGCTTATAAGAAAGATGGAGACGGACTTTTTAGTAGGGCCTGTTGTTATAGGACAAGGGGTAATGATTTTAAACTAAAAGAGGGTAGATTCAGACTAGATATAAGGAAGAAATTTTTTACAATGAGGGTAGTGAAACACTGGCACAGGTTGCCCGTAGAGGTGGTAGATGCCCCATCCCTAGAAACATTCAAGGTCAGGTTGGACGGGGCTCTGAGCAACCTGATCAGATTGTCCCTGCCTGAAGATGTCCCTGCTCACTGCAGGGGGATTCGACTAGGTGACCTTTAAAGGTCCCTTCCAGTCCAAACTTTCTATGATTCTATTCTATGATTCTATGATTGAAGGTACATGCTCATCCAAAATTTCCTTCATTCCTCCTAGAATACAAGAATATAGATTATTTCCTCAAGAATAGGAAAGAAGGAGTAGAGGCTGCTTCACCTGGTCTGAGGTGAGGCAGTTTCTACATATAGGAAAATTGCAGTTAATTGAAGGAGATTTCATCAAAGTGTAGGAACTAGGAGTGAAAAGGTTCCTTTGCTCATTTTGAATAGGGCAGAACCACAAATAGGGCAGAACCACCCATTCTCACCTGCAGAGTCCACAGCTCTTCCTTCCTTTGTTTTTAAGTGAAAGCATATGAAAACCATTGAACAACCAACACTGCAGAAGCAGTAAAATCTCTTGAAAAGCCACTTAGAAAGATAGATCCACTAAACTTGCCAAAAATAAATTGCTATTTACCCAATTGTATTCCCATCTATAGGTAAGAACCTAGGCTCTGCCCAGTTTTATGTGCATGCGTCAACAGATTCCAAAAATAAATAAGTCAACAAATGGCAATTTATTTAAGGTGTTGAAAATATCAGACAGTTGGGAAATCAGAAAGCAAACTGTTTCCTCCAGAATCTCTTGAAAGACGCTCAGGAAATGGTATCCAGTTGGAGTTGGTCTGGGGCAGAAACTTTGCTTTACTCAACTTCTAAGCAATTGTAGATCAATGAGGGGCTAATTCAAAGCTTTCTCAGTCAAAGAAAAAGCTGACTTCAGTATGTGTCAGACCAGGCCCCTGTGTTTTAGAAACATGAGTCAAGATTTAAATGCGAGTTTCTAGAAGGAAAGTTCATACCTTATTTCCCTTCCCTGTCCTGGCAGGACCATCTTCCTTGTGTTATCAGAAAGCAAAGGGAGGGGACCTTAGGGATTAATTTTGCTAATGGCCTTTCTAATGGGACTTCCTCAATAAGTCATATTTTTAGACAATTTATGTAAAAAGCATCAGGGAGACAGCAAGTAGTTCCTCTTAGAAAGGAGACATCTTGAGCATATCGGGGAATTCCTTGTAGTTATGAAAAGGTTCACGCAGGTTTAGTGGCTATCCCAACTCAGTAGAGAGACTTACCATTGTTGGTGAATTTTTTTTTGGCTTTGGCTTTATTATTTTCATAAATCTCCACTTCCCCGGAACCAAATTACCATATAAGAATCTCAGTTTTCTTTTAAAAATAAGCAAAAACTATTTCTAGTTCTCATTATTAGAAATAAAGCTAGAAATTGAATTCATAATTGCTTAAATAGACAGCAGATAGAAAGAGCAAATGATTTTAATAGTTCCGTGGTATAGTAGGAAGGAAGAGCTGAGGCAAATTTCTGATATTTAGCCACAAAAGTGTCACTACATGCACAGACCTACCCAATAATAATTGAAAATTTTGTAGTTACTGAGGAAGTACTAGAAAAAAAGTCAATGGATGTTGGAATAACATCAGCAGGACTGACAATATTTGCAATAACATCAGACATAAGAATTCCTGTAATGTTTAATTGTAAATATCAGATATTTAATTTGATAAAACAAAATGGCAATAAAGAAACAGTTTTAGTGAGCAAAATGAAAAAGTCACATATGTAGATTTTCCTGCTTATGCTCTTTCCGTTTCCCTGTTTGTTTCAGCTCCTGAATTAGTGGGTTTAATGAGTTTCAGACCTTGGTTTAGAAACTGGACCAAATTACAGGTTGGAACTTACTTGTTGTCCAGAAATCCTCTTAGATAATTCTCATGTTTATATTCATTTTTACTGAAGGCAGTAATTTTGTGGGCATTGGAAAAAGAAAAGAGGGATAGTCTTGGCCAGGTTTTTGCTCTTTTTTTTTAATTAAACAGAGGGAGAGGTCTACACGACCATGCCAATTCATCAAAACAGAATCCTTCAATTAGAAAAAGACAGTATTGAAATTTTAGGTTGTATATGACAACATTCAGTTAAACTTTTCTCAAGAAAGGTTTCTCACATTGTCATGGTTTAAGCCCAGCTGGCAACCAAGCACCACACAGCCACTCACTCACCCTCCCCCTACAGTGGGATCAGGGAGAGAATCTGAAGAGCAAAAGTAAGAAAACTCATGGGTTGAGATAAAACGGTTTAATAATTGAAATAAAATAATAATAATAATAATAGTAATAGTAATAATAGTAATGAAAAGGAAAACAACGAGAGAGAGAGAGAGAGAGGAACAAAACCCACGAAAAACAAGTGATACAACCGCTCACCAGCCACCGACCGACACTGAGCCAGCCCCCGAGCAGCAATCGCTGCCCCCCGGCCAGCTCCCCCCAGTTTATATACTGAGCATGACATGGTATGGTATGGAATATCCCTTTGGCCAGTTTGGATCAGCTGTCTTGGCTGTGCCCCCTCCCAGCTTCTTGTGCACTTGGCAGAGCACAGGAAGCTAGAAAGCCCTTGACTAGTGTAAGCACTACTTAGCAACAACTAAAACATCAGTGTGTTATCAACATTATTCTCATACTAAATCCAAAACACAGCACTATACCAGCTACTAGGAAGAAAATTAACTCTATCCCAACTGAAACTAGGACAGGAATACAGGACAGAATTTAAATAGAGATGGATGCCAGCTCAGAAAAAAAAATCAATAGCATTTTAAAAAATGATAGCTTAGAGGTTAGCACAGAAAGAGCCACAGGTTCAAGAACCTGCCTTATTTGATTCAAAGCAGGAATTTGAACTTAAGTTTTCCCCATAAGAGGTAAATGCCCTAACAACTAGAGAATCAATCAGTCTTTTGTGATGAAAAATTATAACAGCAAAAGTTGCCCTGTTTGTTTGAAAACAAACTGTGAAACTTCAACTATTTAAAAAAAAAAAAGGCACTGCTGTTTTCTAGCCCTGACTTTGTAGTTTCAATTATTATATGGTATGATTAAGTCAAAATGAAATATACCTATGCTGTTGTAATATTTTACTAATATCCTGTCGAATTTAATACAGTTGGGATGTTCCCATGAAGGATTCTCAGTTTTCTAGAAATTGAAGGGAAACTGCTCCTTTGTGGCTTTTTTTTTTCCCTCACTGAATTCATCAGGAGTATGACCAAGGTTGATTATCTTTTAGTCGTCCCCTATACAAAGGCATGAAGGGTGATTGGTATTGGCCTTACACTTGCCAAGAGATATTAGCCACTGTGGGCCACCCCCTGTGTTGACTTGAATGGGCTTTACCAGGGATTTGTCCACTGAGTGTTGGTCTCCTTTTGATTTAACTGTATTATTTGAGACTCATCTCTCTTGCCACTTTGTGAAAATAAAGAATGGGTTCACCTTTATCGAGAGACATCAGATTTAATGGCAAAAGAAAAGAAGCAGTGTTAGGCCTTCTGAGTCTACTCTTGGCTGTTGTTGGTTTACAAGTTGTATTTGGCAAGGTGTTTAAAGTCTCCAGAAGAGGGAACATGAGTCCAGCTGGAAGCATGAGGAGGTTTGTCTCTGATTTTCATTGTACTGAAGTTTCATTCTCTGTGAAATGGGAACCTTGTGGTTCTGATACATGATATCTTGATGTTGCTGTGCCTCTTGCATTTATAGTATGTGTCAATAAACTGGTTTAAGCTTACAGAGAAGTTTGAGGCTTCCCAATAGTAGGTGTATATTAATTAATTTCTTCAGGCTATCATCTTCTTGCATATCTAGAGACAAGCATCTCATCTTCAGTTGCATACATTTATGGAACTGAGACCTGTGGACATAACCCAGATTTATATGCACAGAATGGAGATCAGAATCTAATTTTGTATTTTAGGAATATTGCTACCCTAACATTTTAATTAATAAAGGTTGCACTAGGACCATTTTAAAAAGGGAGATCTGTGATCAGAAGATTAACAACCCTTTCCCAGAAACATCCTGAACAGCTTCTTCTGTGGTGGCAAGAACCATGGGGACCTTTGGAAAGGCCAGCTATTTCACACTTGCTTGCAATTTCTTGCTATCCTTTTTTCACAAGCAGTTCTCATCCCTAACTGCTGGCACATCAGCACAGGACTGCAGGCATGGGTGGCTTCCAGCAAATAGGGGAGGCATTCATGGAAAGAGAGGAGAGGTTGTTCATTAAGGAGATGCTATCTGCTAAGAAAAGTGTTCACAAAAGACTAGGCTTGGGTGAAGCAGATTTTCCTTAGGTTCACCCAATAACAAATGGAAGTCCCTTCAGAAAATTACCCTTGCACTGACTTGCCCTCCCCACTGACTTGCCCTCTGCAGGAGGTTCTTTCTCCATCCGCTAATGAGGGAACATTGTGTGTCTGTCCTCCTTTTGACTAACATGAGCCTTTGTTACTATCCTTCATCATCTTGCAAATCCTTGCATAGGTCCCCACTTAGCAAAGGGCTTAAGCACAGCTATACTGCTATAAACACATTGAATTCTGCAGGATTCAGACTGAGCTGAAGATATATTGCCTCAAAAAGTATTGCTGTAGCATGTTCAGTTATAGAGCACTACTGTATTAACCATTAAAGGATAATTGTAAATAAAACTCAGAAGGATCGATCCAGCTCAGCTCCATCAGCTTATTGATTTTAGCTATAAAAAGAAACTAGTACATAAAGAGCACTCTTACATGTGACGCCACCACCAGTCCCTGGTGACTGACAGTTCCCTGGTGCAAATAGCACATGAACTTTTGTTTTCTAAACTTAAGTTTACAGGTAACGTCAAACTTTCCTTTAAATTACACAATCTTTCCCTGCCTGTCCTGAAAGGCAGGCCATTTTATCTGCGGGTGGGTCAGGTGGACAACTTATTGTAACCATTTTTCATGACTGGCTGGTATTCTGCAAAGTAGAAAACAGGAAACACGTGCAGCACAGAAATCACTGATATCTACTATAAAAAGGAGATTTATAAATGATTGAAGAAATATTTTAAAAAAAAAAAAAAAGCAGAAGACAATAACATAAGCTAATGAGAAGGCTGGTAATGCTTTTTGAGCACCAAAAAATTGTAAGAGTTTTACTCATTGCTAACAGTATAAACCTTTATCATAACCAGCATGCCACCTAAAAGCAATATCTCAAGACTAGCCAAGAACAACCACTCCGCTAAAACAGCATGCATGAGAGACAGCTGGACCCAGGCCTGAACTATTTAGCACAGATCTAATCCTGTCCTTGCAGGTTTTGTAGTTTTGCCAAGATTAAGGATTTTGCTGCTTGTTTTTTTCTTTCCCCTTAATATGGCTGGCTCTGCTCTTTGACCGTGAGCACTGCAGAGGCACTGCCCTGGCTCTTCTTAGTAGGAGAGTTTTCTTGGCCCAAGAGAAAATCTAAATAGGGAGAGGGAACAAAACAGTACTATCTAAACCCTGAAGAAGTGAGCTGAGGAACTAGAGGTCATCTTCAGAGGATACCATCTAAACATCACCCTAAATACCAGCCCCCAACAGTTAGGGGCCATTAGCTTTTAAAAACTGTTTTTTAGCCCATATCTAACCCTCTCCCTTAGGGGTGGATTCACCTGACACCAGACTCTTTGAAAAGTTACCCTCAGCTCCTGCCATGGTCAGTGAGACAAATGAATGTCTGCAGGGGGAAGTTTCTTCCATCCTAAAATCTCTATCAATCTTTGGGTGAAGACATCCTTTTTTTTCCCTTTTTTTTTCCATTAACTGTAGAAAGATATTAAGTGTCAACAAGAGTGTCTGATTCTCCACCAGTGACCACAGACCTCCTGTGTCCAACATCACCAAGCTGCTGGTGCCAGCACAGCCCTGTGCCCAAGCAGCCCTCTTAAGTGCAGAATTTCCCTTCCTTTTCCATGTACTGGGCCAAACCAGGAGCTCTTCACAACCAAGGGATGGTTTTATAGGTAAATATCTGGAACTGAGGTCCCAGCACCCCTCATCACTGAAAACAGGTAGTGTCCATCATGTAAGCAGGACGAGGGACGAGCGTAAAGCTCAGCATCTATCTGGAGCCTTAACCCATCCTAAGAAACAATTCACAGGGAAATGCATTACTAGGTTTTCTGGGGTAAGTTGTGTTCAGTCTTCCATGCTGCACTTGGGACACTTTATAATCTTCTTTACTATCGGCCTAGCAAGGTCACCTCTGTTTCTTAGGTTTAGAAGTCTCATATAGGATGTAGGACGTTCAAATTGAATGCCAATTTCCTCCTGCCCTGAATTTTCCAGCACCTATGCAGACAGGAGATATTGTGTCATTGATGACTCTTCTTCAATACACTGGTCATCAGCCCTGCAGGGAAACTTATCCTGGTTCACCTACACATGACTTTGGCACCATGCGAGTACACAGAGAAAGAGCTGAGGCAGAAGAGATCACAAGACTCAGAGACCCTTCATTGTGTTGTGAGCCAGCAGCTGCTGACAATGGCAGTAATGAAAAGCAAAAGAGTTTCCTGCCTCATCCAGGAGCACTCTAAGAGAAGAAGTCCTGACTGCAGTCAAAGTCAAGATGGGCAGAAATGTCACAGAGTGTACCAGGAACTCTTGAGACATATCTTGTATTGGGTAGGTATGGGCATCAGAGGCTGTCTGCAAAAGCAAAAGGTGTTAATGTCACCAGAATGTGCATGGGAAAAGGAAGGTTGGTTGCTCCCCATTCTGGGTAAAACATCATAAACTTGAACGACATTTGATGCTGTTACTCTTGAAATGCCAGCCAAGCAAAGGATGTTGCTTTTGCTTCCGGCCCTTAGCTGACATCAGCCAGCACGCTCTGCTGAAAGCACTGCTGCTGGAGCTGGGCTGGTGGACACCAGCTGAGCAGCTGAGCCTGGGCTCCTTTCACCTGAAAAGCATAAACCTTAGGTGCAATTTCTCTTCTGATACCTTCCTTCCCAGGGGTTTGGAAGGACTCACCCTCTTCCTTCTGGAGACACAACAGTGGGGGAATTAATGTGATAAAGAAGCTAGTGAGTCCCAGAAGTGTGACAATCTTTCCATCTTTCAAGTCAGAGAACATCTTCCCTGCAAACGATGATTGGTATTCTCAACAGTTACCACTTGCAGATTAACTGGTTTACTTCCATGAATGGGAAATATCAGAGAAGGTGATTCAATTGATTTAATGGATTATAATTAGATGGTAATAGGTATATATGTATATACAATGAGTGCAGTAGACCAAACAGAAAAGGAAGATTCATCCTTACTAAGATTTCTTTGCTGATCACTAAACAGGGATAATGTTGAATGTTGTGGTTTGTTTTGCTCTGTTTCATTTTGGTTAATTTTTTATTTTATTTTATTTTATTTTATTTATGTTTATTTTATTTTATTTTATTTTATTATTTTCACAAATAAGAACATTTCTCTTTTGCTTTTCAAATGGGCAGCTCATAACCAAGGTCATGAAATGCAAATTTTAGAAGCTGCTGAGCTTACTTAATGCATGTTCACACACATACACAATGTGTACAAGTGTGTACAATGTGTACAAGCACACACAAGTGTGTACCATTGATCTAGGTAGGATTTGCTTAATACTATTCATAAACACTTTCAGTAGGAACTGCAATACAGCTTGCAGTGCACATGTACATGCTTCCTTACAATCCAGGCTAGAAAAAAACAGTTTAATAGAAGGGTTTAATAGAAAATGATAACAATTCTATGAATGTTTTCTCTAAAGAATCCTCGAAAAAGATCTTGACATATAATGACATCCTTTTTGAAACCTTACTTTTTTTAAAAGAAGAAAACCCTAAGGAAGGTAAGGATTATCCTTGAAATAATGGACGAGTCTAGAATAATGCGAAGTTCAGTCAGTTCCATCCCTATCAGGAATTACGAGAGTTTTCTTTTAGACACCCCCTTTTATTTTTATTTGGTAGAGTTTGGAAAAGGAACTTTTAATTGTGAAAATGTGGATAACGGTACATGTAGAAATCAATTTGTGCAAGTATAAAAGAACTATGAAAGCAAGCAGGGCCAGGGGTTAACCAAGGGCTCCAAAAATCAACATTCAGTCCCCAAATCTTCTTGTTTGACATAGCGTCATTCATTTAGTCCTCACCAGCTTCATTTCTTTCCATAGCTCTCCCTCATCTGCCCATGAACAGATGCTCCAAGGAACAGACGTTGCCTTACTGTGTGGTTACAGGGGATAGTGCAGCAGAGCCTTGGTTGCACACTGGCCCCACTGCTCTGATACAGTCATTCATGCTCAGGAATCTCATTTACACTGGTCTGCTCCCTAAAGGCTTTTGTGCAAGTTTCAGAACATCAGGTTTTGCAGAAGCTACAGATGTCCGCAACCATGCCTTTATTAACTTTATCAAACTGCTCACAAAAGGACATTTTATTATTAGATGCAAAATGGAGGAAAAATTCATAACTGGATCACAACTTTCTTATCAAATTGCTCCACAATAAGTAGTAGAAGAAAATTAATGATGGAGAGGGTCATAGATGAATCTGAGTGACACCTTTGTCTGCAATTATTATATTTTATCAGCAATAATTATTAAGTATTTTATTTGGGAAAGAAGACCAACAAATTAAGACTCATCTTTACCAAAGAAGGACTCTGATCATAAGATTACCAGGTGTTTTGGTGGACTAGTTACACAGTCAGATATGGACATATACTGAACATAGCATGCCATGGCCTGCCATACAGTATGATCAGGTGATATTTGGCTTATCACATCAGCTATGGTAATATGAAATATTCACCAAAAAATGGTATTACAAGCAAAAAAACCCAAACAAACTGGTTTCCTTAACAAACAAAACAAGCTTCATAAATTCCTGGGAGCTCAATTAGGCATGTTCAGAAAACAATTAACTGTGTTAGGTTTGTTACTGTAAAAGCAATGTTATGAGCCGAAACCATACCCTCGATCACAGTAGCTGTATCACCAAACATTTCTCCACCAGCTGCCTTAGTGGTGCCTTATCAAATTATTCTACATCTCTCTTCTTTAAGGTTTGGAGATACATTATATTAAGCCAACATTTAACTGAGCTGTTTACCCAGTTGGGGATGGAAGTCCAACTGAAATAGCAAATATAATGCACTCGCCTCAGCATCCTTCTAAGAACATTTCTAGAGAGAGATCTCTGTCCTTGTTGGACAAGGTTGGGTAGAAAAACCTGAAAAGCAGATGTTCGGGAACTTCTCAGTGCCACCAAGGAGATGCCCGTATGGCCACAGGAGCAGGTAAGTCAACTTCATTTTAAGTCTTCCTCTTCTGTTCTACCTCTCCAGCGAACAGCAGACATTCCTGCCACTCAGACAGCACAGCAGCTATTTCAGGAAGCATGGCTTTGTGAATTGGGACGAGCCTTTGGCTCCATTTTCCCAGAGAGTTGTGCTGCAGACCAAATCTCTTTTCTCTAAAAAGGACATTTTCCCTTCCTCCCTCCTTTGTAATCTGGCAAAAAGAGGATTTCTTTCCCTTTATATACATCAGGATTTGAACACATAAGCCCTCCACCCCTGTGCGTACGTACGTTTTTTTTTTAATCTGGTGATGAATCTAAACCAAGTTTGGCACAGGGAAGGAGCCTTCAAAGATATTGTCTCACAAGTTTCATGAAAATAAGCAGCCAGGTAGAGGAAAAAGTCGTTATTAACTCCTGCGTTGTAGAAAAAGCTAAACTGTGAGCTCAACTCTTACTATATGTTAGGGAGTCCACACAAGAGCTAGCCCTCAAGACAGAAATCTATAGAAAGCCAAGCTCACATGAAAAATGGAGCAACAGGAATAATAAAATAAAATAGCGTTGCAATGTTTATGTGCCCTACCTTGCTGGCAGAGCTGTACCTAGCGCCAGCAAGCTTTTCATTCATCTAAATGTCCAATACTTGAAGAGTGTCCAGTGCAGACAGACCCTTCCAAGACTATCTTTCCCAGCCAAGGTGAGTTAAATGGGAGATAATACTTTTCTCAGGATGGGGTTTCATGTGAAATTCCTACTATTGAAGCCAAAAATTAATACAGAGCAAACAAACAAACAACCAACAAAAAAATCCTTAACCACAGAGGGTCCTGAAAAAAATACACAGTCACATCTCCTACTCTGAAAGCATTTTCAAAGCATTCCAGCAAAGTATGGGTGCTGCTAGTCCCCCTTTTTATTTTGCAGCAGAGAAACTGAGGCACAGTTTCTCTGGCACAGAAGAGAAACTGAGGCACTTGCCTTTACCAAGTTCACCTGAGGATTTTTGTAGGAAAGCCAAGAACTGAATGGGGACAGCATGTGCAGATAGCAAAGTAGCCATCTACTGATTAAAGAAACTCATAACTGCCATTAACATCTGGCAGATGCAACATGGCAACTGTCAGCAGCATCGCAAGGCAGCCCAGGACCTGCCTGACAGCTCCCCTGTGCTACAACCTCTCCATGTGGTAGTCTGCAGGGACTTATTCACTTTGCCGCTGCCACAAAGAGGAGGGATAGCAGGTACATGAGCAAGATAATATTTTGATTCTGTTATTCTAGCAATTGTAACCCTTAATGGGCAGTTCGCTTCATTTCTGTCACTGTAAATCACTTGGAGCACATAACAGCACCCATTTTCTTGACCTCCAAGGTTCCAGCAGAAGAAAGCAAAGAGGGAGAGAGCGAGGAAAAAAGTGTGATCAACTCTTCATTTCTACAACAGTTCAGCTGGGCGTGCATAAAGCTGTTGGATTTCATCCTGTCCCCACACTGCTCACAATCCAATTTTGAAAAAGCCCTTTCTCCACTCCCAGTGAAGCCCGAGAGAGTTGTTGCCCTGTTGCCTTGCAAGGGTAACACCAAGAGTATTGAGGGGCAGCAAGGAAGTTTTGCTTTTAAGCTCCACTCAGAGCTGTTTCCATGCTGCAGAGACATAGAAGGGAAGGGACAATGACTGGGTAATAAGAACTTTTCCCCAGAAAATGGAGTAAAAATTATTCCTTTGCTCCAGTAGGGTCTTGCTGAAGTTGTTCATATTTGGGCAACCCAAGGTATGCCAAGGCAACAGAGGCAGACTGCAAACAACAGGTAAGAAAAGGTACTTGGGGGAGACTGCGCTAAACCTGGTGGCTTTGTTCCTGCCTTCACCGTGGTTCTTCATATCTCCAAGGGGAGATATGAAGGGAGCCAGCAACAGGGGAGGAGAAAGGAAAGAGCATCCTGAGAGTGGAGCTGGTGTTTGGGGTTACGCTGTGTCCAAGGAGGCCACAGCAGCACAGACCTGGGGGACAGTGCCTGAGCCTTCCTGGTGTCAGCGCAGCCACTCCGTGGGCAGGTGTCAAGCCAAAAATGCTGCAGATTTAAAGACTGAGTTCAGAAGGGGTGAAAAATTAAAGGAACAACAGGGGACCAGCAAAAATATTGATTTTTTTTTTTTAGATTATGATAAATAATGGAGGTGAAACCTCAAAAAGAGCAGTTTTAATCAGTCCTACTCAAAGCATTTATAGTAAGGGAAATTGAGGCACAGACATGGGATGACAACTGGCCAATCTGACCCAGACAGTGACAAAATGAGGACAGGAACCAGGTCTCTCGGCTCCCATATGTGATGCTTGGGCCACTAAATTGTCTTATCCTGCAATGCGCAAGGAAGAAAGGGTCTTTGCAGCCTCTTGGCACACCTCATGACTCTACTAGTGAAAGGGGTAGTGTTTTCACACACAGCACTCCGTGCTTCACTACAGAGCCAGCAAAATCCCCATGTCCTAATCATTACCCTGCCAGCAATTATGATCTCTAAAGGGACCTCCTAGGGCAGATATTTAGGGCCTGTTTCCTTCCTGCAGCATTCTTCTCTCTCATTAATTGAGAATGGCTGAAGGGGAGAGTTAACTCTGAGGATTTGTAGGCATTAATTTTTCATCTGATTATTAATATGCTTGCAGCAGGTGTTGGACGCTTTCTATTTTAGTGGTCTCAGAGAACAGCAAAGGATATAAGAACCACTTACCTTCATTTAAACCATTGCCTGATGGGGCTAGTAGGAGAAGAGAAGGGGTTGGACATAACTCTGTAGTATATTTGTAATGCTATTTCCTTCTAATTCTGTAATTGTGAAGTCTTTATCTCATGATAGTCATGTCTGGCTTTCTTCCTTTCTCTCTCATCTACACCTTGTCTTTCTTTTTATTCTTCTTCGCAGGGTAAATGGGAAAAGCTACCTTGTGTGAAATTATTCCCCAAGACCTCAAAATGGGAAAACTAAGTTGTATCTTTGGGAAATCTTGGAGAATCTGACAGTTCAGGATACCTGACACCAGTATAAAAGCTGTTGACCCTCATCTGGTGTTACCTGTAAAAAATGGCTTGCTGAAACATGGGGAGAGACAGAAGATCTGCCCAAAGAGCTGCAACTGCAGGAACATATCAATTGGCAGAGTAACCCTGCATTGAGGGCCATTCAGCTTCATACCTGCTCAATCTGATTTGAAAGGGGCAGCAATTCCCCCAGCCCAAATGCAGCCACAATAAATTTCTTCACTATGTATTTAGCAAATATCTTTTTATATATTGGTTATGTATTATCTCCTTAGTAGCTATTTTCTACTTTACAAAAGCCTTCATTCAACTCATTGCAGAGCAGAAGCTGTATGTAGTTCGAGTGGCCAAGGCAGCCACCAAAGAGAACTGTGAGCAGATCCATGGTATAAATCAGGCTCTAAACCCATCGACAAATGTTTAGCAAAAAAAAATGATTTGCAGGTTATGGCTCGTCCACAATGGGAAGATTAAGTCAGTTTGAGTAACTTAACTTGCAATGCATAATTCTACTTATTCCAATCAAATGTCCCAAACTTCGAGGTCAGTTTTATCTGCCAATGGCTTCTTGGTGATCAAGAGCTGAGCTTGGGGCAGTTGTTTTAAGTTGTTCTTAACACAAGATTAGATCCCATGCTTAGACTTTGACTCTAACCACTGGTTGAAATCATCCTTATTTCTGTCCTGATCTAGACGCTTCTCGGAGATTTTCTAAATATGTACATAGGTCTTAACCCTGTTTTGGCACACAGGATTGATGTTTGCAGGAAGGCTCTAACAAATCTCATGTACCTTGAATTCCTTAGACTCCACATGGTGTTTCCTCTGCACTGTTAGGCTGATCCTTGGCCATTTGGGTCTCCATTAGAGAGGAGACACTGAATTAAACATGCCACTGTATTCACTAGAGCACATTCCTGACAGCGGTGTGGCAAAACACTCTTTTTTTTTTTTTGCCTGGCACTAAGAAAACTACTAAATATGCAAATGACAACCTCATTCATTTTTCCTTTGTTACCTCAGTGTACACACTGGATCCAAACATCTGTGCTTCAGGGATATCTGACAGATCTCAGTGCCGGGCTTTGCCTAACAGGTGAAGCCCTGAAGTAGGTCATCATGGATCAGTGACGCAGAGCTTCCGTATCTCTGGCAAATCCTTTAAAAATCTTGCTTGGTGTCCATAAACTTTGTATGTATTTAGTATCTACTTAAAAACATTAGTTCCTCTAGAGTAGGGTGGAGATTGATGCCTTTAGTTAAAGGCAGCCAGAGCAGCTAGTGAATATGCTGTGTTGAGACTACCACCAAGAGGCCAGTAAGGAGATGGCTGAGGAGATTTAATTGCATCATTTCACCAAGAGCAGAGAGGCCTCCTTAGCAGGAAAGGCAAAGGCTGGGAAAGCAAAGCTGGGAAGTAGATTCTTAATAACCAGCTAAGCCCCTCTCTGGCATCATTTTGCAGCAGCAGGATCAAAGAATGGCAAGGAGATGGGGACCTATCTGCTATATAAATAGTCATGCAGCAAGCACGAGAAATGCTTTAGTATGCACCCTGCCTGCCAGTGCTAGGCTACTGCTCCAGCAGCACAAGGGATGCAGCCTGCACATCCCTGTCCCCAAAGAGCCCCAGTCTCCTATCATGTCAACATCAGACGATATTCCCTTGCAATGCAATCAGTTAGACCCTGCATTGCATCATTGTACAGGGCAGAGACAGCCACATCTGTCCCAAGAAATAACACCCTTTTTAACCACAGAATTTCCTTTCCAGCAGTGCTCTGTAATGAACACCTCTCCTTTGTTCCACAGCAAACTCAGATCAGCGAAACGTGATCAGAACCAAAAAGAAAATTAACATTTTGCAATTTAAATTAACTGAGAAGTCACCAAACCTGAGTATTTCCTAGCCACACATGGACTTAACATGGGTGTGCTCAGCACTGCTTATAGCATGATAATGTGCAGACCAAGATCAGACTGCTCAGCATGTAGTGAAGGAAAAGCCCAATTCTGGACCTATACTAGCAATAAACAGTGGCAGAGACAGAGTTAAACATTCAAACCTAATTATCTATTCTGCTAAACTGCTACAACAGTCCCTGGCACTGTTGCAGCCTGGACTAGCTAACTCTCTCCTGCACAATTTCTGCACAAAGTTGAAGCACTGGCGCGCAACAGGAACTGTTCCAACCAGCTGTTTTGGTTGCAACTATCCTGCTTCAGGCAGCAAGACGTTTCAGTGATGAGGCCACCCTCCATCTGGTGAGCCCTGGGTATGTGTGATCTCCGAGTGCTTATGTAGCCTAGAGCATCTACAAGGGGTTGAAGAGGAAGAAAGGTTTTCCAGTGAAAATCTCACTGGAATGTCTTCTTGAGTGTGTGCTTGGCTCCATGTGATGAAACTCTCTGAGAAATTTCCATAAAAGAATGGTTAAATGGTTCATAAAGATGGTCTACCCTGCCTACCCAGGGCAGGCAACTGGAGTAGATAACCTTGCCAGGTTTCAACCCTCTTTTCTCTGACTGTTTGTGAGATAAGACTTTGTGAGAGTGTGAGTCCATAGAAAATAAAGGACGAGAACAGTCCCCAAATGAGCCTTTTTTGACAATCCTTCCTCTGCTCAACAGAGCAGAAATTTTCCAGTTAAATGGGAGGGGGCAGTACAAAAAGATCCTTGCAAAGGACCATGGTGCCAGATGTGGGGAATATACATAATCACTGTTACAATGAAATGCAATGATTGGGAAACAGACTGAGGAAGCAAAGGTGTTTGAATTCTGCTTTAAATGGACATTGCAATGCAGGCCTAAGTTCACTGGCTAAGACGCCTGCATTATATTTGATTGTGTATGTTGTGCACAGAAAGGATCTGATTCATCATGGTATGACTCCAGAGTTACATTGGGATAACTCCAGGAGAAAAATCAGATCCCAGAATATTAATCCAGAAATGCAGAATTCAAAAATGGCCAAGCACACTTACAGACACTTGCAGGCATCCATGCACTTGAGCCATATGGGCACTCCTAATTTTATTAGTCTCCAAAGTAATAGACAATTTTTCCGATGACACCAGCTCTCATAGCTCACCTATTCAGAATCATAGAATCAGTTTAGTTGGAAAAGACCTTTAAGATCATCCAGTCCATCCATTAACACTGCCAAGTCTACCACTAAACCATGTCCCTAAGCGCCACGTAGAATCATAAAATAGTTTGGGTTGGAAGGGACCTTTAAAGGTCATCTCGTCCAACCTCCCTGCAATGAGCAGGGACATCTTCAACTAGATCAGGTTGCTTAGAGCCCCGTCCAACCTGACCTTGAATGTTTCCAGGGATGGGGCATCTACCACCTCTCTGGGCAACCTGTGCCAGTGTTTCACCACCCTCGTAAAAAATTTCTCCTTATATTTGGTCTGAATCTACCCTCTTTTAGTTTAAACCATTACCCCTTGTCCTATTGCAACAGGCCCTGCTAAATGGGATCAGCCACATCTACATGTCTTTTAGATACCTCCAGGGATGGTCACTCAACCACTTTCCTGGGCAGCCTGTTCCAATGCTTGACAACAATTTTGGTGAAGAAATTTTTCCTAATATCCAATCTAAACCTCCCCTGGCACAACCTGAGAACATTTTCTCTCGTCCTATCACTTGTTACTTGAGAAAAGAGACCAACACCCACCTTGCTACAACTTCCTTTCAGGTAGTTGTAGAGAGCGATAAGATCTCTGCTCAGCCTCCTTTTCTCCAGGCTGAACAGCCCCAGTTCCCTCAGCCACTCCTCACAGGGCTTGTGCTCTAGACCCTTCACCAGGGTCATCAATGAATGAATCAGCAACGGGTTAACTCTCCCTCCCTTTACTGTGTGCAACATTAAAGGAATTAGGGGCGTCCAACAGAGAACTGGTGGCTCCTTTTTTGTTATCAATTCTGGTCCCAGAAACTGTGATCAATAACACTCAGTATCACTCTGGATTTGGCCTGCCATCCACTGCTTGAGTATTCACCTACGTGCTTCCCTCAGAACTTTCCAAGCTTATCATCCACCTGTATAATTTAACATACATAAAATGTAAGTGTCCCAGGGAACCCAGCTGGAGGGACAGGTGTTTGGAGCACAGGTTTGCTGTTGACTGCATGGCACCCTGGCTGCGTCCTCAGCATCATGGCGGGACAAGCTCAGTTGTTACAGGTCTGGCAGGATCAGCCACACAGCTCTGGGATGGGGTTAAGACAAGAAACCTCATCTGAAATCAGTCTATGAAGGACAACAGTGTCTGCTCATATCAATTCTCCTCATCCCAATAAAGGCAACAGCAAAGTTCCTATTAACTTCAACAGATGTTGAACTCTGCTCTGATAGCACAGACAGAATTAAGGAAATCCCAGGTCCCCTGCCCTACCATAAGGATCGGATACTGCCTGCTCATATTTGGGATACAGTGGATGTAGCGTATTTGCTAGTCCCACAGCTTTGAGGAGTACATGATGCAGTTCCTCAGCCTACACTGAACAAAAATTCCTGTGACGGTGAATAATAAAGAGTCAAAGAAGCCCTGGGGACAACAGCTCTGTTTTCCCTGCCCAGCATGCCATTTCAGAGACCTTGGAATTCCTTGAGAGCTAAAGAAATTAAAGCAGGAGAATTGAAATACGCCTCTGTAGGGCTCCGAGACACGAAGCGCTTTTGCTGGCTTGTATTTTTCATCCTCTGTGGCTGTTTCAAAAATGTCTTTAAATATTAAAGGCAACAATATTTATTTTAGTGAAATAATGTGTGTAGTGCTGTGAAATTTCCATTTGTGTGTTTAGCACAAAAAGAGGTTTGAAGTCTCTTATGTATAAGTATTTTTAGACCTGAAAAACAAAGAATGCGGGAGCTTTTGAATAACTCAGCTTTTTCTTTTCTTCAGGGACTCTGCCATGTGGACCTTCTCCAGGCCTAAATTTAGCAGGCCACATTTCCAGACTTTGCGTGGATGAAGAATGAGTCTAAGAGTTTGGTTCCATTGTCCTTCTAGCCCAATGCCTTGTCTCTAGGAGTGATCTGAACTAAAACATTGGAACAACAGTGGTGTAAGACATCCATGGTTCACAGACTAGAAATCAACTGATATTCTCAGAAGCCTCACTGTGATCTCTACTAAGTCTGGCTTTAACTTCAGTACTTAGCTGAAGATGTCCTTGCATTTTGGTGAGGCCAAGAACCTTCTTCCACCACGTTGCCAAGGTGTTAAACCCATGTTTTTATTTTAGATACCAACCGACAATATTAGATTATCCAAGTCTAACATTCCATTCCAGACCAGGTCCCGATCATTAATTTTGTTGATATCCCAATTAGTTCAATATGTTTCACATCCCTGCAGTACGGATTTTCCCAAAGAATCAGGTCCATACAGGCCTTATACATATAGCCAAACAACAGTTCTAGGTTATGATGCTGGATGAATACAAGAACAAAACCAATGGAAGAAAATATTTGCTCATTTTTTTCCTTAAAAATTGGTAGTGAAGACTTTTAAAGATGAATTCACCATGATGTATTCAGAATTTCACACTGGAAGGGAAATCAAGTGATTATTGATATTGTCTGTCTCCTGATCTGCTGAGGCACTTTCTCATGCATTATAAAGAACATGCCTAGAAGATCTGCATTATAATTAATACTTTTCCTTTTTCTCCAGAAGCCATTTGCTTCTTTGCCTTTCTTTGCTATGGAAGTACTCGCTGATACAGCAGATAAATTATAGAAACTTTGGGTCTGGAATACTTCTCCCCATCCCAAACTTTCTCTTTTAGAACTGCCTCACCACCTGCTCTCAAGGAACATCTCTTTTGGCAGAAGAGACATCTGGGGATCCGCAGCCAAAACAGATCATGCGACATGGGGTCCGGTGTCCCTCATCCTTCTTCACCCTTACAGTAGGATAAAAAAAATGGGCGGAGACATTTTACTAGTATGTCAAAATGGCACGTCTACTATTCTACCCATTTGTCACCTGTAAATATCAAATTATTTGGCTATTTTCCTTTTCCCTCCACACATTCAAATTAAACAAACATCCTTCACTGTCTGAGTCTTCATATACCCACCATGCTCTGAGCTTAGGACCCAAGTGACATGTTCCACCCCAGCAAACTGGCGTCAGTATGATTTTATTTCTAGGGGAGGCCTTGGTTCCCAGAGAAGCAAAGAGATTATGAAGCAGCAGAGAGTTCCTCCTGCTGTTTATTCTGCCTCTTACCCAGCCTCAGGATTGTCTGCTCATTCATTATAGCTGCTGAAGAAGTCAGGCAAGAGTACGTTTGTCATCCCTCTCAGGAGTACGAAGGTGAAGCTCCGATGCAGACTGCAATCCTGGTGTAAAATGAGCATGGAGTCTGTTGACAGAAAATAGCTAGAGAGAACAAAAGTAAATGTAGTGAAAATATATGCATTTCTGAGATAAAAGCTTCTATGGTAGCTTGGAGGGTTCAAACACACCAGCAAGTTAATGCAGGGTAAAAAGTTTCTGTGCATCAGCAGACCTGAGAGAACTGCCCTTGCATGTACTTTTGTCTTGCAGTAAATCTGAGTTACTTTGAGCTACACCAGTCCTCTTTCTTTAAAAGAATTCAAATGATTCAAATAACTTCACATTTGCTACAGGCAAGAAGCTTGTGAAGCTTGTGCATGGACTGTTGCCACAGAAACCTGCTCATGGAAAATGAGCACAAAGGAAATATCGTTACTCTTTCATTAATTACTGTTTTAAAGCAAGACACCATCTGAGATCAATGCTTATTGTGCTAGGTACACAATGAGAAATAGTCTGTCCCAAAAAATTCTGATCGAAACAGGTAGCTTCTTTTCAGCTTTCCAGACAAAATGTTTATTTTACAAAGTTAAGAACTGAACCAGAGTTACATAAATCAAAGTCAACCCACTGCCTCCAGATCAGGCAAGTTATTGCCAAGGAAGTCTGAGGCTGGAGGTCCACAGGGACTCCACTGACAATTACATGGCTACCAAAGGCTGCCAGCATGTATCTGAAATTTGAGCCACGAACAGTGTTTCTGGTTTTTGTGGGTTTTGTTTTTGTACAGACCTGAGGTCTATAACTGCACTAGCAAATACAAGCTAATAATCAACCAATTTCCTATAATGGCACTTCATATTTCAGCCTCTATTCGTTTTCTTCTGATTGTTACCCAGGAGGTAATGGCACTGTTTGCTCTTCAGAACAGAGATGGACCCTGGTACATCGTGCCTCCGAGAACAAGGCATAAAACTGGCGTTGGTAGAGCGTAATGAGTGGTATTTTCATGGCGTAATGGGTTTTAGCCATCATCTCAATAATCACAGAGCTGTCATGTCAGTTATTGCAGAGGAATGGTGCTTGAGGCTGAAAAAGCTGCTCTCCTCCACTTGTCAGGGTAGGTTCAAATGACTGCTTGCACCCCATCAGTGCTGCCGGGAGGCAAGCTGGTGCTTTCCCAAATGTGGCTTTCAAGTAAAGTTAGGATTTCATATGAATCCACAGGCATGGCATGACTTAGCCTCAAAACCTCCTTTCCTTCCATTAAAGATTGATGAAGAGACTTTTTCTTGAGTCAGAATCTTCATCTAACACTGCTCAAGAGAGGTCCATAAAGACACATGGTGTAAAAGGGGATCTCACTGAGAATTTGCTAAACCCAAGAAATCCAGAGCCAAACCTGGTCTAGCTTTATAGCCTTCAATTCTTCTCCTCCTGCTTATACAGGGCATCCACTTGTAAGTGCACATGATTCTCAATCATATCTTAGAGATAGGATTTTTTAATCTCCAGCTACCATATTTTAGTTCTCTAGCTCATGGTCTAAAGTTTTAGCTATGGCAACATCCGTTTCTGCCTGGAAACTGTCTGGACTGACACTCATACTCTTCTCCACGGCCCCTCCTTCCTTTACCAATTTAGATGTTTGATCTGAGGCCAACAGAGAAGACATGAACTTCACCCTGTTGCTGTTCCTCAGATGGGGAATGAGCATGACCCAGAGAGGGAAAGACTGGCTTCAGCCACCTAAGGGGCCTTGGAGAATGATGTCCAACTGAGAACAAGGCACCCATGCACTGAAGATGAACTGCTGAGCAGCTGAATCCCAACTACTTCTCTCTGTAGCATCATAGAATCATAGAATCATAGAATCATTTAGGTTGGAAAAGACCCTTAAGATCATTGAGTCCAACTGTAAACCTAACACTGCTAAAGTCCACTACTAAACTATGTCCCACGTCTTTTAAGCTTCTTTCAGGCTCTGAGGATGCTCTTGCTTCCTTTGCTCCTCTCTGTTGCCTTCTACCAGCTATTTATAACCCCATCCTCACATTGTAGCAAGGGTTGCTCCCCTCAATCCTCCTCCATCTTTTAGACCCTCTGGGGGTAGCCAGTTATTGCATGGAGAGTCACAGTGGCACTTTTCAGTCAGGAGGAAGAGTGCCAGAAGGTCCTTCCAGTCCTCTTGCAGTGTGCAGATTCTCCAAACATTATCAGCAGAGATCGCAAATTCCTCTACATGGATTTACAAACAATAAGTTTCTTTGTTGTCTTTGCAGCGCTCTGGAAGGTACCCCAGGAGTCTGTCAATTACTGACTGAAAACCGTCACCCTTAATGTCCATGCATCAAGAGCATACATGAGGCCCGTCCCTACTTTAGAGACTAAGAGGAAATCTGTATCTCTGATTCTTATACTTTCCTCTGAAATGTCCAGTTCTCACTAACAGGAGAGATAGGGCAAAGCACAAAACCAGCATTGCCTTAAGTCCAGTCTGGTACTTCTTGCATGCCGAAGTTTCCTGTAAGAAAAAAGATAGAAGAGATTTTAACTACGCAATAGTTTTCAATGCAAAGTTGTCTAAGCTTGGGGATTCAAAGGACACTGAAAAAGGTCTGGCCAGTTAACTCCAGACTGGAAGTAGCAGAGCTGTGTCAGCACACCACTGCACCTGAGCTAATAAACCTGGCTATCAGCTAATTACCCCTGCAAGTAAGTCTTGCCAAGTTCCTGGAGGTGGTACTATGCTCACAATGTCTCTGCACCTAGTGCAAAGACATGAAGTATGTGAAAGTCCCATTCTTATATCTATAAAAATTCATCCCAAAGTCTGAATGCAACCAAGTTTTGCAGCATGTCTTGAAGGCCAAGGGATTCAAGCTTTTGGAGACCAACAGAGTGGGAAGGAAATCCTAAAAGAGAAACTGTGTGGCGGGGTGGGGAGCTTTGATTTGTATTGAAGGAGGGAGAGAAAGTCTCTCTGATGGTTCAAAGAAGCAGCATTTCCCTAGAAAAATTATCAGCTAGGGACATTTTTTTAAAAATGTGATTGCTATACATGCTCAGGTTTAAGCCAACTGCTTCCAATTCCTTTTCTATACTTTCTGCAAACTTCCATATGCTTGCTTTACTTCTCCAGTGTCACATTGTTGTGTCTTGCCATTTTCCTCCCTGCTTTTACATTGCTGTCTCTAGATCCCATTAATATTTCTCATTCAAAACATCACTGTTTAATTCTTAAAACTTACGTGAATTATTGTAGCAATCCTGAATGAAAATTATCAGTTAGCACAAAAGAATTTCTCTGGACACTTAAAACAAAAGTAGATTAAACTAATAACTCTAATCTTCTCACTGTTATGCAGTTGTATTCCAGAGGATATAAAAGATTTTGTGTTGTGTCATCTTTGCATTGCGGTTATAGTTTAGTCTCCTCCTCTTTTCTTTGGGCCTTTTTCTAGCCACTTTTCCTTTCCGAGTACCTCACAAGTCCTAATACACTTATTTTCACAGTTCTTTCATGCACTCTGTTTGTTTTCTAAGATCCATCCTATCCTGTTCCTTGTAAGTCTGTGGAGCATCATTTCAGTGGTGAGAGGATCAGAGCAAAACATTATCTGTTGTGTCTATCCTTGGAACACCATTTAGGTAAAAATATCAAGGGAAAATGTGTAGTTCTCAATACTGATCATTTATAAATGAGTGAATCTGGTGCCTGCAACATTCCCTACCTCTGTACTACAGACAATGAGAAACCTCAAAGTCTAGTAGCAATTCAGGCATTCCTTTACCAGCTGCTGCACCTGGAAGATGAAGAAAAAAAAGACAGCCTGTAAAGGCTTTGCAAAATCAAAGAAAGGTAGTTTTTCTCAGAGCACTGAAAGGGTTTCTTCTTCCTCCAGGGACTGCACAGCAGGAGCAGATCTTCTTGGCCTTCCAGCACAAGTTGGCA
>WAAD01005352.1:9581-74170 GCA_013389945.1 Fregata magnificens
GTGCGGCCGTGGCCCCTCTCCCCTCGGCTCCCCCTGGGCGTACGCGTGGGCCGGGCGGCAGGGCTGCCGCGGGGGGGTGCCGCTGTCCCGCCTGCCTTCGGGCATGGTGGCATCCTCCCGCTTTTTGTGTCCGTCGGACCCGAGCGTGGCTCTGGGCCCCACAAGCGCCAGGCAGGGCGCAGCCGGCAGCCGTTCCCGGTGGGTGCGGGGGACCGTCCTGAACGGGAGGATTCGTTGTGATCCCCGAGTTCGGCTGCCTGAGGAGGCGGCGTGTGGTGCTCTGTGCCGCTTGCAGCTGCGCCCCCTCCGCAGGGCTCACGTCCGACAAGCTGGCGGACCCCGAGACAGAGCTGTGGAAAGGAAGGGGGGAAAGAAGGGGCTGCGAGGGCACGAAACCCGTGAGGCAATATATGCGTACGGTGGGGAAAACGCGATTGGCTTTGCGTACAGCTCGCCCCCTCTTAACGTTGCAGCCAGCTGAGTGGAAATCTTCAGTACTGGTGCTTATGGAGGCCTACTGCTGCACTTCCAGCTGAGATTCTCCAGTTCTTTTCAGTTTCCTGTTCTTCAGCTAATGCTTGTGATGCAAAACCCAAGCTACTGCCTCAGGCTTTGCCTTGAGACCTCCCTGGCTTCACTCCCATTACCTTCATTTGCGCTTTAGCTAGAGCTTCGCATTTGCCTAGCTTGGCTTTTGCCTCTGTGATTCTCCTTCTCTGTTTATAAAATATAGTGAAGGGAATGATATGCAAAGAAACTGAACTGTTGTGGGACATTTCTAAGTAACTTTGTAATCAGTAATGAATGTTCAGGCTTACAAAAATTGGATTTTGCCCTACAGGTCAAAGGTGTGGCTCGTGGGTGTGGGCTGTTAAAAGAGTCTTTGCACCTATAATTTGAGGCAAGGAATTCAGTAAAGGATGAAAGCCCGCTGGTATAAAAGGAGGGTACTAGTAGGGTTACCTTCTGGAAGCTCTACAGTAAGAAAATTACCTATTGAATCCTATTATAGTCTGATTATTGTGTTATAAATTGAATTGACATTTTTTGCAGCTCTTGTTGCATTGGTTTTTTTTTTTTTACTGTAAGTGGTCTTTCTGTGTACTCAAGTAGTGTGAGTGTTGGGCAAATTGTGTCTGGGGTCAGTTTGTCGTCTCTGACCGGAGTCACATATGCAGACTCGGAGGTCAGTGATTCACGTGCTGGATCATGGCTCACAGGACTGAAGCACAGCATACGCAAAGAAGGATAGTATCCGGATGTCGTAGTGTTTCTCATCCTTGGTGTTTAAAGCACTTCACAAATGAGGTAAACATCACTGGACTGACTGTACAGATGGGGAAACTGAGATAGATACAGGGAATGAAAGCTGTTATTGTAAGTAACCTGCTGGGTAGCCTTTTGGACTCAGGATCGGTGTTCAGGTCTTCTGTGTCTGCAGTCAGCCAGTGCTCTGCCATTACACTGTGTTGTACCTCTTGGACAATCTGGAGTGCAAAAGACTGTGATGCAGACATCCCCAGATAATGGAAACCTGAGTCCGTAAGTGTACAGTGTTATTAGACAAGCTAACCACTTGTAAAATGCATGGGGAAAAAAATGCAATAGAACTGCTTTCTGCAAAGCCCAGCCCCTTAGTCTTCTGAGGAATAACAGGCTTAGAGGCATACTGTACAGTGAGGTGTCTTGTGCATTCAGATACAAAGTAAACTGAAATAAGTGGATAAAATTGGATATTTATGCCCAGGAGGCAGTAAGCAAGCACAGCGTGCAAATAAACACCAAGCAAATCAGTAGGTGTCCTGCTGGCAGCTGTGCTGTCATTGGAAAAGGAAAATGTCCTGATCTAGATTCTTTCAGAAGCAGAGAGGAATTAAGATGCTCACAGGCCATGTGTATATACATCCAAACCAGTTCTTGCTGCACCTGCCAGCAGCTTAGAGGTCTCTAGGTGGTTCCCCTTGCCCTGTCTGGTTTGTATGGTGCTTAACAGTGAAGCTTCAGAACAGTTTGTACAATGCCTTGTATACCCCACAGCTGTATTCGTCAGCAGTCTAGCAATAGCTGCCTGTGTGTTTAGGTACAACTGCACAGATCTCAGCCCTGCTGGGTGTGCTGACAGGGATGACTCCTGCCCTCGGAGGTGTAACTTCGACTGCAGAGTGTTCCTCCTGGTTTGTGCTCTGATCACTGGGCCTGAATTAAAGCAGCTCAAGTTACCTCATGACATATACCTCTACTACTGCTTAACTTCATACTTTCAATGTTTATAAGATCAGGGTTCACAGAATTAGGAAGATGTCATAGCTGGTCTGAGACAAATAGGATCTGGTTCTTGGCTTCCCAGCTCTGTTTTATGACTTCTAGGATTGAGAGTCCATTCCAGAAACACTTGTAAAAATTTTTAGCTGTTTCAAGTACAAATTCAGATTCCCTTCCTTTCTTATCCAAATGGAAACAGCCTGTGGAAATGTCTCAGAAAAAAGGGCTGTTGAGCAGCGGTACATGTATGTACTGTATGAACAGTATAGCGTTCATTGTTGTACCCCTGTTAAGATACAACCCTGTTGTATCTTAAAATCTTACTGTATTGGCTGTAAACCGGCAACTTTTAATCAAATGGTGACTCTTTGAACTTGGATGAATCTCCTTTGCTCTTGGCTTTGCCTTTGCGAGAGGGAGCAGGGAGAAGAAAGGAATACATCTTGATGGGGTAATTCTCAGATTTCATGTAAGACGTTCCTCCTCTTTATTGTTTTCAAAGACCATTTGATTCCTTCTTGCATGTTGCAAATTGTTAATCTGTGTGCACCATTTTTGTTCAAGCAGGCTTTTCCAGTAGTGCTTACTCTTCTTTTACAGTTCTTTATAAGCTCTTAAGAGTTTTTCAGGCATAATGATAAGTCTGAATCCAATAGTGAGGTATCTTATCCCATTTGAAAGAGTAAGTAAGAGAAAAAAGCTGGATTCCGTCAGAAGGAGAGCAGCTAGCACTGACATCTAGGAAACTGTGAAAGTATAGCTAAGTAATGCAAAAATGACCCATCAGCTTAAAGACCACAAATACTCTAGACAGATGATTATCAGTGTGGGCCTATCACCTACGGAAGGATGGATATGCTTTAAAACTTATGTAACAGATTTGTCTTTCAGGAGGCTGAAAACACACTATACTTGTTCCACACTGATCTGCTTTCAAATTCCTTTTCTTTATGAACAGAAGAGGTTGCCTTAGGGGTCAGAGCTGCTACCAACATAAAGTAGATAATTCTACCAGCCACTGCTCTGTGGCTTGAAAGCCATACGTCTCTGTTTCCTCTTTGTTTCCGAATTTTGTAATCTGTTTTATCACATCACAGTCCTGTTTCCTGAAATGACGGCTATGGGCCAGGAAAACAGAGAAAGTGATATTTTCCTAGCCATATGGTGTTTGTGCAAAAATAACAGTATTCTGGGGGTTTTCCAAAGCACGCAAAGTGTGTAAAACAGAGAATATTGTCCTAAACTGTTTCTGTGGCTTTCAGACTCTTTTCTGATCTGTGGGAGTAGGGTTCTGTACTGCATCCTTGTATTAGATTGATTGTCTTTCCTTTTGCAAAATATTTTACTGTTCATTTCCCATCTCTTAGTTAGCCAGATACTAGAAATTCAGCAGAAGAATCAGGTAGGAACCTTGGTTATGTGTTGCAGCTCTTGGTTATATGGAAGAAGGTGTTTGTCCCTCCTGCTCTTCCGTGAAGACAGAGAACAGAGAGCATTTTCAGAAAGTATGATTTTCTTTGGAAAAGAAATCCCACTTTTTGCAGCATGAAGTTTATGTTCTTCCTTCCTAGTTTGTGGATTTGGAGTGGTTTTGCATTTTGTGTGTGGCAGCTTCTACAGCTGTAAATTCTGTTGAGGAAACGAATACATGTTCTAGCTCGGGCTGGATAGTCATTTAATTATTTTACTGCACCAGCTAGCAGCTGATCTCACTAGCTGCCTTTGTGAAGGTATATTGCAGTCGCTTCTAAAGCTGTACTTCTGAAAGCTTGACACCTGCAGTGTCAAGGACACAGGTCAACCCTAGGGATGAACTTTTTAAAAAATGGTAAAGCTGCACTGTGCTGGTTGATGTGAGAAAGCACTAAAACCACTCAACTAAAAGTACTGCCTTTAGTAAACGAATGCTGCGGGTTTGGAGAAAAGGGCCAGGAATGTGAACTTAGTTATTCAAACTTAAGTGATTCCCTCTTATATTGTCTACTGCAATTATTTTAGTGAATCTCTCTGTTTTAATGCAGGAAAAAAGCATTTGTGTAGATGAGCGCTTATATCGTACTGTATCAAACTCTTATTTTGGCCTCTGACTGAAAGGCAGTGTATTATATAACTCTTTCTGTGGCAAGGGGTAAGGCACTTTAAAGGCAATAAAGCTTCAGACTTGGTGAGTTTCCCATTCAGATTTTATGATTTCACTGAAATACAACTCGGCATTGACAGGGAGCAGAGCTCTCTAAGAAGTGTTTATCTTCTTGTGACTCTTGTGAAACTCAGTAGTTTAAAAATTAAAATCTAATTCTGATGGTGTTTCTGGGGGCCGTTTAGAATAATGCAGCTTGCTAAAGATTTCATGTAAAAAGTCAATCAGCTCAAGTACACTCTGGGTGACAGGATGAAGTGCCAAACTACTGGTTTAGCTGTACAGCTGTAATTCTGAGAACAAAACAACTTCTAAACCTGTCCCCAGCTTTCCTTATCTCAAACACTTAAAAATAGTCCTTTTTCCAGATGAAATTTTCCTTGTCATCCCCAAGCAAAGTTCAGTTTTAATTTTACAAGTGAAAATATGTTGCTTTGCAACTGTTGTACCCATATAAAATTCTATTTTACGTAGGAATTTTTTAGCAATGTCCTCGAAATGCCTGGAGTTTGAAACCTGGCATAGTTTAAGTACCTTTTTTTTTTTTTTTTTTTTTTTTTTTTGGAATACATTCCTAGCTACATCTGGGGCAGAAAATTGGCTGGATAACAGCAGAGAGACTGAGTAATCACTCCTTGAGCAATTCTTACCTGGCACCTGCTAAAATACGCTAGTAGAATCCAATTTAGCCTTGGCCTGTTGGGGATACGACAAAATAGCCTTTCCCAGCCCAGCTTGCCAGGTGCGGGCGGCTGCTGGGAGCCTCTGCACAAGGGCGATGGTACTGGGAGTGTGTCACTGAGATGTGGTCTTCCCGAGCAGAAGGCTGTTCCTTAGCCACAGGAGGAGATGGCTGTTGTGAAAGAAACCTGCACATGCTTCCTTTGGTTTGTAGCGCATTCATATTTTGTGCTGACTCCCTTATGCTTTTCGCTGAGTCAGCTGAGAGATTCGGATTCAGGTGTCCCGTGTCGAAGTCTGCTCTCCATTCCCCACTGACAGTGCTGCTGTCGCAGCTGTATGGGCCGTGTTTGTGAGCATGGATCCTGGCATCAGGATGTGCACGTCTTTCTCACGTTTTCTTTCATCTCTTCTGCCGTCTGCATGTCACGAGGACCAGATTGTCTTTTCTGAAGCCTTTTAGCCTGCCTGCAGTGTCAGCATGACGTACTCTCTACTTCTACTGGTCTTCCCCCATAGCTTTCCAGCCCTTGCGTTTACTGTGTCTTAGATCTGTTTTAAGGACTCTTAGTCCTACCTGTCAGCTCTAAAAACAAACGCTTTTGACTAGGAGGCCATTATAACTCTGTAGGAGGTACAGCAGAACGTATGCTAGCCTGTTGGATAAAAGACCTGCTTGTGTGGAAAGGGAAGCTGGAAGGGTGGACAGGGGAAACTGAAAGAAAAAGTGAGGAGAGGTGCTGTCCTGCCACCGATGTTAGCGGGCATCCCAGCCTGGAGGACATGGGTTGCTTGTGGGTCAGTTGGATGGCTAGAAAGCACTGTGATGTTTTTATAGGTGTGGAAGAGTGTTACCAAAGAGTGTGCATTTCCAGCACAAGGTTTTCTTTCTAGTTGTTTCTCGGGGGGTGTGTTTTGAGGGCTTTTATTTTTTTCCTCCCCTTGTAACCTTGTTTTCATCACTGGTTTCTCACAGAACAAAACAGTGGGTGTTGGGAGAAGACATAAATTAGTGATGATGTTTTCATGATGTCCTATTTTTGATGTTTGGCTCAATTTTGAAGTATCCAGCTTCCATCTGTAAGCTTCATACCAGGCAAAGCACAAGGCAGTAAGCTCTTCATGGAAATATGTACCTGGATGATTTCATGCGAGCTTTCTTGCCTGTAATCTTGGTATTAAATCACCCCTTCCTCTTCCTCCTTCCTACCCAGCAAATGAACAACCCTACAGAATTTTTCACAAGAGATGTCACCTCTTGCCCTTCCAGCACTTTTCCTTTCTGAATGAAGTAATGCAAGAATAGAGGCTTGCAGAAGCCGCTGAGGAAAACGGGGCATGGGGGGGCGTGGGGGGGGACACGTAGTTTGCAGGAAAAGGAAAGAATAATATCCCTCATTTGTATTTGTATAGCATCAGGCTCAATCTTGATTAAAGACTTTGAACATCACAACAGCATGCCAATTTTGGCTTCCTCTTTTAGCGAAGGATGGAGTGTGCGGAGGTTTTTGGCAGCATCCCTTGACAGTAAACACAACTGAAATAAACTCCTATGTTTTAAATTGGTCTGGCAAGATATAAAAATGTGAATAAGTAACGTAAATAACATAAGAATTAAGGATTTTAAATCAGCTTGGTGTAACTTATTAGCAGTCATATTTTTTGTTTCCATTATGTTTCCTCCAAATCTCTCTGTCAGGCTTTCTTCATGTTAGATGCCAAATAATGGGAACCAGCTATCTTGTTCTTCTCTGTCACCTCTCTTTCCGCATCTGGCATGAATGACACATTTTTTTGCCAGGTGCTTGCTTGATACTAGTGTTGCGACGTACACCAAAAAAAATTGGGACACTGGGAGTAGGATGGGGGGAGTAAGTTTGTATTGAGGCATTTTTAACAGCTCACTGTATAAATCTGATGATATAAATTATTGCTTCAGTGGGAATTAGAGAATATGGCAGGTTAAAAAGTGGTTTAGAAACCAAAACAAACTGCTCTGGCAGGACAGATTTCAGGCATAAGATGCTTCCTGGCAACAGGCCAGAGCGTAATCCAACCACGCAGTGCCGCGGACAGGCTAGAGGCCACGACTTCTGAATCCTTACCGATTTCATCATTTCAGGCAAAGCACGCTGCTGAGCGTACTGACAGCAACGGTCCCCGGACGGCAAGCATGAGGGATGTGTTTTACCTCTATGGACCATACTGCCACCCACCTCAATGATCTCTCGTCCCGGCTCCAGTGTAAAGCAAACCTTGTTTTTTGCTCCACAGCTATTGCTGCAATGCAGCTTCCTGGAGAGGGAAATAGGATTACACAATCAGAGTGTGCTGGTGGAGGTAGGAAAGCAGAGGATGAGCTTGGCTCAGGTGAACTCCACGCTCCTTGTTTGCAGTGCAGTTTTGCCAGGTAATGGAGTTACAGGGGTGAAAATCTTCAGTTTGTTCCATGGTTTGGGCAGCGGGTATTGTAAGGGACTGGCGGACCTGCTGTAACGTGATGCTTCTGCCTTGGCTGTTGTAAAAAGCAGCTGAAGAAAAACATAAAAAGAGCTGGCTTGTGTTATTAAGAGAGGGAGTAGAGGCAAATGGAGATAATGACAAGCAGTGCTAAGGGCTGGATTCATGATGTTATGAGGCCTTTGACTGGGAAGAACTTTCGTGATCCCAGCAAGCATCTGTGCGTTGCAGTAACTAGAGCTAACAAATCTTGTGCTTTTTTTCTTCCAATTATGAAATCCAAAATGCCAGTTCTTTTAGAAGCGCCTTTTAGCAGTAGCAGGAGATCAGTGACCACTTGCTTAAATTCTTGTCAGTAGTCTTTATTTTTCCTTGGCCAAGAAGATGATTGGAAAATACCTCTTCTGATGCAACCTGTAAGTATCCTGGTGTTAATTTATTCATAAAAATTGGACCATTACATGATTGTGAAGGAGTTCAGAGTTTGTTCTTTTACTTGTCTGTAGATTCTGGTGTAGTGGGATTTTGTTCGGTCAGAATGGTAGGACTGATGATGAACGTGGGTTCAACAGTGAGTCAAGCGTGGTGGCTGCTCTCGTTGAACCTCTTGTTCCTCCCACTGCTCAGTTGTTTCCTTTCACTGGTGTACCGCGTCTTCTCTGAACTGAACTTGTGACTATACTGGACGCTGTGAAGGGTTTGGTGATGTCTCTTCTCCAAACTGGGAATTTCTGTGGTGTGGATGGGAGACGGAGCCATGCAGGTGACAGGAGAGCTAGGTGAAAGTGGAGTTCTTCAGAAAAGAGGCTAAGAAGATGCTACTACCCTTGCAAACCCAAGGTTGGTTGGGTGACACCATACATCATTTCTGGATGCAACACTTGCATAAAATGTATTTTTTTTTGCAGAAAATACGCAGGGAAAATCATGTTCCAGAGTGCACTGATAAACAACGGGAAACAGCTCACAAGTCCAGTTTTATTGTTCTGAATGGAAATTGGAGGAGAAAGGGACTGTTTGTTACATCTGGTCAAAATCCATATGCAGCCTTGCATAACTGATCCTCTGCTCTGGCCGGTAAGCAAGCTTTGGAGGCTTGCAGCCGCATTCCTCTCATCTGTTGTGAAACTTCAACCTCTGATTATCTCTTTCAGCTACCGTCACTAGTTAACAGCAAAGAGAAAAGGGGCAGCTTGAGATAATACTGACACAGTGCTTCTCAAGGCTAATGAAGCACGTGATTTAGTAACTTCTATGAAGAATTAGCTGATTACCGATAAATCCTGCAGTTGCATCCATTCGGTGAAAATGTGATTTTATGAAGGAGAAGACAAATTTGCCTTTTTTTCTTTTTTTTTTCTTCTTCTGAGCTGCTATGACAGTGCTCTCTTGGGGCCTCTTGAGAGGCAGAGGTTAAGTACAGCTGAAGGAGGATGGAGGACAGCACTCTGAAGGGAAGTCCTCCGCTGTCCCATTCTGCTTACTTTCATGAGCTATCCTTAGAAAGAGAAATATTTCCCTTAACAGATTTATGTTACATAAATAAACAAGCTGTTTAACCTAACTACTAACTTCTTATTCCATACTGGCTGTATTCATCCTGGAGTAACTTGGGGGAGCTGCCTAAAATTACACTGGCAATAGACTTACCTTTGAGCCAGCAGTGTGCCCAGGTGGCCAAGAAGGCCAATGGCATCCTGGGTTGTATCAGGAATAGTGTGACCAGCAGGAGTAAGGAAGTGATCGTGCCCCTGTACTCGGCACTGGTGAGGCCGCACCTCGAGTACTGTGTTCAGTTTTGGGCCCCTCAGTACAAGAAGGAGACTGAGGTGCTGGAGCGTGTCCAGAGAAGGGCAACGAGGCTGGTGAAGGGACTAGAAAACAAGTCTTATGAGGAGCGGCTGAGAGAACTGGGGTTGTTTAGTCTGGAGAAGAGGAGGCTGAGGGGAGACCTTATCGCTCTCTACAACTACCTGAAGGGAGGTTGTAGGGAAGCGGGTGCTGGACTCTTCTCCCAAGAAACTAGCGATAGGACGAGAGGGAATGGCTTCAAGTTGCGTCAGGGGAGGTTTAGATTGGACATTAGGAAGAATTTCTTTACTGAAAGAGTGGTTAAACGTTGGAACAGGCTGCCCAGAGAGGTGGTGGAGTTGTCAACCCTGGAGGCGTTCAAAAAAGGTGTAGATGTGGCACTCCAGGGCCTGGTTTAGGAGGCATGGTGGTGTTGGGTTGATGGTTGGACTTGATGATCTTAGAGGTCTTTTCCAACCTTAATGATTCTATGATTCTATGATTCTATGATCTCTTTTTCATACGGCAGTCATACCTAGTGTTTATTAGTGCCTTTGTGGCGATATTGTAGTTACAGAGGCAGGCTTGTCTGACAGTGCAAAAAGGCAGGATAGCTGCTGCCCCATGCCTCTGGACAGCTTACATTAAGACGCCTTTCTCTGCCCTTGTTACAGCATTTTTGTGGTATTTGACAGAAAGCCCAATCCCCTACCTGTCCCACCACACTAAGGCTAGTGGTATTGCCAGCTGATTTGTTACTTAACATTCATCGTTACAGCCTATATTTGCAAGATATTTTCTTGCAACACCCATGGATGTTCCTCATGGGATATTTGCAGAGCTGCAGGACGTCCACTGGCTCTCTTGGTTGCTGGGAACGAATAGAGCCAGCACAGAGCTGCTCTGAAACTGTTGGTGCAGGAGGTGAGGTGTGCAGCACTGACACCGGCTGTTGGTGGCATGGGTGCTGGCTTCAGGTACTTCTCACAAGGTTTCAAAACATGCTTGGAGTGTGGGTGCAAGTAGATATTCCAGAAAAGGTAATCTCCCAAATCCTTAAAAATCAATTGTTTTCCATTCCTGCTTCCTACAGCTTGTCTGTAATTCCAGTCCAATGGCCCTTCTCCTTTATGAAATGGAAATAGTGGGTATCTTCTGTGATTCCAGAAGCAGCTGACATAATATTCTGGGTTTGTGTCCCCACTCCCAATCTGTGCGGCCTCTCTGAGCATCGCAGTTACACGAGGATTCCTTCAACAGTTTCTTGATTCTAGGTCCCTCTTCTCTGACCCCAGCAACTAAGCTGGACTTGCTCAACTCGTAATAAAAACTTTTATAAAGATTTTCCCAGTACTAGCAGCCTTCCCCAAACTGTCCAACACTCTTTAACTACCTAAATGCGATGTACAGAATCTTCACATTCATGTGTTTCATAGCTTGTGTGTCCCAGACTGAAAAAACAGTGCTCAGTCTCTTATGGGTTATCATGAGAGTAAAGAGTGCAGCATAGATGTACCTCGACGAGGCTTTACCAGTGAGTTTAGCCATTAGCACGCTTAGTATGGTCTAATTTACCTCCTCAAATTTATGTCCAGGTATTTAGTACTCGTGTGAAATGTTGTAATGCAGCACCTTCATTATTTTTGTCAAACAGGCAATATATAAGGAGTAAATAAGCACAGTTTATGGAGTAGCCATGTGTTTTTTCCTTAGTGGGTGATTTTCAGATTTTGATAATCTTCAGTGAGTCTTCCAGTTACCAGTTTTTCTACCTTGCTTTTAATTCAAGAGTGCTTTGGTTCATTCACAACTACAGTTTTGTGAATGGGCCCAGTGAAGTAAAAGGGACCACTTGAGAAATATGTATCTTGCTGAATCAGATTGGCACTAGTTTACTTGTCCATCTGGAGCCCAAAAATAATTTTCAAAACATACTAGGGAATTTAGCCACAGAGTCTATTGATTAACACTGTGTATGTATCTATGTTCCCTAAAGTGTTTTGAAAACTGCCCATCTGCTGTTCTTTTTAACCTATTGCCTGAATAAACAGGCAATAATAGGACTTTTGAATAGTAGAAATTCATAGTAATTGTGCTTAATTCCTATATCCCTTTCCTTCTCCTTCTGGATGTGGATTTCTCATGTTTAATGGGAATTAAAGTAGTTGGCATCTGAAGAACAGAAGGGGGTGATCCCACTCTCCCTGTGTCAGTGTAAGTTATACCAGTTATTGATTTGTAAGTAGTGCAGGTGCAGTTCAGGTGTGCCCTGGCACACGTGCAACCTCTGATATTTTTCAGCTGAGCATCTGCCCACCAGAAGAAATCCCTGGATGTTAGTGGTATTGATTGCAGTGAATTCCACTCTGTTCATGAGGCTTTTTACTTCTTTCAAAGAAGAAAAACTACCTCTGTACACTTAGTGTAATGTTATTGAATGTGCTAGTGTAGGAAGCAGTCTTCTGAGTAGCTGCAGGTTGGAAAAGCTGCAGTTGGGTGTTGGGTTTCCTGCAAAGCTAAGCAGTCCCAGACTTTCCCTTTATTTTCTGTTGTGCCCTTCATTATAATCCTCTTCATCCAAATAAGATTCTTATCCTTCTGTCTTCAAATCGTTTGCTCAGATTTTTATAATTAACTTGGGGTCAACATTTGTATAGTCTTACTTTATGGTTTCTTCCAACTGCATTGAAAGATTTTTTTTTTTTTAATGTATTTTGAAGTGAACCTAGAAATTACTGTTACTGTTCCCAGTACCTAAACGTTGGTTTGACACTCCAGTTAGTGCTTTATTCCTTCTCTGAACATGGCTAGCCCTTAAAAGGGGTGTTGCTCTTCCTCTTCATGCAGGTTTGGGGTCCTGAGACCCTGCTTTCTAGTCCTGTGGCAACTCTGTTTTTTGAAGGAGGCCTAGGACTTGTTGCTGAGTATCCTGGCGTGCCTTGCCCTCTGCTTTGTGATACAAATGTGTTTTGTTCCCGTTTCTTGCAGGCATATATGACATTTAGGATTTTGACATCTTGTCTCTACCCTAGAGCTGCTATTTCTGGATATGGAACTTTTCTCAAGTACTGTAGCTCTGTGTTGTTTGAAATGCTCTGTTTTTCCTAGCAAATTGTGGCAGATGCTTTCTAGAGTGTGAGGCAGGGATTAAGGAGGGCTATAGAGTTGCTTCTGGAGGCATTTGCCATCTTTTGCAGTGAAATCCAGAAGTTGATAACATAGTTAAACCTTCTAATATTTTCCATAAAATCAAAATATCCTTTATACTAACCTTGTGCTTTTACTTGGACTTGTGGACCAGCCTGGCCAGCATCTGATGCCCATTTTGCCTTTTATCATCGTAGTATATTTCAGAAGGATGTATGTAGTATTGATACATAAAAAATATATCTAACCATGGAAAGACATGCTTTTGATTCTGCTAAAGCGGGAGAATATTTTCTAACAGTGAAAGATTGTATAATGAGTCTTCCTTGGAAAACTGCATATCAGTGCAGATTGTATACTTACTGTGGGTGGTTGGTGATGTCCTTTCCAATGACAGACTATTCAACTAGATCTCGTTGCCAGTGTTCTCATGATTAAAGGAAATGGAAGTCCGTGGCTTTCTTGTTACAATCCACAGTTTTGGGAACTGCACATTTTTAATACATCTTAAATAAGTGTTTAGCAGTTGCTTCAAATCACTGACATAAGAATGACCAGGACTTCTGCGTTCTTTGCCCTGCAACAGGACTTACACAAGTCATTGTCATCCTCTTTGTGCATACAGCCTGCCAGGCAGGGTAATTGTGGATCTGGAGGGGCTGCGCTGTGAGTGAAGGGGCTGAAAGCAGCCGTACGTTACAGCAAGAACTTAGGTCCTACCTAGGAAGTGACAGTTCAGTGTCAAGTCATTTGATGCAAGGGTTAAAACAAAACAAAAAAATCCACTACAAATAAAAGTCTACTACTGATTTACTCTCTCTGGAGGATGAGTTTCCAAGCAGTTAGACACGACGTGGCTTAGCATGATGGGGCACGATGCTGACTGGAGTTTCTAGATGATGTTGTCATATAAATTGTTAGCACCACTGTAGCACTTCACACTAAGAAGTACTTTTCATCCAAGATAATTTTGTTTAATGAGTTTAGCCTCACATCATGTATGGTAGCACTCAGCAGAGGCGCAAGAATTTGTCATACCTCGATCTCCCCAGAGTGCACCCTTAGGAGCTGTGATCCTGATTACTCACTGAATAAGTGTAGTAATAAATAGCTGATACAAAGCATTGCCTTTCAATCCGATGTTTTATCTGTGGTCAGTGTAAACACCTACAACTTTTCTCAGTCCTTCCCCTTCTATTTTGTGATGTGTCCCTGTGCTAACCATCTGTCTGAATAGGATTATTGCACTTTCTGTGGTAGATTAACTGGTTAACAAGTTCAATTTAGAGTCAGCGGTTTGTTTTACTGTCTGGCAACCAGTACAGACCAGATTAAATATGTTCTTTACAGTCTGTGTATGTAATTAATAACAGGTTTTAAATTATGAAGAAGGTGAGGGATCAGCTTCAGTCTTTAATTTGGATCAAATCGACAGCTTGTTACTTAGCAGTCATACGGTATCTGTCTTATAAATGACTGCAGTCCAGGCTCCTTTCTTGACAGCTGCTAGTGCTCACATGGGATCCCAGGCCACAGTCTTACAGCAAAGGAGAAGGGAGCCGAAACAGAGTTAGCCACATCCGATTCCCTTCCTTATCGGTGTTATCGGCGTTTTCATTAGCAGTTTGTCTGGATGGTGATCAATTGTCCATGTTGTGTAGAAGAGCTCTGGAGAGCAACATGGTGACTTTAAACCACGGACTCCTGCAATGGCTGTAAATCGGTTGTGTGGATGCTGGCATCGCATCTGTTGGTGTGTAAATTATCTCTGTCAGGATAACGTTACAACTGAGAGAGACTGCAGAGTGTGTTTGGTCTACCTGAACGACTTTCTATCCCTCGTCGTTCCTGTGTTAGCACAGTAATCATCACAACATCCACCCCAACCAAATATACTGCTGCTGTTACTGCACTGAGAGAAAGTGGAAGAAGAAAAATGTGGTGCTGTAATAGCAGCACAAACTGGAGTCACTAAATTGCCAGGGACCTTAGCCGCTTCCTATAAGCATTGCATCTTCTATCTTTGTCGCTTGCTTCCGGTATCTGTCCTTCCCTCTGTCTGTCTTGGACCCTTCCTTATGCCGCACTGTGCTTGTGCTGAGCCAAGGCAGCGCAAGTCTCGGGCTCACTCTGGTTCCCCGAGGACCAGGCTGCTTCCTCATCTCCCTCTTTGCAGCACGTGGGTGCAGGCGCTTCGGTCACAGCCGCTCAGGCAGGCTTCAATCCCTGCACTTAGGAAATCATCCTGCTGAAACGTCGCATCCCACAGCTGGAGCCTACGGCAGATAGGGTGTAAAGCAGGTCCCAGAGCTAGGATCCGGCCCCTGGCTCCCTGCTGCAGCGCAGCCCTGCCTGTCGGGGGGCACGGAGCACCCCCTCTTCTGCTCGAGTCGGTTTAATGCCCTGATTAGTGAAGTGGGTAAGTCACCAGCTCGCTTGTAATAATTACAGATTTCCTCTGTGATTTTTCACTTGTCAGTTGCCACAGCAACCGTGCAGTGGCTCAGCCGAAATGCTGTCACAGGGATTTAAATCTGAAGCAGCTCAGCCTTTTCCTGCGCTCCAGCGCATCTTCCCTCTTGCACCCCGGCACCATGGCAACCTGGCGATGGCACCCTGCGCTCACTTTCCCTGCGTCCACAGGCCTGAAGGGATGCTGCTGTTACCCTCTGTGCATAACCGTGACTCTCCCGTTCCCCGTCTCAAGCAGCGCGCGGCGGGAGGCGGCGTTAGGATGCATGCTGGCTGCCGTGCTGCCTGCGCCTGTGCGGGACCTGAAGGAACTGAACCGAACCAAGGTTATTTTATGACGGTTGCGTGCCCGGGTGTCACCCTCGGGATATTTGCAAACCAGAGTAAAATGAAGGGTTTTAAGGACAAAGCCTGTTCTGCAGCATCCACAATTCTTGAAAACTAAGGGGCCATTTCAAACATTAATACAGTCTGGCTCTGCATCTCAGGAATTTGTTTTCAGAAACCTGCTGAGAAGGCATTCAGGTGAACTCAGACTCCCAGGGGTCTGAGCTGATGGGCTACACCCACACGCCAGAGGTACTGGAGTAGCAACGGGCAGAGCCAGATGATCTCAGTTTGAGGCGAGTTGGGTATTACTCTCCGCCGGGTTTGGCTGAGCATGGGGTATAGCTTGCAGGAGCTGGTTTCACTAACCTTCATTAACTGGGGCATTCCCTCCAGCTGAGCTACAGGGTCACAGCTCGGGGCTTCCTCTGGGTGATGCCTGTCCTCGCCGCTGGCAGTCGCAAGCGGCTGCTGGGGGGAGCTGACAGCAATGGCATTTCTCACGAATGCAGCTGGCAACAGCCTACTCTAAAGTGAAGGAGAGAGCAGCGTTTTCAACTGGCAAGCTGGCTGGGGGGAATTTTCATCCAAGTCGTGTAAGTGCCTTTGCCTTGTGTCTGCGTGCGGTAGGGGTTAGTGCAGACTCCGGCTGAGCTTGCAAGGGCTGTGCTCCTGTGCTTTCTGTTCAGAGGTGAATGTGTGTCTCCATGTATGAGCAGGCATGTGTGATGTTAAAATGTCCCTGTCATGGATACGCATGGTTAGCTGTTCCCCGGTTTTTTGCTGGACCCCTTGTAAAAGAAATCTCCCGCATGCGTCTGCTTTTCTGTGTTTTCAGCTGAAAAGGGGGTCACCTTGAGAAACCAGAGCACTCGCTCCCGTTTAAGACGTTTCCCTTGGTTTGGTGCAGGCTGCCTCCAAGTGAGGTATTTTATGACTTCGGGAAGCAGAAGAATAAATTGTGCTTTTACAGTACATTTTATTTGATGCTATTTATCCATCTATTTTCATGAACTCTGAGGAGGCAGTGGTAGGATGCTGAGGGATAAAATCTTACAAGGAATGTAACTGAATTTCCTTGGAGGAAGCTCCACTTGAGGGTATTTTTCAATACTTTAATTTTTCAAAAACTACAGAATGCTTGTGGAGCAACTACTCTGAAAAGCGTGGACGTGTCATAATTTAAGCTGTTTTTTGAGAGCTGGACTGTTCTGGTGTGGGAAATGTGTGGAGATTAACAGACATGGTTTGAATATGTTGTTGCTATCTGCATTTAAAATAATGGATTCAAAATATGCAGGCTTGAAGGGAGGTTCTTATGGATAGCTCACTAGTAAAGTTCACTGAAATATCAAAGTGCAATTTTTTTCAGTGGGAACTACTAAGGAATGACAAACTAAGAAAAAAAAATTAGAATTTTGCAGCTAACATTAGTTTAGTTGTGCTTTTTTTTCTACCAACATTTATGTACAGTTATGACCCCATTTTTCTTTCCTGAGACAATGTATTTCTTTCACAGGGAAGGTGTAGGCACATCTCATCCCAGCTTAGCTATTCCAATAGTTCTTGAATCAAAAATGAGCTGCTCAAAAGTTTGGTGGGTCACCTGAATCCTAGTGTGCCATAATTGCAACATTCCCACCTGTTCTTATTCATTGGATCATGGACCAGGAGTCTTTTCTTCATCCAATATTTGTTGGAGAGAGAGAAAACAAAGAGAGATAAGTGCAGAAAGATTTTAAAAAAAAAAAAAGAGGGAAAAAAAAGATGTATTCGTATCCAACCACCAAACCCTGCTTAGAAGACATCTAAAGAGAAGAACCTGGACACATGAGTGTAATGACACTTCTGACTCTAGATGGGTTTTGAAACTTGACGGAAGGTCTGAAGGTTTCTGTTCTAGCTTCGCTGCTGGTTCAGCTCTGACCTAATTGTTGGTGTCATTAGGCAGGTGGGTATCTCCATGTCACGATGGATACTGTACAGTACTTTCAAGCTATAGACATGAGGTTTTTGTCTCGTGCGTTACATCTTGCTTGGGTCTTTTACTGCAATTTTCAGAACAGACTGACTTGAACGCCAGCTGAATGTGGAGTGAGATAAGGTAGCTGTGCAAAAAGCCAGTTTATTAGGGAAGACTTATACTGTCGTGTGCAATATTTACTGTTTTGTCAAGACTTGGAAGACAAAACCAGTATCCCCATTTCTGTTGTTCTGAACAGTAGTGGGAGTGTTTGATCCTGTTGGTGTCAATAAATAAATAAGCAACCATGAATAACAGACACTTGAGCATTCCTTGTAACTATGACAACTGTGTCCTTGACAACTTAAGTACAATCATGGAGTTTCCAATTACATCCTGTTCTAGACAAAGCCGTTAAGGTTATTAGAGGAATAAACAGCAAAAGCAACTGTCAGCTTGTGAAGTGTTTTCTGGCAAAATCCATTTTGGTGGTAGATACACAGATAGCTGTCGCTTGTTTTGTTGTCAGTGTTGTTTGATGGGAAATGCCTTGGTGAGCTGTGCTCTCCAAGGACAAACTTGCCGTTCGTTGGTGAGAGTCACTCTTTGCGCTGACTTTTTCGACTGCTGCCTGTGAAACTGCGCCAGATGAGTGTTGAGCTTCAAAGTGCTCAGGGCTCTCTTTTCTGATGTGTGGGTTGTCCCGTAGACCCAGCAGACCTCTTCCGCAGAGTGTCTCAGTCGCCGTAGTGATTCCGATACGTGGCCTTGGTGTTGTGGGGTGCTTGTAACCGCCTTTGCTTTTAAAGTACGAGGCTGTAGCCTTTGGATGACCAAGCTGGATGAGGAGCAGCTTATTTCTCTTTTCTGTGCCGTCTCATGAGGATGGTGCTGGGTAGTGTTCTTCCTGAAGTCGAGGGTTTCAGCTCTGTTTTGTGATGGGTTTATATAGATGCTGGATGGAAAATCTAATGCCGGCCTTACATGAACACTAGATGTAAATGTTCTTGCAGCTACCTCTTAACAGGGTTTTCCTATCACCGTGAGGATTTGAGATAGCCTTAGTCTAGCTATCGCTAGAAATTCTTGGTGTTACTCTAACAAACTTCTCTTGCAAATGCTGTTGTAAGCTAATTCAATTTTTCTCAGAGCTATATCTTTGGAAAAAACCTGTTGAAGTAAAAGGACCTGTTGTATTTCATTGTGTGCGCTCAGGCTTTCATAACTACATAGTCTATATTGAACTCTTAACTCTGCTTCTGGGACCAAGTGAATTGCAGTTAAATACATCAACATGCTGGCAGGCTTCTTTATTTATTTACTTTGCTGTTTCCTGCATTTAAGTGGCTAAAGCAGTAAGTCGGGATTGCTAATGTCATCCTGCACTCTGTCAATAACAACTGGTTAAGTCATTCAATATTTTCCTGCTTTGATCTATTGGATGTGGACATTCCCCGTCTCCCCAAGGGAGGGTGGGGCGGTGCTTAATGATTGCAGTGCATTTTCAAACAGCCAGTGCTGTATACATTGAATCTTTTAATGTAGATACTACCATGCCATTAGGTTGCCCCGTTCTTCCTCAAATACAGACTAAGGAAGGCCATGATTATGTTTAATGGCTGACAGACTCGACTGTCTTCTGCCTCACCCATACTTGTATTTCTTTGTGAAACTGCGGGGGTATTCCAGACTCTGGGGTCTCCTTGAACTGTTTTTAAAAGTAAAACACTTGAGCTGCATCACCTAAGTCATGAAAGATGCTTATTTATGAACACTGCAAACCAGGAGACTTGCCCCCCTTTAAAAATCCAAGGCTGTTTGTTATAATTTTTTTAAGACGGACCCTCAACTCTCTGTTTTGTGGGCCCCAGACACAGAACACTCTCTGCCAGGAGTTGGTGAAAATAATGAAAAATGAGTAACAAGGGATTTTCAGGAGTTTATGGCGTGCGGAATGTAGAAGGCCTGGTTAAGATTTCTTCTTCAAACTTGTCACACTGTTGCAGAGTAAGGGATGAAAGGGCTCAGGCAGCATGAATGAGGCTGGAAAGCTTGTCCCTGTTCAGCTCGCAAGCTGCAGTCCCATCCAGCTCTGCTTCTGGCAGCGTTTCCATCTTTTCTCTCTTTCAGAACTGCTTATCTCATCTCTGACTTACCATATGGTAGTCACTGCTTATGTGACGGGGTCTGTGACTCCCTCTTCTTAGTGCCCATGTCCTGGCCCCATTATCCAAACTCTTTCCAGCTTGCCTCTGATATATTCCAATCTGATTCTCTTCCAGAAAAACTGTTTGAAGAGCCCTGATTTGCAGGTGTGGGAGCATTGTGGAGGTTAGAAAAGGAGAAACAAGAGCTCATGGGAGATAAACAACACAAAAAACTGGGCTGCTAACGCTTTATCATGTTGTGGGTCTTTGTAACAGTAGTTGGACTCACTAACCTGTGAAGCCAAGGAAAGTAAGTTTTCATTCCAAAGGAAAATCAGCTTTGCAGTGTTTTCCCACTTTCAGCACAGCTACCTGAGTACTGCCAGGCTTCTCAACATTGTTGTTTTGTTTTAGTCGCAGGAACCATAGCTGACTTGGCTTCTCAATTTGCAGTTTCTTCCACTGTTAAAAAAAAAAACCAGATGCAGAAAATGCAGTGTCAAAGCATGCTGAGCTGTGAACTGAAGAGCCTTCTCACCGCTTTGAGAAACGGGGGTGTGGAAGGGGTGCTTTTGCTTTCAGGTATAATGCTGGTGCTGCCTGTGGGCTCCCGACAGAGAGGGGAAGCGTCCACCGCTGTCTGCGGGATGGGAGAGCTTCAGGACCTTGGGCTGCTGCCCCTGCCAGCAGCTTGCAAAGAGAATAAGCCTTGAGTTGTTTTCACATTGAGATGGATTCAAGCAAACAGGAGTAAAAGATAGTTTGAGATGTTTTAAATTTCACAACAATTAACACGTAGCACGGTGATACCCTTGCTGCTGTGCATTATAGAAAAGTCAAGCGAAGGAAAACAGCAAAGAAGGAATTAATTTGCCTTTACCTCCCTGCTCCCCTGCCCCGCAAATACGCATTGTGAAGACTTGTGGAGTAATTGCAGAGTGCGGCTTGTGCTGCTGTTTCTAAACCACTTAATTGTTCTGGTTAAATGGGTTTGGAGCAGCTGAGGGACAGATGAATGTGCCCCCATGAATTTAAAACAGGCTTCTGTGTCTTTGGCGTGAGTTACAAGAAAGAGATGCAAATCTGCAGTGCTGGCTTCTCATCCGTGTCTTGCAGTGTCTCTGTTTCACCTCTTACCTTTGCATCTATCCCGAGGATGCTTTCAGAGGCAGGTTTTTGAAAGCTGCAGTCTGAAACGCAGACATCATGCTGCATTAGCTTCTCTGCTAGCAAGCGAGAATGTGATACGAACTCCTAGTTTGTATATTTTCGCTGTTGTATCTGGATCAAGCCCCCCTGAATGTTGGGGTCCTTCTCTAATTATTTTTTATTTTTCCAGGGGTTCCCCCTGAGAAACATAATCTTGTTAGCTCACAGAAACAATGTGTCTTTATATGTTCACAATAGGCAACTGCTACTGCTGCTAAATGACTGTTGTCGTTCTAGTAACTAATTTTGCCTGTCAGAAATAATCACTCAGTACAGAATTTTAAGAGCTGCTGTTGAAAAAAATACATCCAATTTCACATTGTGTGCATTTTAAAAATCCATGTATCCTTATGTTTCATGTGCTCAATAAACTGTACAGAGCTTCCTCTGAAAATTATTTTGCTTACTAAAAGAATGTGACTGTGATTTAAACTGTATTTGCCAATGCATGTGTTTATGTAATGCAAAATTACATACAAAAATATATGCAAATATAGCTGGTTTGTACAGTTATCTGTAACGATGGTCTTCGCCAGCTCCGACAGTTGCCATTAGAGGAAAAATATTAAGAGAAGACTTTTATGAATCTATTTTTCTGGAAAAGCCTCACTTCTTTGAGGTCTAAGGTAGCTAGCATTTAATCACAAATCTAATCCAAACATTGTCCTTCATCCCTCCATCCCTTTTCCAGTCTGATATCTGGAATTGGTGGAAGTATTTTGCCTAGATTTTTAAAGAATCTGAGACTGTATGCAGTTGCTCCGAAGCAGCAGTGGTGATGGAGCGTGGCTCTGCTGCGGTTTTGATATGTGCAGGAGAGCCGATTTCTGCTGGCTTGCAAACTGTGCCGCTGCTGCTTGCAGAGCTAGAACAAGCTAAGCCTGTGGGAATTGATCAAGAGATGGATTATGGAGGCAAAATTCAATTGGTTATTATGATAACCAAATAATATGTGCTTAGACAAATATACCAATCACATCAGCTGGTCTCCTGTGAGAATTTGTGTGCGTAATGGAGATGGAAAAGAAGTTGATTTTAGTTATACTGAAATGTGATATTACATGATTTATTCTGACTCTGGACTAGAAAATGGTAAAACTTTTTATGTAACAACTGTCAAGGAAAATTAGGGCTAAGCTACTTTATTTTTAAACCTCTCGCAATAATTTTTTCTATGAGTGTTTCAGAAAGCCAATACCATTTCCAAATATATTTTTCAGCCTTTTATGAATATTGTATTTTAACCATTAAAGGACTTAAGATAAACAGTAAATATAAGTAAAAGATAAAATAACTTTCTGGGAGCAAAGACCTAGGAGTGGTTCACCTAGGGAAGGAAGAGTAGGTACCACTGCAGGGAAACCTGGACACTGGTGGGTATGACCACGTAGCGTGACTTGAAGGTATGTTTGATGTGTATGTGAAGAGGCGTCCCATCATTGTGGGGAAGGTAGATGAGTCAATTTGTAGCGAAACACCCATGGGAGATGACTGAAGGGGACTAGAATGACAAAGCGAATCTCAGTGGGTTGTTTTAGCCTTCTGTCATGGGTACATTTGCACTGCTCCATTTGTTAGTTCCTGCGAAGCTATATTCATGTTAGCTTTTAACAGGCTCCTAGAGACTTTTAAAAAGAAATACTTTGCAGAGCAAACTTAAGGAGGCAATTGTAGATTTCAGAAGTCCAGACCAGATAAATAGCTCTGAGCAGAGGACATCAATCAAGGTGGTTAATCATTGTGAGAGGTGCTGGGCTGATTCACCCTTTAACAGCTTTTTTCCATAGTGGTAGTCTCATTGACTTAGACTTGCATTTGGTTTTTTGCTAGAGGATGGTCATGAGATAAGAAATTTATGGTATTGGCGTATTTCTTTACGCATTGATTATGCAAAAGTTAGCACAACTAAAGAAAGAATTTGAGAGTGAAAAATTAATGAATTAATTAAATTAATCTTGTCTTATAAGTGAAGTTACTCTTTTCTGAAAAAAATTAACTAATTTCCTCTACACTTCTGACCCAAAACCTTACAAAGCTAATCTAGGTTTTTCCAGCATGTGCGTGAATGTTGTGCAAGTGTTTGCTCACCTTGGCAGATTTCAAAATACCTTGAATTTTAAATTGAACTCGGAGCAAAGTAAGTGAAACCAAGTGCTATGTCAATTGTCTGGGAAGGCACAGGGAATTTTCTTTGTACCTGAGTCTGTGAGGTCTGTGAATTAATAGATCTCTGTAGGCAAGGAGTTTTTTGTTTTCTTTTGCCAATTTTGAAAAAGCTCAAGCATGAAGGAAAGCAAACAGTATCTTGGCTAAAGACAAGACAGGAATTAAATTTCTGATCTATTAGTGTTGAATAAGAGATACTTCCTATCATGGTAGCAATAGATCAACTGCTTCCCTGCATCTAGTCACCAACGTCAGTTTGTGTATTTTATTGATAGCATAGAAATGATGTAAGCAGTAAGCTGTGATCTCTTTCTGCTGGAAGATCAGCTCCATTCTCAGAGCGTATTTGTTAAATAGAGTTCTTCCCAGGAGGTCTACGGGTAATAGTGACATTTCGTTTGGACTGCAAGCCTCGGTCCATTGCTACTAGGTGGTCTACACCCACTGGGGGTGGAGCGACATCCAGTGAGGTGAAAAATGACAGCTTGGTCTCTGTACAGGCAAAAAAGGCCTCTAGTATCCTACACAGAACACAGGGTACCACACTTCTAAGTGTAAAGTTTGAATTTAACCTGTATCCTGGATAGTAAGCCAATGACCTGTTTTATCTATTTATGACTTCCAGCCAGGCTTTCTTCACAGGCGATCCAGAGTGAAAAAGGAGTCATATTATCATTCATGCTCCTTGACTTTACAAGGTCATATATATTTAACTAGCTGAAGTAGAATCACAGAACAGTTGAAGTTGGAGGGGACCTCTGGAGGTCATCTGGTCCAACCCTCTACTCAAGCAGCGTCACCTAAAGCAGGCTGCTCAGGACCATGTCCAGTTGGGTTTTGAGTATCTCCAAGCATGGTGACTCCACACCCTCCCTGGGCGACCTGTCCAGGGTTTCTCTATGTTTAGGTGGAAGTTACTGTATTTCAGTTTGTGCCCATTGCCTCGTACCCAGTCACTGGACACCACTGAGAAGACCCTGGCTCCTTCTTTACGCCCTCCTGTTCAGGTATTTATTACACACTGATGGGATGCAACCTGAGCCTTCTTCAGGCTGAACAATCCCAGCTCTCACACTCTCTCTTCATAGAGCTGTGATTAATTGGTAGAAACTGTTTTTTCAGGGGATTGATTTTCTCTTATTTCCTAGTGGTTGTCCTGCTGTCTTTTTGTATTAGATGAGATTTTTCTCATAAACTTAGGTCAAATCAAAATAACAGATTGGCTTGAGAGACTGATGGAAACAATTTTTAAAGTTCAATGTAGTCCACATACATAGAGAAAGTAGAGAAGAAGAGCAAGGGAAAATAGACAATGATCTTTACCCCCTGGCCCCGCTAAAGCTGGGAGATACAGATTTAGCCTAGAAGTCATTTACCTCAACAAGACCTAGCATCAGACTTGGGTCTCAATCCTGAGACTGCTCTGAACATCAGCAGTAATCCATCAAAGCATGCTTTCACTTTCTTTGGATTGGAATTAGTGAAAGGGGAAGTTGACACGAATGGCACAGTAATAGTGGCTGCGTCCCTAGGGACACCAATAAGTGTTTGCTTTTCTTCTTTTCAGAACGTCAGCCAGAAAGAAATATCTCAAGATTGAGTCTTTTTGAGTAAAGAAAAGATAAAATGGTGTCAATGTTGCTTAGTCGACAGCTGGCCTGTTGCCTGCAGCAAAACTCCAGGCTGCTTGTATTTGGTAAGTGTTTTTTTATATTTTCTTGGTTTGTATTTGGTAAGTGTTCACTTTATGCTGGTGGAGAAAATTCCAGTGTGAACATTGCTGGGGTTTGTCTGGTGTTAAATCATTCAAAACTAGAAGAATACGATGTTCTGCATCTGAGATAACGATGCAGTTGCAGTCCAGCAGTGGCACACAAAGGTGCTGTGGTTTTTTGTTGTGGGTTTGGTTTTTTTTTTTAATTCTGCAAACAAGAATTCATTTAGTTAATAATTTGCGCTGTGAACGTGCTAACTGATATGAAGCTCTTTAGCCCTTGGAACTCCGCTCTTACAGAGCTACTTTCTGATGCTACATGGTGCAGAGATGAAACAACCATCCATCAAAATTAGCCTTTTTTGTTTTTGTGCTATGTAGCGTGACCCTGCCCGTCTTCTCTTGTGAGGAGGTTTTGTGTGACTGACATGAAGAGGTGGACCTCACTGGGGATGTGTGTTTCTGCCTGTAGTTAGCTCTAGTGTGAAATAAAAACGTACCACGCAGCATCAAGCAACTTTCTCCTAAGTGCATAATGACAAGTTCTTGCTTGGCCCCAGCTTGTAATTTAGCATGCGTATATTAAGCCTGCAATCTCTGTGCAATAGATATAAAAACTAAATTTCTGTTGGCTTTGTTGGACAAAGCAGTGTAGAATGTAAGATCTAGTATCCATTGCATATGCTCTTAAACTGAATACAGTATGGCTGAATGGCTGTTTCTGTGCTAAAGTAAATATTAGTGTTTCTTCTCCCCTCCAGTCCTTCTGCAGTGCCACTGGGCTCCTTCTGCCACTGCCAGGCAAACACAGAACCCTTCCATTTGCTCAGAAACTTAAACATTATTGATTTCCTTTTAAATAATACACTTTGGGGAGCAACTGACCTTTGGCTAAAGAACACAAAGTCTGGTCTTGTAACTATTGGAAAAGTATTAGGTCAGTGTTTCATTACAGGATATGCTTCTATTTATGGGAGTGACGCACTGATTATCTGCACTGTGCAAGAGCAGTGGTTGTTTGGTCAATAGTGGACAATGGAAAGTGCTTGCAGCAACCAGGCCTTCGTTAGTTGTCAGTCCTTTGAGCTAATCTGTCATCTCGGTATCACTTAATGCTCCCTGTCCCTCCCAGCGTCTTGCACACTTCTGTGCTGCTTCCCAACCACAAAGACAAATATATTGCAGTTGTGCAAGATATGTGAGGTCACTGGAGGGCAGATGCACTAACTCACTCTTCCTTTCTCACCATTGCAAGGAGGGGGTGTAGATCTTCAATAAGAAAGGAGAGCAACTCCGGGCTCCTTTAATCCATCCTTGCTTTCAGGAAACTTGTAAGTGGGAAAACCTGCTAAAATATTGAAGCAAAGAATTGAGGGCCTTGGCTGCGGGTTGTATAACAGACCTGTGGCCTTTGGGACTGAATGCTTTGTGTGTGTGCCCGGAGGTTAGAAAAGATGGAGCAAGAGGAGAACCCCTCACCAGAAGGAACTGTATCCTGGCAGTTTTTTTAGCCTGCAATATTCCTGACTGACAGAATAGTCAGGAGGCTCTGACGCTTATAGCAAAAATCGGAGCTTCAGACCATTTTTCTGGTGAGCCCCAGCTAAGGTTGCAGTGCCGCTGGTCTCTGCTGGCTTTTAGGGAAATGGTGAGGGTGATGTCCACGAGCTCTCTGCTCCAGAGTGCTCTCCTCCAAGGTATATTTCAGCACTCAAATTGAGAGCTTTACAGACTAAAAAAGAGATTTGTACATTACTCCCACAAAAATCCTGCAGTGCCATTTGGTCTCCTGATTTTTTTTCTGTAGATACTGAAGTGACAGCGTTTGCAAAGTGGGGATGGAGATGGAGGTGGCAGTGGAGAGGAGGAGAGAATAGATTACCTCTTGGTAGAAGTCTCTACATCTGTGGGCTGTCATGTTTCAGTTGTGTGTGTGCGTTAAGCACAACAATCTTGTTCAGCTTGAATCTATGACAAAATTATTTACAGAAAGAGATTTTTTCATCCTTGATTATTTCTGATTTTTAAAGTAAACATGGGAGTCAGCATTGTGCTGACCCTGGGCATGAAATAAACTGGTTACTGACAAAAAAGGGGCATGTGAAAAGGAAGGGTGTTGGCAAGTTTGCATTCGCTGCAGCAAAGAATTACATGCACATTCACTGTTGTAAAACATGTGGGAACAAAGATAACTAAGCTTTATATTAATCAAAATATTTCTAGGAACCTTTTCTCTAGTTGTACATGGGGGATAGTGTTTAATTCTGATTAAGATGGATTTCAAGCCCTCAATCTTTTAAGGAACATGGGACAGGAGGTAAGCATCTGATTGGAGAAAGTTTTGTACTTAACCATTGCTTGTAGCGTTCTCATTACTAACACAGTGCTAGCCCGTGGCAAGCTAACTAGACAGGGAAAATGAAAATAATTTAAGTTGATCAAAATGCAAAAGCTATGCAAAACATATGAAAGTTATATGTAGCTTAAATCTTCCCCAAAAATGTGAAGCCTGTAAGTATTTGGAGTCTTTACACCTTCCTTAAAAATAAGCCTTAATCAGGTGTATTTTTATTTTCCTTATGTATTCGATCTACTTGATAGTTTGGCCTCGGAGATAAAGTTCACTAGAATTTGAAGGATGGCAGAAGAACGATGACTGAGTAGGTAGCCTAATCTTTTTTTACAAAGACTCCTGCATAGTGCTGTCAGTACAGTAACAGCTGGGCAAATCTGGGAGAGGCAGCTGATGTTAGAGAAATTATGACATACCTCCACGTTACGTCTTACCTGAATTGAGTTCTATTGCTACTGTCAGCCCAGTGTGCTGCAAGGTGATCACAACTGATATGTAAAATACATGATAATGTAAATACTTATTCTGCTTTGTGCCAGCTCTGGTTTTATCGGCTGTGCCACTGTAGTAGGAAAGCTGTTCCATTTCCATGCTTTGGAGGCAGATGAAGCTGCAGTCAGTTGTTGGCTGGTAGGGTAGTACCATAATTACGAGGACAGGCTGGGACTCCAGAAATCTAAGTTCAGTTTGCTACTGATTACCCCAAGGGGTTGAATTCATCTTTGAATCTCGAACTGGAAAGCATACCAAAAGGTCAGTCTTCTGCCTTAAGGTAACATCAATTAGCATTAGTGCATGCCCATGCCCTTCTAGGATGCTGACCTGTTCTTAAAGGCCCCCAGCAGTGCGGCTTCTCCCCAGGCAATCTGCTGTGTTGCTGAACTGACTTTACTTTTTTTCTAATATTTAACTGAAGTTTCAAAACAGGAGAGAGATCAAATACTTACTATTTGTCCTGCCCTCAGAGGACCTGGAAGATGGAATGTTTATTTTTTCTTTGCAGCAGCCTTTTACGTATTTGAAACCTATTAACCCCGCCCCCAAGACCACATACTTTTTTCTCAACTGGTCTAAATGCTGTTTCAGTCTCTCCTCATAGGTCCAGTTTTATTCCTCCAGATTCTCTGCACTTTCATGCAGTGCCCTAAATGGACTAACTCTGGTTGAGGCTGTACCCCACCTATCTCAGTCTGTTTCCTACCTCTCTACAGAGGGTAATAATGTTTTATCTCACAGGTGAGCTGCAGTAAAGGCTGGGAATTGTTCATATTAATTATTGACTTGTCCCCATCACAGTTACTGGAAAGAGGTTGGAAAGCCATGAGAAAGATTTACTCTCAGTCCTACTTTTGTCTCCAGTATTAATCCTTGCTAAGACTTTTAACTTTTTTTATTCAGTTTGTACATTAGGAGCTTCCCTAGGAAATCAGAGAGAACAACCTGGATATGTGTGACAGATGTGTGGGAGAAGCAAGGATCAATTCCCTTCACTGGATTGTAGAGAACATGGACTTGAGGTCAGCTTCAGCTGATGCCCTCGGAACTGGCCATTGATGGCTCTGGAGTGCAACCTCTCCCACTGGACTGAGGAACCTTTACTTTTCTGTCTGATCAAATGTTCCCACAAAAAGCTGAGATGTATAAAAATGTTCATATAAAAACCTGTCATTGGAAGGAGGCTCTGCTACAAGGCTAAGTTGGGACTTCAGTTCTCAGTTCCTTGAGTGAATGTAAAGCCTTTGATGTTCCTATCTAATGTTCTTGTTCTTTCTGTGCCACAAAGGGTGGCTGTGGCAATGCTGGCTGTGTTTTCCCACCTGGGCATTCCTTGTGGCTGTTCATCTGTAGAGGTGTCCTGAAGAGCTCTCATAGCTGTTACTCTGGCCTGTTGTGCTGCAAATGAGGGAAAATGTTATGACTGATTCAGATCACAAGATCTGCAAGAAAACTAGCAGTTGGATGCTCCTATAACTCTGCTGAAGAGTTGATTTGGGATTATGCTGTGATGAGGAGGGGGAACTGTTCTTACTCTTTCTTACGGGAGCTTCCACTTCTGTACTGCCTGGTTGGTATTGGATTTTTTCGTCGTCTTTGGAGAATCCTGTTCCGATAAAACCTTCAGTGTGTATGTGGGAGTACTGAAACACAGACAATCTCATGTGGAACAGCTTCTGATCTTACAGTGTAAGCACTCTGTAAATAGCAATCTCAGTTTTCACAATATTATGCAATAGCGATGTTCGTTTTCCAAACATCTCTAGCTAGCCTGGCCTTTTGCCATTCCGTTTCAAGATCTGTTAGTAACAGATTCTACTTGCAGCACCTAAAAGAGGATTTGGGGGAAATCGCAGTCCTCCTACTTTTGGCTGTCAGGGCCTCCACGCTCTAAAAATTCTGTCTGGAAGGTGGTTTGATAGACACTGTGGAGTGGAAGTTAGAGGCATGCACAGGAGATGGCCTTTCTGCACTTGCATAGGGCAGTAGTGCTATGGCACATGCAATGGGCCTCCTTGGGGACTGGGGAGCTTTCAGTTTACAATCTTTCACAGCAAAACACTTGCATTTCAGAGATCCGGTATGCCAGCATTTATTTTCACCTGTCTTCTTTTTTCTTCCTTGGGATAGTTCCTCCTCTTAATTACACTGATGTAATTTCAGTGCCTCCACTGGAGTTTCTCCCAGGTAACATCCAGTTGTTGTACACTCAGGAACTGTGATTATATGAGTGTTATTTGGGGTCATACCGGAGGTTTAAGCACTTTCTTTCTAGGTCTGTGTTGAACCTAGCTCTTGTTAGCAGAGATCACTACTTAGCACAGAGACCTGCTAACAGTAGTGCTCTTTGTGACTACCAACATCACAAAATGTTAGAAGGGTGCACTTATATTAATTATGTTGCTATAGCAATGTGGTACTTTGTTAAAAATTGCTGAGTGAGACACCTGGTGAGTGATGAGGGTAGCATAGAAAAAAGAAGTTGGAAAATGAGCTTTTCTGTCTGCTAGCAAATGATGTGGCATCCTGTTAGATGAAAAGGATGTGATAATTTGCTGATGTTATTCAAGTCTTTAGAAAGATGATGTATGTTGCATAGAGCTTTGAGAAGTCTGCAAGAAGCAAGAAAAGTAGAATTTAACTTATTGTACCCACCCTCTTTAAATGGGATGGGTAGAAAATTCTCTGCAAATCATTCAGCCAATGTGCTGTCTGGTAATTAGGTTCATTAATAGTAAATACGTTTGTTTTTTGACTTTTGCCATGATGTGAAGAGATAGCTTTGTTTACCAGGGAAAAGACGATGCTGTTCTCAGTCATTTTAGCTAAATGTAATTTAAGAGCTTTCCTCATGCTTCTTCAGCGACAGATACTCTGCTGTAGCCCATTACCTCTACACACTTTTAAGATGAGGGCTGAGGTCATGTTATTTGGTCCTGTTCTTAAGTTAAGCTAATATAACACAAGAAACGCTTTTTCTGTTGCAGTTTGATCGTAGACCTGAACAGAAAGTCAGTGGATTGACTTGGTCCATTGGCTCAAGACCATAACTTCAATTGAACATCTAGGTACTGATTTACGTACAAGTTATAGTGTAATATGAATTTAAGAATATTAACATAAAATTATATTGTTTTTTTAAAAAAAAATCTCTGAGGATGCTTAGGCCAATAATATACATTGGTATCAACAGTGACAGGTTATCATGTGCATATGCTGTCAGTCCATCAGTGACAAAGTCATAAGAAATGTACACACTGTGGAGATTTGTTGGAGAGTTTCAACTCCCCCATTTGGGGAATTAGGGGTCTGACCTTTGTGGCATTTTCTCTATTCTGGATCGTTTATTACAAAGGTAATGCTGTTAGCTCACTGAAGGACCAACCACCAGGGATTCTTAATTCTTGAAAATACCTTGCTTGGATGTAATAAGAATCTCAATTTTTGTCTGTCCCCTCTCTACTGTCTTTTGGAGAGGCAAAGTGCAATGTTCAATCCCAAGACCTGATGTGCAAACATCTAAACTCATCAGTATTAAATCGGAGTAGCCTGAGTTACAGGGTGACTTCAGGGTTTCTATTGCAGGGTCAGTTCATATTAAAAAGTCAAACAGGAATAATTTAGGCTAGGTTGTAAAGTACGTTGAGTACCTTCAAGACAGAACTGCCAGCTGAGCAGAGCATGCTGCAGTTTACTAGAGGGTGAAACACTGCAGTGAGTGATCTGATTTACTTGCATTTACTTGCATCATTAGGAGAATGCAATACTGATAGTTGTGTTGGGGGAAGCGAGAGAGACAGAGCATGGCCTCTGGGCCGAAATCCTCATCAAGGCAAAACAAAGCAGGTATTGATGTGGCTGTCCGTCACACAGTGTCCAAGTGCTTGGAAAAGCCTTTGAAGGAGAGCGAGCCGCCTCCCGGAGCCGTGCTCTGTGTGCAGGGCCCCAGGCGCCTGGAAGAGGCAGAACCTGTGCCCTGCATTTTTTCGGGGTCCAGAGGACAAAGCATTGCAGAGTATCCAGAGCAAGGAATGCCAAAAAGCTGTTGAGTCTTCATGGTGGGGGTGCCCAGACCATCTCTCACCAGGGCTCTGAGATCCGTGCCTTTTGAGAGTGGTCTGAGCTCCAAGCTTTGCCTGTACAGTAAGGGCAGCCTGTGAGACCGTAATGAAACGGGCTGTCTGAAGGGGAGCAGTGCTGTGGCAATACCTCTCTGTTCGTTAAACTCTGCAGCGTTAAGCTGTGCGGGAGTCCTTAGCTAGTAAGAACTGCTGTGCTTCCTTTCATTTCATTTTCACAAGCCTTTGGACGGGTCTCTGAGCGCTGATGTAGCATTAGGCTTCAAAAGTTTTCAGCCGTGTGGCAATAAGACAGTTTGTTTTCTTGGTGTTAAGATGCTCTTAGATGAGGAGAGCTCTTTACGTGTGAGTGCCAGTGACTTGCGCAACCTGCGTGTCCCAGTACAAGTCACCAGAGGCTGAGCTCTTTGCAGGAGCTGGCCATTTAGACTATAATTAAAATTTCTGATCAGAGCCCCAATTTACTTGAATAAGAGTAGGGGAAGAAAAAATTGAGTTAAAAGAAGGGAAGCAGGGGAACCATGTTTTTAAAATTTGGGTGGTTTTGTTTATTTTTAACCAGCCCTGTGAACAAGTATGCATATCTGATGAGTAGTGAGTGAAGTGGGCTATTTGGAACAAATCTGTTGACCTTGCTAGAAATTGTGTGAGTTTGTGCCAATCATTTATGTTATACTCTCAAAGGGAGAAGAGCTTCATTAAAAAATAAAAAGTTTGAGGATTAACTCCACTTTGGTTTTAGCTTTTGCTATCAAAGGCTTTGTTATTATATTGAGGTTTTGGTTTTTTGAGGGTTTTGTTCTAGCCTGTATTCTTCATCCTCTACCTAAGGGGAAGAAAAAAAAACACTTTTCAAAATCCTTTCATCTGGTAACACAGGGCTTTTTCATTTTATTTATGGCAAGCTGTTCCTTCAAATTCAGACCATAGCGTTTGCCTGAGCTAGGAGGTAGAATGACTCTTTGGCAAGTGTAAGGACCAATAAATCGGTATAGCTGCCATTATACTGCTGTTAATGAAATGAGATACTCGGTGGGCTCCTGAAAAAAAGTATATAAAATTAAATTTGTATCAGTGAATCAGCCTAGAAATCACTTGCTTCTAGAGCCTGATGACATGTAGCGTGCTTTAGGAGATATCAAGCAAATGAAGGGAAACCTGTCACTTGCATTGCTCATTTTTTAGATGGCTCTGGTTCGCTGACTTATTGAAAATGATTGTGGTTTGGATAAGCTGTTCCTGAAGCTGTTGTTTAAAAAAAGGTCTCACAAATTGATCAACATTACTAATATGATAAAAATTATCTTTAAAGCAACTCTTCTTCTGGGAAGACCTGTATGTTTTAGTTTCACTTGACCAATCTTTGCTGTATATGAAAACCTGTCTATTGATAGACACGAGCTGTGCCAGCGTGAATTAGTGCCGCGCTGCATGGCTAAGTACTGTTTGTTCTTAATCGCTCATACGTGCCTTTAGCAAATATCTAGTTCAACATACCTATGCAAAAGAGGCTGGGGCGTAAAACAGTAGCAAAAAGATGATGAAGATCTGTGAAGCAGGCTGACCAGTTTTGGTCTTTGTTTGTTACGCAGCCTGGCTGATGGAAGCAACCTCCTCCTGACTTGTCGTGTTAAACAAGTTAGGACAACAGTAAATTATTCTCCAAATGAATTCCCTGTTGTACAGCTCTGTAAATATGTGTGTTTTCGCAGGGGAAACTGTGCCCTTTGCAATACCCACAACAGAACTTTCTTAGAGAAATAATTAAATTTGTGTTTAATCTAGAATCCTCATCTGTTAAAATATTTCACAGATTGTCCTTTGGGGAAGTGGAAGAGGGAAACGTTATCCACGCCTCACAAGTGATGGCCAGGAAATCTTTTGAGTATTGGTCTCAGTTTTAGAGCCTGGTGGTCAGGCATCTTGCGTGTTTGCAGGAGTGGCTTGGTTATTAACAGAAGAGGAAATCCTTTAATCACTGTCCAAACAAGTGCATTTTTATGAGAACTCAGTTAAAAAGACTAAGGAAGGCAGTGTGCCTGCATAAGCTGCTGCTCGGGATGGGAGGGCCCTGGGAAATGGATGGAGGGGACGCGGTGGAAGAGCACCAGGTGGGGCTGGGCAGGAGGAGGACTGTGCATGCGGGTTGTAGTTCACCTGTCTTAAATTCACAGCTGTGTCAAACGATCCCAAGTATGCTGCTGGCTTTCCATATCTTTCCTGTTACTGCTGACTACCAAAATGTCCTACACGTTCTGTGCCTCTCTTGGTGCTTTCCACTTTATTGTATCAAGTAGCACCCAGAGCTTGGGGGGGAGGGAGGGAAGAGGACACAGGAGAAGGAGAAATGTTTGCCGCTGGTTTGCTGCAATCTCCATCGGGGAAGGAGCAGGGTGCGCAAAAGGGTTAGTTTGGTCTCTTTTCCCCTTTTGGACTTCATAGCGTGTCTACTAAATCTGCAGCTTTATTGGCTATGAATTGTGTAGCTTTTGATCTTTTATATGCAGTAGCTTTTTTCTGTGTGTGTGTCAAGTGGAGCAGTTGTTATGCGGTCCCCAATTTACATGAACGCTAAACAGTGACACAAAAATGAAGTGGCATTGCTGTAATGAAACCTATTAATAGCTTTGCGGAGAGGCACTGACGCATCTCAGATATAACACTTGGAATTAAAGCTGAGGAGAATAATCATCTTTGCAGACTAAGTTTTCCCAAAATGAGCAGTGAATTTAAGTGCTCAGTTAGAGGTGCTTTCAAAGGGCTGTGGTTTTTCAGATAAAGTTTCTCAAAATCAGGCTTGCTTGAGACATCTCAACTCGGGCTGACAGAAACTGAGGCAAACATCTCTAATCACTGTTGGAAATTTTGGCCAAATGGCTGTATTCAAGACACTGCCGAGTAGTATCATAGTATACCTTCTACTTTCCTTGGTAAGTATTTGTTTTATTTGACAACTGTTGTTTCCAAACAAAAAAATGTTTTCAATGCTTTTCTGAAATAAAACTCCGGCAGTGAGAGGTGGTTATGGATGGAAGCGCAGAGGGGCCGGTGCTGCCTGGGATTCCCAGTGGCACTGCCGCACCCCGGTGCTTTGCGTGTTCATGGGTGCTGGCCTGCCTCCTCACACGTCTCTCTTTCTGGACCGCTGATGGATTGGGGTGCGTTGTATCGTTTTAACACTTGGCAGCGCTGCCCTGGCGCAGCACGATGCTGGTGAATGGTAACTTCAAACCGTGCTGCTGCGCTGCTCCGAATCCCCCCAGGGAAGAGCCGGTATCGCCTGACTTCCAGTGGTGAGCGACGCACTCTGAACTGCAACTCAGCTTTTCACTGATGAGAAGGGGAGCTAAGGATCTTCATTTTGGGCTTTCCAGATTGCACCAACTTAAAAATACCTATCACAGACTAAAACAAGCCCCCATCTTTTGGGTGTTGATCTGGCACAAGATGATATCGTGCTGGGTAAAGGCTTGCAGGTGCTTCATGACAAAAATGTAATTGTTAAGAACATTAGTTTAGTTCAATGCTTAACCACAGTGTACAGAGCAAGCTCTTGCTGGTCACCTTGGTAGAGATCTTGAGTCCGTACTTCCTTTGTTGCAAATGTGCAATTGTCATACTACCCTGTAATCCCCTAATGGAATATATACATATTGGGAATATGTGGTTACCAGAACTGTCTCTGTTGTATCAACTAAGCCTAAACTCTGTATTTTGAAAGAGTTACTTCAGAAACGGGAGCAGAGCCTGTAACTGATGAAGCACAGGAGATTTTTGCCTTTTGGTTTCATTAAGATGTCGAGTTTATTATGATTCCTCAATTACACACATGGGTAAAGAACAGCAAGGTCAGAGGTGGGATCGGAGGAAAAACTGTCACTATTTTTGACCCAGATTTCAGAGCTGCAGTGCAAGATGCTGGATTCATGTGAGATTTTTGAATTTATTTTAAACACAGCCATTTACCTTTGAGACACAAATCTTTCCCAAACGGTGTTCTTTGAGCTATTGCAGAACATCACAATGTTTTTTACCTGTGGACTCCATCGGGCTTTTCAGTTGTTACTGACGGCAAATGAAAACAGCTCTGCATGGGAGTGGGGAAGTCATGGCAAAGGCTGGCTCAAGGCATAATGGACAGACTCAACAACAGAGATGGAAGCAGATGTGCTCTTACTCCTCTGGTCCTTTACAGTAGGATTTGCCTCTGTTTTTAGTCTAGGTTTGCCTTGTCATTTCACTTGACTTTTTTTTTAAAGCTGCCCCACTGGTATTAGTTTTATTTTAACACTTGCCAAAGATGAGATATTTAGTTCACTTCAGACAGTACAATGTAATTGGTCTCATCTGTCAGGTAAGGTATGGATATTTATTCTGAGAGGAGAGCACAGAAAACATGGTCTGTACTCAGGTTTTCATTATTTCTTACAGGACAGAGATATATCAGTCAAGCTGCAGCTAAAATTGATGTGGATTTTGATTATGATGGACCTCTAATGAAGACAGAAGTTCCTGGACCACGATCTAGAGTAAGTTCCCAAAGTATAATGGCTTGTATTTTTTTTGTTGTTGTTTAGCTGTGTTTAACTTGCTAGAAAACAAATTTCATCCCAGACCTTAAATCTGATATGAATAAACATCATTTCACAACAGTCTAGGCCCGCTTTTATCAAGATGCTGAGAATGAAAAGCTCGTGACTGGAATGCCCCTCTCTGAGAAAGAGATGTGAATCTCAACTGCCAGCTTCCTGTATGAAGTAATTGAAAGCAAAAGGGCATCGGTTTGATGAAACATCTCATCAGACTTGGTTACTTGCGCTCCTGCTGAAACAGAAACTTAGCTGGCTTTTTAGGATGTGAAATAATGCTTTGGTTTTGAAATGAAACAAGAGTTTCAATTTGCTGGATGTTGTTTTACTCTGGCAGAGTCAGTGTTTGTATGAGTGATGCTGGTTTGGTTTTTGGTTCTGGGTTGGGTTTTTTTTAAAAAAAAAAAAAAAAGCTGTCTTTCTAGAACTAATGTGCCAGTATCCGTTATGTGTGTTTCTGGCTTCTCTTACTTTCTGATTTCTCTCTTGTTTTCTCAGTTCAGTTGATCAATATAGAAGAGGCAGCTTTCCCTTTTTGGAGATTTACAGTTAAACTATGCATGCAGCCCATGTAGCTCTGAATGCCACAGTTAATAGTTTTGACTGTCATATTTGCAAGATGCACTATGAAAGTTCATGTGGCAAGTAGACTTGCCTGGTAAGCACAGATGACTGCAAGTTTTGCATATGGTTTATATGATCATAAAAAAGAAACATACATTCTTCAGTATTTGGTATTTACATACCTGAGACTCTTTGATGTTTGTTTTTCTGCAGGAATTAATGAAGCAGCTGAATGGAATTCAGGTAATTTGTCAAGTTTTCTGAGTTTGGGGAGTGTTAATACTGTGATTTCAGAACTTGTTTTAGAATCTTGTTTTGGATGTTTAATTCCATACCAAAAAAAAGGTGAAACACTCTGGGTGAGACTCTGGGTTTGCATGCTGAGTATATTATGTATGGTATGTATGTGCATTTGAATAAAATCTTTTTTACTATCTTTTGGATACTGCAGAATTATTTTGCTAGGATCAGTGATTTTTCTTTGAACGCTATATGTGCCTTTTGAGTTGTTATGAAGTGGCCAGTGAAAACATAGGTATGTTTGAGCTTGAAAGTATGTCAACCTAAGTGCATATTGCTTTCCCAAGATGAGCAATTCCTCAAAGTCTGTGCTTCATTTCTGTAGAAAAAGTGCATACTTGCCCTCTTAACAGCCCCTTTTTATAAAAATAGCTCTACAGTTAATTCCCATGCAATGAATATAATCATAGAACGCTTTGGGTAGGAAGGGACTTTTAAAGGTCATCTAGTCGAACCCCCGCTGCAATGAGCAGGGACATCTTCAACTAGATCAGGTTGCTCAGAGCCCCGTCCAACCTGACCTTTACCATTGCCAGGGATGGGGCATCTACCACCTCTCTGGGCAATGTGTCTTTGTATCTTATCATTAGATATCTTTATCAGATTTTGCTGTATAACCATTCATTGCACCTTCCTACATGCTGCTACTTTTTAAAGCATTAATTGTTTTCTCCTTTAAGAATGCAGAAGCTGTACACTTTTTTTGCAATTATGAAGAGAGCCGAGGGAACTACCTAGTAGATGTAGATGGCAATCGCATGCTGGATCTCTACTCTCAGATTTCATCCATCCCAATAGGTAGGAGACAGTTGTACCAAAACTTTTTGCTGGTTGATTAACTACAAAACCCAAAGCTGACATAATGTATGTCTTGTTATGATCAGGGTGCACCTCACTGCTGTGTATTATGTAGTGGTATTTTTGAAAAGCTGAAGAAACTACAAATTCAATACTTACAGCTCACTTGAAGTACATAGTGGTACCTGAAAGAAGCTCTAGTATTAATCTTAATTTGAATATGCAATTTCCACAACTTAGGTTGTCTTTGTTTGCTTGGATTTGTGTACTTTGTGATTCTGTAACAGTATGTTACTGTTTTAAACATTAACAAATGTAACTTAAACATTTTAACATTTAATTATGTGCTTTAGTTAACATTTCTATCTCAAAAGAACTGAAAAAAGGGGTTGGCCATGTGGACTCTAGTAGGATGAAACAAGACCAAACACTGAACTGTGGTGCTGAGTGAAAGCAAAAGTAGCAGGTCAGTTGGGCTGAGGGACCAAAACATGGACTTGTCAGGTGCTTGGGAAAGTCAGCTGATTTTTTTCTAAAGCATTTCAAGAAGGAAAAGAAGCAAGGCAGAGATGTAGGTCCCAACTGCAAGGATTATAGGTTTCAGTAGGTGTTCAGTTTGTTTGTTCCTCGTCCATGGTTCCTCTCAGTTGCTTAAAAATACATTTCTGCAGAAGCAAAAAGAGCAGAAGTGCTGGGGTAATTTAAAAGGTAGATGCTGTGCTAGGTATAGAAACAGTGATGACTCAAAATCATTCCTACAGGCCTCTTTTTTTGGGAAACAGAATTTAGTGATGTTCAGGTCGTTACCAAATTTTTGGCATAAGACCTTGTGAATGCAATGGGTTTTCAGTTATCCCAGTCTTCTTTGCAGATAGTTAATATTTTTGCTCTCGTGTAGCACCTCAATACTGTGTAATCACTCCAGAACTCTTCAACATTTGTAGCTTATTTTCATCAACACAAGTTCTAGACATTTTTTGTCTTTTAGAGGCTGCACTGAGATAATTCTGTCACCACTAATGTGGGAATAGGGGTGAGACAAAGGAGCACAATGCTTGTGTGCCAATGCTTATCTAACTTAAATGGGATTGGATTTTAGGTTTCTAGGAAAGGAAGTGCATTTAGCGTTCAAGACCTCCCATTCTTCACACAAGAAATGCCAATTTGGAGAAACTAGTGCGTGATCACGTAGCCGAAAGTAAGTCAGTGCATACTCCAAAAGAATGAAATTAAGGTTGTACAGACAGAGCACTGAGGCTTTCTGACCTTCTAGTGCTTGATATAGTCTTTGTGTATAAAATATTTAAGTATTTGGGGGGAAATATTTTCTTAATGGGCAGAAATTCTTAAAAAATATGTTCAGCTGTTTATTAACAGCTGATTCAGGTTTTATGCATCCAAAATGCCATATAGCTTTTTCTGACCTTTTTTAGCATAGTGGTAAGTTAGAGCTGATGGCTAACCTTGTGGGGTTTTTTCCCCATTTTTCTCCTGTTGTCTAAACGACAGTTGACATATACTGCAGTTGTCTGTTAACAGGATCTGTGTTATGACCAGAATCAGAGTAAGATACTGACTCTCGGACAGCCACTTCTCTTTCATTTGACCTTTCTCATTTCTTCTCTAGCTCCTGTTGATTGTCACCCTTGTGCCAAAGGTTTGCTATTCCTTGTAGGTTCTGTGACAGCATCTCCTGTTGGCATTTGGGCATATTTGTATCACCTTTCTGGGAACCCCTCCATCATTATTTTGGCTCTGATAGCAACCATGACATGATTTATTTCTGTTAGCTCATTGTAGCTTTCTAATGATGGAAAACATGTGTAACAGGAGGTTGACTGAATGGATGCCAGCCACAAATACGAACTGTAGCCAACTCTTCCTAACAATCTTTGTCGGAAAAAGGAATGACATTTCATGATCTATTCATTCAAACCAAGAGGTGAAGCTGCTTGATACGTTCACTCTAACATCCTATCACATATTAAGGCAGGGGACAGTGGTGAGTTTCAGGGTTTGAAAGGAGTGGAAAATTAAGTAAACAACAATCATGTATTGGAGACAATTTTTCCAGGCTATTTAGCTAGTTGTGTGAATTTTTTTTTCTTAAATGCTGTGATTTAAAGTAGGATTTTGACAGTTCTCTTTTAGCTCAATTTCTTCCCTCCCAATGATAGCTAAACTTTTATCAAAGCAAATATTCAAGTAATAAAATGCAATCTGGAGTGGGAAAGCTACTTGAAATACATTCTGGATGCTGACAGGTAGAAAGGGAAATTCTCAGGAATGCAATATGCAATCTTCTTGTCAGCTGCTGCTGATAATACGATGTAACTTATAAGTGAATGAAGTAGGGGAGAAAAGATGCTTTATGCTGCTTTATGCTCGATGTTGAGAGACTTGTAACCTCTGCTTACAGGGTAGGTGCAGCATAGGCAGCAAAATTGCAATTCCTGCTAACATTTACTTCAGCTGTGAATCAGAGAGGGGCTGAATTTGTACTGTCTGCATATGTTCATTCCCAGACAGCTCTTCCCAAGCCATATAAGCATTCTTAGCTTATAATGCTGAATTCAGTGAGAGTGAATTTCAAAAGCATATGAACATATTGCCTGCAAGGTAGTTAACATAACCCTTAAACATTTAAATTGAACCTGCAATCAATTCCAGTTGGTCTGAGAGATCACTTAGTTTCTTGGAACCATCTGTAACAATGCCTGATTTGGTTGAAATTGTCTAAAAACCTGATTATTCATATCTGTAACACTATTAGAAGTGCTCATAATGTCATATGTGACCATAACTGAACTGAGATCTATTAACTGTCTTGAGATATATATACTAGTCAGGGGATGTAATAGCAGGGGCTTCTGCAGTTTACTTTCTCTGGTTGATTGAAGTTGGTGACAAAGCTATAAGACTCCAGTACCTATAACTGATCCTCAGCTAAGCCATCTAGTTCCTCCTTCATGTGTGGCAATGCCTTCTTGAGGATAACCTGGGTTTTTTTTGTCCTGGAGGACATGTTCCTCAGTCATGAAGGAACTATAGTGCAGTGCTTCATACAGCTTCTCAGATAATGGCTCTATGATGCGTAGCAACAAGAAGTAAATGGAAATTTAATACTTACAGGCTGACCTAAATCTAACTGAACACACAGCATTAATTTATTTTTTTAAGCTGTACTGAATGACAAGACCGATTATCTGAAGCTGCAGAGGTTGCTAATAATGTCCCTCTTGGTGACAGAGTTAGGTTCTAGACTGGGACACCAAAACAAGATCACAATGTGCTTGCTAGTCATCTGTGCTTACCTCTCTGCAAGTAAATCCAATAAAACCTTTTATGAATCTGTCAGGACTCCCCAAGCTTTAATAATGATCTGCTACACCAGAATATATTTATCAGCAGTGCTTGAGAGGTAGTAAGTGCCTGTGCAGAGAGATAAGAATTAAATTATAAAAAACCTCTAGATAAAGATGTTCGGGGCTGCTTCTTGCTGAAAAACAAAAATTAAAACAGTTTTTTACCACATGGTTTTTGGGAAGTTGTAACATAACATACTCCTTTAAACCTGTATCTAATCTGCCTAATAGAGTTAGAAACGCCATGGAGCCAAATGCAAGAGGGGATTCTATTGATGTGTTTACTAGCAAACATCCTGGAATAGCAAATGGAACAATCTGTTTTTCAGTGCTGGGAAGGTCTGTTTTTGTTTGGGGAGATGCAGACAGGTGTAGCTTGGTCTTATTGACAGCAGCCTGCTGCTCAGTTCAAATGGATTCTTTTGCCTTTCTCCACCTCACTACTTTAGCAGCCTCCAGGTTTTTTTCCTTTTGCAGACAGGCACATTCAAGAGCCTGGAGGACGCGTACTTTCCTGTCGCATTGATCTAGACACACAGCAAGAGTGATGAAGCAGGTGCCCTTCTCTTAAGAGCCAGCTCTGTCACTTCTTATAGGAATGTATTTGAGTGGATTCGTAAAGCTACAAACCCTTGCATTGGTCATGGCAATGGAACAAGTTACTCTCTGTTTGCCATCTCAGCCTAGAGCTTTTTTACTTTGTCTGCCCTAACTATTTAACCATTTAGTTCTTCCTGGTGTTAGTTTTATGACTATGAACCCATGTACCAGTTCAGCGTCTTTCTACACGCAGACCTACTCTTTCGGAAAGAGTCGAGCTTTAAGGATTCTCTCTTATTTCACTGGGGCCTGTCTGAGGATGCACCGGCGGAATAGGGAGTGCTGGGAGGAAGATCGGGCTACTTGGCCTGAAGAGAAGTGAATGGGAGAGGTATCTTGTGCGGGTGGGAAGGGGTAGGTTATGGCTAATAGAAGCTTTGAGTTTGTGTTATGTAAGAGAAGATGCAAAGATCTCTGCGTTCTTCATGCATCTTAACACCAGCAGCAGAATTACATGTTTTTACAAGCAATACCAGAGTTAACAGTTAAGCTTCCTAAGCAACGGTAGCTATTTATAAAAAACTTCTGTAAGGTTTAGTTTGGAGATTTCTAAAACAATATATAGACTCTCAAAGGCGCTCTCAGCAGTAGCCACAGCTACAGCTCTCAGTGACACAGCTTTCAACTGTCATTCCCTCTAGCCTAACAACAGTTCTTCCCATGACAGCAGATGCAATGCAGATTTAGTTGTCTCTGTCCCAAATAACCACTTGTATTATCTTCATAATAATTTTAACAGATTTTTTGCAGCATGACATGCAGTTAAAACAATCTGGATATTTCCTTGTTTTGAACTAAAATATTCAAAACAGAATTTATAATTGATTTGTTAACACAGTAGCCTAATGCTCCATTGCTCAGACAGGATAATCAGGGCTATTGTCATTCAACTAGAATGGGAATTCAGAGGCTTGATAACCTTCTGTAATAAAATTAGAGCAGTCTGACTTCTTGAGCAGTAGGGAAGATGAGGTTTCCAACTGTTTCTACAAGGGAGTATAAAAGATGATGTTAATCTCTGGCTTTGGCATTTCATACATTAGAAGTCAGGCTTAAAATGACATTTTCTGGGCTCCTTTGGTGAAGATTTTTTTTTTTTTTTTTTTTTGTTACAGCAGATATGTCGGTTTACCTGTAAGCAAGCAAGTTATCCCATGGTACATCAATGGGTATAAATTAAGCACCTTTGTTGCGTTAAACCTGAAGCATCCTTAGTATCTTGATGTTTCTGGGTAAAAAAGACTTTTTCCAACTACAAGTTTGTCAAAGTAAGGAAAAAGGGAAGAAAAAAAAACTGGTCATGAGACGAAGTGAAAAGTGCAGAATCTCCTTCTTTAATAGGAGCAATTTATCAAACAGGGTTTTTTATGGTGATGCACAGCTGAGGTATGTAAATCTATGACTGAGAAGGAAAGATTTCCAGACAGGTGTCTTGGAATAACTAATGGGTTATGGCAGGTTAAAGATTTGGGTGTTTATTAGTCCATGAGTTTCAGTGTATGGCTCTCTGCGTAGACAGCCTCTTCCTTCTGGTAGGATTGTTAATGACCATGCATGAACATGCGCAGCATGGAGGGGTAGAATATGCATCTTCATGCGTGCAAATAAATGTGAGTGTGTATGTGTAAGTGAAAGCCTAGATAATGTGGAGGCCAGTACGTGCACATCTCAAAACAAGTTTGGCAGCGTCTTGCACAGAGAGAGTGTTTAGATAGCATTGTAGAGGATAGCGGTGATGAAGGCCATCCAACTGCGACAGATGTCAAGGAGCGCTGTCAAGCCATTGGCAAAATTCTGCTGGAGTCCCGGGGCTTCTCCCTGCTGGGTCTGCCATAACATGTGCTCATTGCACGCATCAGCAATGAGAAACCATCTCTGAGAACAGTGCTGCTGTGCTAGTAAGGTTACCCTGCACCGTCCGGCTGTATCTGATGAGGGACAAAAAGCCCTTGCTGATATTTTGTTAGTACATTACAATGCACCAAAATGACAATTGCTAAATGAGCTTTCTTTGGGAAATTGGTAAATATGTGGATTTTTGCTTGTCTGTTTCTTACAGTCAGCTGCCAAAGACTGGGGAGCTGCATGGAAGAAAAGCATAAAGGGGGGAATATATGTTTCTAAGTTGATTTTACAATGAGGAAAAATCCAATCAGTTAAAAAGCACGGGGGGGAAGCTCTGTTATTGTGCTAGGAATAATCCATCTGATATCCAGGGAGGGTAGAAATTGCTATGAGACTAGAAGTGTAGCACCAGCTACTGTAAATGGACACAGCTGCATGAGGAGCTTCCCTCTGTGGTTCACAGTGTCAGAAGCCGTTTCTGAAATGCATGTTGGGTGGTCAGTGAGAGCCACCTAAGTCAAGCAGATCAGGGTTACGGTGAGCGGGAACGGTAAGCAGCCTCCTTCAGGCAGGAGAAACTGCAGACGCTTCTATACCACAGCTAAATGGTGACTAACAGAAACAACGGCTTGTGGGCTGCATTGGCAGAAAGTGATTTCTGCTCTTAATTGAGGGAAAAGTTCACACATTGTGCTGTCGAGAACCCAAATATACGTGGGAAACCTAGAAAGGGGAGTGAGCAAGCATTTAATAATGTCAGTCCCACAGTACTTGGTAGAAACTGTGATGTTTCAGTCAGGCCCTATCAGGCAAAAGATCCATGTCATGTTCGTTATTTTTGTGTTCAATTTTTAACTTTCAGTACCAAAATATGTTTTGCTATTGCCCGACACAAAATTTGTACCAAAGTTCCAGATAATGTATTTTGTAAAAGAGAGGTTTGTCTTACTTCAGAAGTTGTTCTATTATTAGTAGTTAAAACATACACGAGTTACACAGAAACAGTTAAGCATTAAGTTAAGGTTATTCTCTAGGTTATGCTTTGCATTAGTTTATTGAAACCAGATAGAAATAACTGTTTTCTTTCTTTGTTCTTTTTAATTAGGTTACAGCCATCCCTCTCTGATAAAGCTTCTACAGCAGCCACAGAACTTGGTAAGTGAATCAAAACATTAAGTACTTGAAAGAGTCTTCTCCCTCCTTCTGGCATTCTTTCTTATTTTTTATTAAACTGATAATGAATGCTTAATGACTCAATTTAAAACATGGTAGGATCTGCTTGTTTTATTTCTCACTAGATGAAAAGAGCTTGGTAATATTTAAGATGACACCAAAACCTCTGTGAAGCTTTACAAGAAGTAAACATTTGGGTGATGCAAGCACTTGATATGTTTGCAGCCGGTTTTAAATCATTGTTCAAGCATAGTGTTTCCAATTAATCATTTTAGCAATGTTCTTGAGTGGTGATTTTTGAGCCTGAGAGCAAGCACAAATCCTTGAGAGAGAATACAGTATTTTGAATATGAAAATGGTGCCCTAAATCTGGAACGCTGTGGGTGGTTGGGTTTTTTTGGGGGGAGGGGGGAAGGGGCGAGGTAGTGGCTATGTTCAAAACAGACTAACTGCTTCTTAAATAAAGTATCTTCCTCTTTTCCCTAACAGTATACCGATAGTGATTGGAAATAACCTGGATTAAATTATGGAAGTTGTTGACGTGAAGTTGCATTCTATTTCAAGCTTCATTTTTTCACTGCTTGGACAGAAGCTTTGGATTCCATAATGATTTTGTGCAGTTTTTTAAATTGTAACTTTTTTTGGCACAGTAGCTTCTGTATATAGTACGTGGATAAACTGAGCTCACTGCCTTTTGACTGCACATCAGTAGATCCTTGTTGGTTGTACTGACTTTAGTGACTGAGCCCCTGGTCCTGCAAACCAGTAATGGGTGTCCACGCTGCCTGCAAGGGCATAGCTCAAGTGTGGGCCAGTTCCCTCTCATACCTGCATTTCCCTTCCTAAACAGCCTGCTGGCTCACTCCAGTAGAGTGTAAATCCTGAGCCAGCGTGTCAAAAAAGTGCAGACATTTGAGTTCCCTGAGCTGATTTCCTTTACGGAGTTCTCATTTCTTCAGGATGAGAAATTCTGCCTTCCCCAGAACTAAAATACGTCAAGTTTTTGAAAAAACACCAGAGCTGGAAACACTGGAGTTATTGAAGGCAGATCCAGATATCATGGAAGCACTAATATTTCTAAATACTTGTATTACCTTGTAAAAATTATTTCTGAGGAGATAACAATACCTTCATTATAATGGAGCAGTAGGCAAAGTCAGATTTAAAAAACAAGCAAACAAACAAACAAAAAAAAAAAAAAACCAAACCCAAACCAACAAAAAACCAAAACCAAAAAAACCTGTTGTCTGGTGGCAGTTGCTAATTTGTCCACTGGAAAAGGGAAGTTAACAGGCTGCTAGCTAGAAGCGGGCAGTAAAAGGAACTGCCTCCGAAGTCCAAAATGAATGGTGCAACCAGGACCCCTCTCTCCCACATATGAGCATCAAAGATGTTATTGGTACCCTGTTCTGATTTCTGAAACCTGCGCTAATTCAGTGGAGAGGGTGTCACTAAACCTATTAGTCTGCGCTTGACTGCGCACTTAGGATTTCTGGCAGGCTTTAGCCTGGGCACAGTGTAGGCAGGCTGTCGGTTTTGCAGTGCCGAGGCCAGAGAGCTGTGAAGAGCCAGAACTTGTGCAAACCTCGCTGCAGACAGGAGTGTGCTGGGGTCTGACTGCAGATAAAGTGCCAGCTTTATTGTGAAAGTACTTTTTTTGAGTAATACAGACTGAGGTAGGGCCCTTGTTTAATGCTAATGATGGGATCGGTGTTTTCTTGTAGGGATTTTTTTGTTGGTTTGTTTGTAATGCCCCATGTGCCCTCTTTCTAGCCAGCTATAAAGAACAGAATGTGCATCTGTTCATGTGAGACCATAGCAGCTTAATGTCGATGTTCTGTTTTTCTCAGTACCAAGTATCTCATTAACAACAAAAGAAAAATAAACTTTTCTGCTTAATGGCAAATGTTATCAGCTGACTGTGACAGCCCATAATCAAATTCACAACAAATTTATAGTCTCATGTCTCTAACTTTATATGAAATAAAAAGTCAAGTAAAATTTCTCATACGTACTAAACAAAAACTTGTGTTAATCTATCAGTAACATCCTTGCTTAGGTTTTTTTTTTTAAGCTTGAGTCTGTTGAAACAAACATTGTTTTGGAAGTAACACGCTTGTACAAGTTACAAAGTCCTAGCTCATACTCTGTTATATCTTGTGTGATATTTGGTTTTCCCTAGAATTCTGATGAAGTGTTCTTACAGGTACGATGTGACCACTCACACCTCTTGCTGTGGTCCACACGTCTGAATAAATGAGTACTCGTATTGAGGAAAAAGATTGAAGGACGCTGATAAATGTGCAAGCTTGAGTTGCACTGAAAAGATGAATGTTTTGGGGGAGGCAGTCTGTCCCCTCTGGAGACCCATAAAAACTTAAGTCATCAAAGTGCAGCTTTTAATTTCAACGATGACTTGTTATAACAACAACAAGAAAAACAGCAAACAAACAAACAAAAGGGCAAATAATGCTGCTTTGCAGTGGGCAAATTTATTGAGCTTGTCCTTTTCTGAGCAAATTTAATTTAAAATAAAAAGTAGCATGTTGTGAATCAAACAAGATTACCTACAAAGACTAACAGCAATGATGAATCAATTTTAAACCATGACATTAAATTAATTGCATAAACATGACAAATTCGTCTCCATTAGCGGACTGGGGAGACTGAGGTTTTTTTCCCAGAGCTGCTCTTTAGAAACACCTGTGTGGGCAGCAGGCCCAGCTTTCCCACCAGCTGCTGTTCACTGACACCAAAATTACCTTTCTCAAAGGTGTGAATCGTGATGTGGCCAGTTCATAGGACCAAGGGGACAATTCAAGTTGGAAGGGACCTCAGGTGGTCTCTTGCCCAACCTCCTGCTCAAAGAGGGTCGGCTGTGAGATCAGACCAGGTTGCTCAGGGCTTTATCTGGGATCTTGAAAACCTTCAAGGAGGGAGGCTGCACAACTTCTTTGGGCAACCTGTTCCACTGCTTCACTGTTCTCTTGGTGAAAAAGCTTTTCCTTATACCCAAATCAGTACCCCTCGTGTTTCGATTTACGCCCATTGCTTCTCATCTTCCCACTGAAGAGCCTGGAGCCTGGCTCCATCTTCTCAGTAACCTCCACATGGGTATGGGAAGGCTGCGTTCCTGTAGTCCCTTCTGTGATTACCAAGGCTCTTGCAGCAACACAGATTCAGTTCTGCTGACAGACAGGGAAAGGGAAGGGTTAGAGAAAAGAATTCTGGGAAGCAGAGATGAGTTCAGCCAGGTAGTTTCCCGGTAGACTGTGGAATTCCACTGTTAGGAGAGATCGCATTGCATCCATGAAGACAATTTCAGCATGAGTGGCTCCTGGTCCGTGTCAGACCTCAGTCAGGAAATGGAAAGGAGAAGACTAGGAAGCTACAAATCTGCTGTTGTAATGCACAATAAAGAATGTACCTATAACTCAGGCTGAGGCACTGAGAGGGGTGACCGTGCAAACTGAAGGCCCTAGAACAGGAAATATTTACCTGCAAATCAGCAAGCTTCATGAAAACAGTACACAGTTGAAAAGGAATTTCACCAACATGTCTGGATATGTCACGGTCAATGTTCTTGACCGTGATTAAACGCATGTTACTGAGTAGTGAGGTAATAACATGCAGAGCAGCTTCTCACCGATCTCCTCACTGCACTGCCCATTACTGTACGTGCCAGAGGAGTCCAGAAGGGAGACAGCATGCCTGTGTGCACAAGTGTTTTTGTCAGGAACCTTTTTTATTGTAGTGTTTGTGTTGCTGATCCTTGCATGTGTGTTATCTTTCTCAGATGTAGCCCCTATCCTTTAGGTTTACCTTTGTCTTGTTCCCCCAAATCCCATTGTCATAGTATCTGGAGGATGTTTATAACCACAGCATTCTGAAATGGTCTGTCTTGAAACTCAGTAAGGAAGAAAGTGCTGCTATCCTAATTGAATTTAGATTTAGCTACTCAAACTGAAGGCAAGTAATTAAGATTTTTAAAGTGTATTTCCTGTGTATAAGGAAAATTGAGACTGAGCAACTGAAGTGGCAATATTGAAGAGGAAATGTCAGTATCAGTCAGCATGCACCTTTTCTAAGGTGTCCTGCAAGAATAAAGTATTAAGGATTAGACAGAAAAACATATTCTAAGACATGAATATTATTCCCTGGTTTTAAAATTCCTTGTGCCATGACTACAAATTTCTGGCTGGTATTTGTAATTAGAATAAAACGTAACTGCCTTGATATCAACATGATATTTTTCATGTGATAGTAAAACCTAACAATTTCTCTTCCTTTGTCTTTGTAGAGCACTTTTATCAACAGGCCGGCCCTAGGGATTTTACCTCCAGAGAACTTTGCAGAAAGACTGAAGGAATCTTTGTTATCAGTAAGTTTGAGATAGCAGTGATGAGTTACCATGCTCTGTGTTTAGGGACACAGCCATATCAAGGTGTGTTATGGATTTTAATAGGGAACATTACAGATTAGCTGTTTGTCCACCTGCCTTCCCACTGCAAGTAATGAGATCGAACCTTTTTTCCCGACTTGACAGCTGAATGTGAGAGGGTGACGTGTCTGCTCTGCACAGATACTGCCTCTTTCATTCTGGATTCAAGAACTGATGAGAAGACACATTTTCACTAACTTCTGTTCACTGTGCTTTCATAAGAGATAATGGAATAAGTGGCTTCTGTTTGTCTTGATTTAAATTTGAATATCCTCGGGACTGAAACTGAGTCGAGCCCTCAGCAGCAGTTGGAATTGGCTTTCCTCACCCTAGGCATGGTTGGTCTCCCATTATACTGAAGCTCATGATGTTAAGGACTGATCAGTATTATCATCACTTTGCACTATACTTGTGCTTAATATTTTGGAGTAATTTTCTGTCTTCATTGACAGGTGGCTCCTAAGGGCCTGCCACAGGTGATCACCATGTCTTGCGGATCCTGCTCTAATGAAAATGCCTTTAAAGCAATATTTATGTGGTACAGAGTGAGTAAAACATTAAGATTTTTTTGTAGATTTAGATGTAGAAATGAGTATTTATTCACCATCAGAAGTGTTAGCATAAAACAAAGTAAGGCTTGGAGGTTGTCTTGTTCATGATGTTATTTATATTCAAGCTAGTATAAAATCTTTATTAAAAAGTCTTCATCTAGGCTTTCACTTTATATTGACACAACTTTAGAAATTATAAAGAAAAGGAAATAAAGAAAATGCAGATTGCAGTCAGTGTGTAAGAAACCACAGTCAGTGTCTTCATTGGCTCTAGTTTGGAATACCAGCATTACTAATTTGTGGTTCAGCATAAATGCATTGGTTACAACTACAGGAAAACTATGTGTTGGGTTGTTTTGTTGGTTGTTTTTTTTGTTTTGGTTTTTTTTTTTTTTCCCCCCCCAGAACAAGGAGAGGGGCCATAATAATGTCACAAAAGAGGAACTGGAATCTTGCATGATTAACCAGGTAACATTTGTTCTTTACCATGCCTACAGATGTACCATTGGCTTGGGTTTATACGGGAAGATTGGGAGGAAAAATTGGCTTTACTATCTCTGACATGGAATCTCGGTTTTGTAAATTTAGGAAATGGTGAAATACAAACTGGTCCCAACAAATATCAAGACCTGCTGCTTGTATTCTTTTGCGTCCTTCAGAGTTGTGAATCTTGGGAAGATCTCCCTTTTTTATGACATACCATTTGCTAGAGAGGGGCCCACATGATGGATGGGTCCATGGAAATCATTAATACGTGGAAAAGTTTACAAATAATAACAATAGACTTTCTAATTTTTTTTTCAGAAGTTGTGATTTTATGGCTTAAAACTAATCAAGCCGTTGGTTAAAATTTTACTGACTAAATGTTAACAACAGGCAGCATGAGGAAATTGAGATGCAGCTGATAAACCTCTGAAGTCCTATTCACCTTCAACCGAGGTGGTCTTGCTCTTGCCAGTCACAAATCTTAACATGCAACAATAGCAAAAACCAGAGTATTTAATCTCTTTGAGATAAACGTGTTAGAGATGAATAACCTGCTGGTCCCAGCCTGACCTTTAGCACTTCTGTAGTGATGAGCATTCAATTCATTTACATGGGATTAGGGAACACATTTGACTTTAAAAATGAGGAGGGTTCTTATAGGGGTTTTTTGGTTTGTTTGTCTTCAGAATTATTTTTTAAGTTCTGTGATGTTGCTTCCAGCATGGTCAGACAGATGGCTGTGCCAGTACAAATAAGAGCATGGCACATCATGACCTGAAGGAGCAGGAATTTTGTAAGATGACCAAAGACTTGTAAAACTAATGATCACTTTTTGTCCAGGTTTAGCTATCTAAACATTAGGATTCCTCTTTGAGCTAATTGTCTGAGTTCTCTTTACAGTTGGGGGAGGGGACAGATTTGAGAGGGCAACTCCATCCGCCTTTTGGGGGGGGATCCTCCAGAATCCAGTTACAAATGTTGGAGGCTTGACCTTGTAGCCGAGTGTGGGGTACAAGACTAAAGGTGTAAACGGAGTGTGTAAGCAGTGACAGTCCTCTCGCTTGCAGGATAAGAGAGAGGTGTAAAGAAAGAGAATTTGTATTGGGGGGTGGGGGTGGGGGGTAGCCCAAGTATATCCTTTTATTAAATTTCAGATAGTATACAGTTTGCATGTCTTTTGTCATGGTTCTTTCTCATTTTTGGTACAGCGAGTCATCAGGAATTCACGGGGCATGCAGCACGAGGCAGCCCCGGCCTCTCCTCGCAGAGCCCCCGCAGCCCCCGCAGCCACACCTGGGCAGGGACACCCCATCCACGTGTGCTCGTAGTTTGTACAAAAAGGGGCTGATTGTACTGAATGTTCAGCCTTTGTGTGAGCTTATGTGTGAAGTGATGTTATGATACAGTATAAATTGCCAGGATATTCATTAGTATTACTGATGTATTTTAGGAGGTCAGGCAGTTTTTAGGGGACGACAAATGTATTTGTTTAAATGGGTAAATATAACAATTTGTGGTGCCTGATGGTTGGAGAGGAAACCGATCAGCATGCTGTGAGAGGCAGCAGCTTGGATCCAGCCACCCCGCGGTGCTCTAGCCATGGGTTTGTGTCTGGGTTGCGTCAGGCGCCCGCAGCCACACGGGCGGCAGGGCCACCTGCCCGCAGCACCGCACACTGACCGCCCGCCTGTCTGCTCTGCTTGCAGCCCCCCGGCTGCCCCGACTACGCCATGCTCTCCTTCATGGGCGGCTTCCACGGAAGGACCCTGGGTAAGCAAATCACTGCTGGCCACACCTCCCTTTCCTTTCCCTCCTCTCAGCCGCTGCAGTAAGCTGTCATCTCACTGTAGTTTCTGAAAAGTGGGGTTTTTTTCCTGAGACAAATAGTGCCAGTGGAGAAACTGTAGGTTTATTGAAGGTTTGCCTTGGAAGCCCCACCAGTACTGAAACAGAATATTTGAGTGACAGTGGGAATTAATTTTATATTTTTTGAAAATTTATTTTCAGAAGGTCTCTTATTTTCATTCTGAATCTAAGGTTTCCCATCTATAATAGTAAAAATCTAACTCCTGGAGTAAAATCACCACAATAGACAAACGAGATGTCACTCATTTTTACCATTTTATATCGGCTCAATCCCTGTTCTGAAGATGTCTCCCAAGAGTGCTGTAGTTCTGAGCTTTGTGAGCAGTTGTCTTTGGACAGGTGAAACCCATCTCGTCTGAGCAACCTGTTCAGATTGACAGAGGTTCTCCTGTTCTTCTGGAACACAGCAGGTGGAAACTGATGCTTAAAAGCTAGAGCGATCCACTTAAGCCTGACTAAATCCAATCACCCAGTATTTCAGAAGATAAAGTAAAAACACAGAGCAATTCAGAGAATTCTACAGTCCTGGTGTCAGGCAATTTTTCACCTCTTGGTAGCTTTTTTCCTGTATTGTTCCTAGACAGGTATTATTTTAATTTTTGCTTTTCTGGGTTTAGGTTGCTTAGCTACAACTCACTCTAAAGCAATTCACAAATTGGACATTCCATCGCTGGACTGGCCTATTGCTCCATTTCCAAGGCTCAAGTATCCTCTGGAAGACTTTGTAAAAGAGAATCAACAGGAAGAAGCCCGTTGTTTAGAGGAGGTAAAAAATTCACTGGCAGCTTTCTGTTGTTTTTGTTTTGAAATAATGAATAGTGTTAGTAGGATTAGCTGCTTTTCACTAAAAGAACATTTTCAGGGATTGGAACAGCATGTGATTAAAAGAGCATTCACTGTTGTTCGTGGTCAGAAGTTTGTCCCTGCCTTTCAGAAGAACAGCCAGCTTACTGTGAATTAGAGGTCTACATGAATCATACCAAAGTGAAATTTCACATGCAAGAGAAGTTCATTGTATCACAGTGAACTTGTCTGCCAGACCTTGCAAGGGGACATGGACTAAAAGAGAGCACAGTGTGCATAATCCTCTGCGAAGAGAACCTGTAACAATATTTCAGGTTTTTCAGCTTTTCTGTGGTAGCCTTCTGGCATAAAGCTCTGATCCTACCTATGGCTGCAGGGAGTGAATGGGCAGGGACTCTGTGCCTTCCCTAGCCCAGGAGAAAGGAAAGGTGGGCAGAACAGAGCCTAAGGGAGGCAAACAGTCTCCATGTGCCAGAACCATGGGATTCCCTGTTAGGCTCACTGGGATCCAGGATCTGTCACTTGCAAGGGCTCACTCTTGAGAGCCAGCGGTGGAGAGCAAGGCATCGTGTGCCCTGTGACTGGAACCGAAATAGGGCACAATCTGGAGCATCATAACTGACTACAGAGGAGGGGGCTGCGGTGTGCTGAAGGGAGCACAGCAGCACTCCGGATGACTGTGCAGAGCTGGATCGAAGAGACTTCTTAGTCAAACCTGCCTAACTTCAGAGAAAACGGAAAGCATAGCAAATTGCTTCCCTGTGTTTGCTCCACAATAGCTTGACGGGGACGGGACGGGACGGAATTGTGATGCAAAAAATAAATCCGCAAACTTGAAGCCGCTATTTTAAAAATGAAATAAAAAGCCAAACGCTTTCTTTGAAAGTCTCCAAATTGGCCTACGGGCACCCTTTGGAAACCATTGCTTTATACAGCCTACAGATGCTGTGGGCCCTGAAAGTCGTAAGTGGTATTTCAAGCACAAATGACACTACTAATCGCAGCAACTAGCACTATAAGGTTAATTAAAACTTCTCTGTAAGCCCCTTGCCAGCAACAGGATTTCTGCACCATTTCATCTGATTAATTTTAAAGTGTCTGGAGTGAGCAACTAGAAAAAGCAAATTTACCAGATTACCTTCTTTAATACATTAGCTGAGTTTTGTTTTCTGACACAAAATGCAATGGCATAGCAAGCTACAGTGGTTGAAATTTGCTAGAGCTTTCACGCCATTGTAGATAAATGTGCAACTAGTTACAATGCATTTAGGATACGATTTAAACTTAAACATTTTTCAGAATGGAGCAAGAGGGCCGTGTTAAATCCTGGAGGAACTACTTGTTAATTCCTTACGCTTCCTGACACCTTAATAGCCAGGAATGTCTATGAAAAGTTGAAGTTCTGTTGCTGAGATTTAATCTTTCTGAGAGGAAATGTGCAAATGTCCTGACAGGAGAACGCACCATAAATGTTTGATTTACAGGTGGAAGACCTGATTGTAAAGTACAGGAAAAAGAAGAAGATTGTGGCTGGAATCATTGTAGAACCAATACAGTCAGAGGGTGGGGACAATCACGCTTCAGATGACTTCTTTAGAAAGCTACGAGATATTGCCAGAAAGGTAATCAAAATATTTCACTGTTCACTCAGTGGTAGCTAAACATGCGAATACTTGTTGGTGTCTCCACAGGCCTTTCCCCTTGCCCCAGGCACTTTGAGAGCTTCACAGGCCTCCTTAGTAGCAGTTGGGGTAGTTACGTACATGCATTCAGATACAAGCAACCCTTTGTCAGCACAGTATTTTCTCTTCCATTTGACGTGCACCTAGTGGTTTCCTCAGTCCAATAAATTTTCTTCTAATGTCTAAGTGGAAGAGAAATTGCTCCGATTCATTAACCATGGATTTTGCAGCAGTGTTCTTTAAATGATAATGCCCATTTGTTGATGGGGTTCAAAAAATTTCAGAAGAGGCAGGTTTGGAAAAGGGTAATTTTTGTTGACATACTTGTTTTTAATTGCAAAAAAAGCTGAAACACAAATTGAGTCCAACAGTAAGTGCTGATGTTGCAATGAAACAATGAAAAGGACATATGTCTTGATACTTGGAATGTCAAGTTACCTGTTTGGAAGTGCTAACCCTCAGTAAGTCCTACCTGATGCCTTTTTCACCCTCAAAACATTTCTGTGCTTACAGAGAACATAGGTGACATTTGGAAAATTCTGTTCTGCCATGAGAAAAAGCAGCTGTTCCCATTGTTAACAGCTGCTCGTGCAAGGGTGATATAGTAAATAAGGTGAAATGAAAAGGTTTGCCTTGTCTAAAATTAGATGCTGCCAAAAGTACTTACCAATTGTTTTAAATTACAGTATCATGATATAGCTTGATCTCCCTGTCCCAAAGTTTCAACAAAATAGTCCTTCACATAATTAAAAAAAAAAAATAAATGTTGCCAGCTAAAACGAGTAGCTCTTTCAGCAGACTCATCTGAAAAGGCAGCTCTTCCAGGATCATTTTAGGCCCCTAGACTGAACAGGTCATGCTGCTGGTATTGCCTTTGTGCCACAAATGCCTGACTCAGATTGGAGGCAGAGACTTCTTATTTAAAACAAACAAAACTCCTAGAAATGACGTTCTGCTTCCCTCCGAGGCTTTGAAAATGCTACCCAGACTCTTCCCAGATGTTTTCAGGTATCCTCTAGAAATGTTCAAGACTCTATAAAAACATGTATTTTGTGAATTTAGGTAGAAAATATGTTTCTAGTGCCTTTCTGAAAAAATAGCTGAATTTTTAATGGTGAAATCTAATGCACAGTGAGTGGCATTGGTATGGGGGGATGTTGCATGTAATTGGTTTGTATTTATCTGTTCACTAAGGGAGGTATTTTTGTTTTGGAAATGCGGACTCACACCCCCTGCTCTTGACATCTGTCTCCACAGCATGGCTGTGCGTTCTTGGTGGATGAGGTGCAGACGGGAGGTGGCTGCACAGGAAAATTCTGGGCACATGAACATTGGGGCCTGGATGACCCAGCTGATGTGGTAACATTCAGTAAGAAGATGATGACAGGAGGATTTTTCCACAAAGAGGAGTTCAGGCCAAATGCTGTAAGATTTTCAATGAAACTTGAACTCTGTGCTAGTTGGTGGCCCGTTCATGAGTAACTGTAATGCCCATGGAAGAGACAAGCTTTCCTTCAGTAATGCAGGTTCAGCTAGATGGAGCTGCTATTTCACGGATACTGGCTTTGTGCTTACACAAAGGTGGTTGTCACTTCTTCGCTTTTATTCCAGTTGCTGTCCATCACAAAGATCATAAAGGTGGTGGGAGGGAGCAGAGAACTGGGTTTAGCCTAATGAACTAACCTTCAGTACAAAATCCAACCACAAACTGACACCTTTTTCCATAGGGCAACTTGGTGTCTTCAGAACTTGTAAGTCAGCATTACGGATTCTGTCAGCAAGATTTCTTCTTCACATTAATGACATTTTAGATGTAATAAATGGAAAAAAAAAATTAAGGGGGAGAACATGAAACTTGAATGTAAAACCTGTATAGATGATGCTGATTTCCATGTCATCTACAGTCATGTTTCAATGAGATGTCAGAGCAGCAAGACAGAATGCACTAAATTTGTAGCATAAAGTAGCTGCCCTTTGTTTCTGCTCAGCAGGGCAGCTGTATTTTGCTCTTACAACAAAAAAAAAAAAAGGGGGTTGGTGAGATTAGTGCATGCTTTTTCATACACCAGATGTTTGCATTACCAGTTTGATGGCTTGCTTTTCTTTATTATAGTGATTTGCCTGTTAACGTGTTCCACAACTCTCTTTCCACCCTTTCCCAAGCCCTATCGGATTTTTAATACCTGGCTTGGAGATCCATCCAAGAACCTACTGCTTGCTGAAGTCATTAAGGTTATTCAAAGAGAAGACCTTCTAAACAATGCAACCCACGCTGGGAAAGCACTACTGACTGGACTGCTGGATTTACAGGTAAACACCTGGAAGGATTATAGATAAGAAGGAGAAATTTGCTGATCAGGTAGGACCTGACCTAATCTAGTTTAAACTCCATCTGGGGACTAGACCATAATCATAACTTGCTGGTCTAGGTACTCCAGTACAAGCCTGAATAACTGTGTCCTATGTTGAACTGAAGTAAACTTTCTTTTACTGACTTAAGGATGCTGGTTTTATATAGCTTAATCCAAGATATAAAGGGTGACCCCCAAAATATCTGAAGGTATGAACTGCAACTAGTTAAATTATTTTGCTAGAAGTCTCTGTTATCACAAGCAGCTAGCATTTCTTTGTCCCAAAAGTTCTTTTTAAAGGAAGGTGCCTTCATATTTTGTTACAATTCTGTTGGGCTGTTGAAACAAGAAAATTGTAGCTTTCCCTCCCTTGACTAAGGGAAATTTATTCACAGCTTCAGCTACAGAGCCCCACATGAGAAGGAAAATCAGCCAGGCATTTAAGTGTAGGCTTGCAGATGCTCACCTCTCAAAAGGCACTTTGTGCACTGGTAGTGCAGGATAAGCCCAAATACAGTCTCTGCTCTCTCCACAACTTCAAGGCATAACAGGCAAGGGAACACAAAAAATTATAATCTTCCTACTTTGGAGGGCCAGAATATAACTGGTACTATCCAAAAAAGGTTACTCTTATAAAAGATGAGGATTGTAACTGATAGAAAGTGAAGCAAATAATACTACCAAGCATCTTAGTGCAGCATAAGAATGAACTGGTTTCTAGCCCCATTCCAGATTATTTATGCTCAGGTTTTCCTGGAGTGCATTTTAGATGTAAGGTGCTTTACACTCGCTTCAGGAGGCTCCAAGTAAGATTTTATTTGACCCAGCTCAGGGGTGCAAATGCATTCTCACTTCCTGCTCAGATGTTTATCTGCTTTGTGAGGAGCAAACCTGCCAGTTGTTGGGCTCTGCAGTCTATTCAGACCGTTGTCAGAAAGGGGTGAACAGGACACAAGGTTATGTGAGAAATCCAGACTGTGCAATAGCTCCACTCCACCAGAACAGAGGAGGGAGGCAGCAGGGTTTCCATGTGGCAGAATGCCTGGCAGAGCAGAGCTTGCCACCAGGTGCCCTCTGTTGCAGCAGCTGCCATGCATACTTCCTCACCTCTCTTTGCAGGCTCGTTACCCCCATCTTATCAGCAGAGTGAGAGGAAGAGGAACATTCTGTTCGTTTGACACTCCAAATGATGCAACTAGAAACAAGTTAATTACAATAGCCAGAAACAAAGGTAAGAAAGCTTGTGTGTGGATTAGCTTCAAATGACAAACAGTAGCATATATAATACTTTAAATTTTCCTTTTTCATATGGTGTATGTGTACTACAGTATCAGAGGACAGAAGTGAAGTTATGAACAAAGCTGTATTTAGACTTTTCTGGAAATACTTGTATTTTCAGAGACGTCAGAGCAGTCCATTGCACGGTGTGTACATTTACCTTTCTCTACAGGTCTAACATTACTGGAAGAGATTATGTAGGGCATGCATTTTTATGACATCACTTTCATATTCCTCTGCAGTGACCTTAGGTGCACCTAGGCATGGCTTACTTCTAGAAACAGATCAGGAAAATTAGAAGAGTGTTACTGTAACTGTCACTCAGGAAAACACAGGGAGAAAACCTATGAATTTTATGGAATACCCAATAATGAAATACAAGGAGTTGCCTAAAATGGGCACAGATCTACAACTACATCCCTCTTCTACTACAGAACTCTTACCCAGCTGTAGACAAGCCCAGGTATCAGGAGGGGAACCTCGTGATCTGAAGCCTAACACTCTCATTGAATTTAACTGGGGGGGGGCCCTGCGTTTGCTGCTGTCAGTTTTTGCTGTTACTCATTCTCTCTTGAAAGAAGCAGGCATGATGCATCTAAACTATTGTGAAACCAAAATTTTGGAGTGTGAAAGACATTGATGTTTTTTGTTCTTGGAAACTAAGCCAGCAGGGAAACAAGGCAAGCGGTTTGTTTCATGGTAAACCAAGGCTATGCTTAGAGGCAAGGGAAGCTCAGCTGAGTGGTACAGATTTTTGTTGCCCACAAACGTTTCAAAGAATTAATTGATTTGGGGGTTAAAAAAAAATACCATGCATTTAAAGTACTGCAGGAAGAAGTTTGCCAGCGCTGAGGTATTTTAACTTTTGTAATTAAAAACGAAGTAGTTTAAAAACAAAATTGCAAAGAAACCTACTGCATCTTGTTCTGGCATTGAGGTACTTCACCAGTAGACTATTGCAGCTTTGAAGCCTCAGATGCTGTTTGAGCTCTGCGCTGGATGGAGTCTTTCCATTGATGTTGGGATTAGTCCCAACATTCCAAGTGTTTCACAGAACAGCTACAGGCACCCGCAGTAGTGTTCTGACTTGCTGTGAAGCTTGAGGCCCCTTTGCACCACTGACTATGTGCTGTATCATTGTGTGGTTAGCAGTGATTTGGGGAGCTGCTCTTGGCCCTCCACAGTGAGGTGAACCTCATTCAGGGACCTGCATTTTCTGGATATTTGGCAAAGATGGAAATGACTAGAGGACCTATTCTGTTCTCGTTTTAGGTGTTGTGCTGGGAGGCTGCGGTGACAGATCGATTCGTTTTCGTCCAACACTGATCTTCAAGGATCATCATGCACACCTCTTTCTGAACATTTTCAGTGACATCTTAGCAAACTTTAAGTAAAAAGCAGTTCCCTCGCACTGAACAGCTGATTATGAAATTAGTTTGCATTAATTCATGTCTTCTCTACTTACAAGATAAGTGTAAAGTCATAAACTAAGGTTTGTGTTCTGTCCGTAATCCTGCCCAAGGCAAACTGCTCCATGCAAACTCTACCCAGAGCATTGGTACTGGTCACCAGCAGGTACATGCAGCTGTCCCATGCTGTGCGTTTGTAGAAGCTGTGGCCCTCCTTCTTCTGGCTTGGGTCACATTAATTGCAGAGTCCTCTCTACATTCATGGCCCTGACTACTTGATTGTCTAAATACAAATCCCAGTAGATTTACTCTTGCCGTCCAGAAGCAGCAACAAGTATGGCATACCACTTAAAGCCACATGCCTGCCATACAGAAAGTGCCATTCTCTAATGGTAGCTGGAATGAAATAGGTGTTTCAAGGGAAGCTCTGCTTTCCACCACTGCCAAGTACAGTATTTCACAGAATAACTTCCAGCTTTATTCCCCTGAATACAGACATCTGCCACACCAACTGGATCAAGATGCCATCAGCTCCTCTATGCCCAGCCTACACCTACTGCTTCAGAGGCACTAATGCACTCAGCCACATGTGCAGTGCTGTAAGTGGAACTTGTACTTTTTTTTCCTCATCCTGGATTTTAAAACTTTTGACTTCTCTTACAACCAGCCTTGTACAGAGAGAACTACACCCTGAAGTATGTAATTTGACAAAGCTTAGGGAATCATGTGAAGCACAGTATTTCCACCTCTGTCAGCAATCTAGAATGATTTGAGTTTATTTTACCATTTGCCCATAACACACAATAGCCATTAATTTACCTATTACAAGTTCTACATGAATACTTGAGGTATTTTGTAAAACTACAGCAGAATTGCTTGACCTTAGCCATTACCTGACATCAGAGCCACTACAGTGAAGGCCTAGTCCTCATTGCACATTTATAACACAAAGTAATTCTGGTTTTGTTCTAATAGTTAATTCGTCACTGACACTTCAGAGATCTTCTAGAAAGCCACAGGATCAAAAAGTGTCAATAGTTCATTAATTTGTTTCTCTTCAGAGAATTGTTTTGGACGTCTCTTTACTATGTACTCTTTGCTGTTTGCTTAAGGCCGACTTGAACTAGGTCTGGTGCCTTTTTTTTTTTTTTTCTTTCTCTTGGCTAGCAAACATCTGGATTTTGCTTACTAAGTTTAACTTTCTGTTGTGCACCAAAAACCAGGGACCACGGTGGACTTCACAGTTGCCCTATGAGGATCTGACCACAATTTTTACATACATAGTAAGAGACAGAGCAGTTAAAAGATTTACAGTTTTAATACAGATACCAAAATGTGAAAGATTTCTTACTTGCTCTGAGAAGTGTTAATCATGGTTTTCCCATTTTGCTTTTTGAGTGCCGGTATTGGGAAACTCAAGTACACTCATTTCTGCTAGCTTAAAAATAATGGGATTTCTGTAAACCTCTCTGCAGAAACCAGAGTTCTGGTACCAGCTGGTCAGAACCTGAGTAGGTTTTTGAACAGAGGTTGTAGAAATCTGGGGGAAGGACTGGTGAATTGGTGTTCAACAAAACCTCACTATCATCGCTGTCCTCATAAGCGTATTATCAGCAAGAGGAAAGTCAAACCGAGAACTGTATTTGACAGCGTTTTGGAAATTAGTTTGTTCAACATATCAGTGCAGTAGTTTTAGTAAATGTCTCTAGGAAGTCTTGTACTTTTACAGAAGCAAAGGTCCAGTAACTTGAAGTCTTACCGCATCTTCACTTTTATTATGAATACTCTAGGTGTTTTTATAATTTTTACTGACACTCAGTAATTGTATAATTGTGTACAACATGTTGATGAAATCATGTTAGAGAATACCCAGAAAGCACTGCAGCTGAAGCATATAAAGTTACTATTGTTTACAGCATACTGTGGACAGTGCCAAATAAATGTTTAAACAAATACTTAACTACACTTCATGGTGTAACTAGTAACTGTACACAGATTCATAAAAAATGACATCTCATGTGTAATCAATATTCTTAAATAAAATATTTATAATCGAACTTCTCCAGGGCTTTTTATTTTACACCTAGTACATACCTAAACTGAATCATTAGTGCATATTAAATATATTCTTATGAAGATAAGCCTCCAAAAAACATGCTGTATGCATACAATCCACTGTATTTTGCTGCCATGGTGTTTAAGCCAAGGAACATTTCTCTTTTCCTTTTGATACTGCTGTACCACACCGTATCAGCCAAAATTTAAAATAATGGAGCCCCCATTAGGAAAAGTTCAACACAAATAAATAGTAAATCAGGGTGACCCCATGCACTTAAATGGCAATATTTTACTTACCTGCATCTGCCGATCCACCCAGACACAGAGGTTTCAATACGTGTGAGGAAGAAACAGGGAAAAGAACACTCCGAATTTCTCTATTGGTGAGGGTCAGTTTATTTGCCATTGTTTCAAATGAAATAACAGCCAGAAGAGCTGTGTAAGGAGTTAACTTGCTTCTGACAATTAAAAAAAAAGGTTTACATGTTACAAGTGATCAGGTTTGATTCTTTCTCAGGTTTAAATCCTGCTCCTCATTCCTACTGAGGTTTTTGGTTTGGAAAAGGAGGAATCATACTAACACCACACAATAAGACCACTGTCCTTCACGGACACAGGTGCTGAGGTGATCGACCCTGCAAGTTCAACAAAGTACACATTTTTTCAGCCTTAATTCAACATAGCTTTTAGGTGTCTTACCTTTTTTCTTTTCATTTTAGGTAAACCCAGACTGGGGGAGTAGGGAGTGGAAAGGGTATTTGGCAACTGAGCTTTTGATGGTGAAATATGCCCAAATCAGTAAACACATCAAGAGACACAGATGACTTGTTTCCCAGGCTATATGGTAATCTTCACACAAGACTGCTTAATTCACATAGTCTAAGATAATTTTGGTAACATTTACTGAAGTTTTTGCAACTCAAGTGTTACAGCATTGATTAAATGTCATTCATACATACAAAACAAACATGAATATATGCAAAGAAGGACAAGTAGTTCCAGATTTTCAGATGATCATTGGGATTCAAACTGAACAAAGGATCACAGACTGTCCCTGTAATGCACAGCATCATAGTTTAGGTATGTTCTTCCTTTATTACAATGGGAAAGCAATTTCTGTGAGAGGCTCCTGAAATGCTGTCCCAGTCTTTAGCTTACCCTTATAGCTGACCTGTCATGTGTCTTGCGACATGCACCCTGGTTTTGCCCAGTTATGTACACATCCTGGAAGACCTTGCCAAGAAACCCCACACACCTTATACAGCATTATATAGGGATCTTTCCAGTTACCTCCACTTCATTAATGCATAAGCGTGTATCTCTCTGACATCCAGCATTATTTATCATTTGTACGTATGAGACAAGTTTTAATTTCAAGAGGCTTCCCAGCTAAAAGAAACAATGAATTTAAATGAGCATGCTCTGGCAGAGTTACTGCCTTTTACTTCAAGAGTTTTTCCCATTTAAAAATGATCTCGGAGGCCAGCTGAAACAGTAAGGGTCAGCATCAGTAATTCGGCCTCCTACTGCACGTTCCAAGTAGGACCGTTTGGACTTAAAACTGCTGGCAACAGCGCACCATGCACATCACTGTATCCAAGTTGGAAGAGACGCCGCTCACACCTTAAACAAGCTGCAAAGACATTTAATCCAGTGGATTGTTCTTTACCATTTCTACTTTCTACACTGCGTGCACTTACCAGCAGGCTTTGCATAGGAAAATGGTAGAAGTATGTCAGTTTGGCGAACTAATTAACCTTCACAGAATAAGCACAATGAACATGCAGCAAGGAAAATCACTGGAAATTAGCTGCTGTATCGCTCAAGTTCTCCAAATATTTGAGTAAACTTCTGTCTGTCTACAATCTGGCCAAACTTAATCGTAAAATATAAAATCTCTGTACTATTATACCGTTTGAACTGGAGAAGTAGCTCCCCCTTGCTATCTCCAACTTCATCCAAAGTCATCACTGTCTCTATGGGACAGTAAATGTCATTCCGTCTTCCCCAGAACGTCAAGTGGGCCACTTTGACAGTACGGCCGGTTTCACTTAAGTAGATTAATCCAACAATTCGTCTGAAAAAGTAGCTCATACCATACAACATTGCACCAGCAAAGAGCGCAATGCCAGTGGTATACAAGAGGATATTCTGAGACACCTGGTCATGCAGATAGAGGTAGCAGATGGGAGGCAGCATGACCATGGTGGTGGCAGTCTGCAACAGCTTCAGCCTGGACAGCACCCTGCAGTACTTGATCCCGGGAAACCTGTAGACCAGGTTGAACTCTTCTGTTTTCTCATCCACAGCCTTTTGTCGGACCACAGCAGCAGGGGCCGAATGGCACAGACACACAGACAGCACTCGCTGTGTCCCAAGATAATTATTAACGCCGTTAACTCGCCGGTTTTGTGACTGCAAATGCTCCCACGTACCAAAAAACCAGGGTGGGCGAGCATCTTCCTTTTTCCATGACCTTGTCCAGAGCTCATTTTGTAGACCTCTCCCAAAAGACGGTGCCAAGCAGACTTTAGTCCTAATTCTGCAGAGCCTAGCCTACAAGGAAATATTCCCACAGGTCATCATTTGAGTCTTCTTTATAACCAAATCACACTTAACTCAGCATCTGTTCCTTAGGCACCTGAAGACAGTTACCATAGGCCCCCCCCCCCCCCCAGCTCAGTGGAACCTTATACTTAAAACTAGCGTTACGTTAGGAAACCGGCATTCGTGCTTGCATCCCTCCCTGCAGATGAAGAGGGGAAGATACTTTTGATAACACAGCCGATACCAAAGTTCACCGACTGAACGTAACCTTATGGCATCCCCTGCCTCTCTCTTCTTTTGAGCAACATCAAAGTGAAACACCAGCACTACAGGTTGCTGCTAAGCAAAGAGGGTAAGAGAACCTGGGGCCGCTAGCCAGTGAATTGTTAAATGACCACTTAAATAACCACGTTCGGGAAACAGAAAGAAGTGGACTAAGCAGCATAAAGCGGGGGGAGAGCACGAGTAACACGGAA
>WAAD01005352.1:74847-128823 GCA_013389945.1 Fregata magnificens
GCCGGCCGAGGTGCTGCGGCCCCCGGCCCGGGCGGGTGTTGGTGCTGTCGGCCCGGGCTGTGGCGCCGAGAGCGTCTCGGCGCTGAGGGGACGCCCGCCTTTACGTAAGGGCTCTTAGCCCTTGGGGAACAGGAGGCATAAGCACGTCGGAGTCTGCATCCGTCTCCGTGATGCTTGATGTGCGAGCTTCGTTTGCCGTCTAAGGCAAAAAAAAGAAATCCGCCCGTTTTCTGAAAGCTCCGCACAGTACCGCTGGCTTTTAGTAACTGTCGCGAAGTAGCGATGCTGGTCTCGTGATAGGAGCACTGACAAATCCAATTCTTTTCTTTTGGGACCCAGAAAATCACAGCAGAGATGGCCGCGTTTCTGCAGAAGTTGCGTCAGAAGGTGAAAGTTGGAGTTGTGGGTGGTTCAGATTTTGAAAAGATTAAGGAGCAGCTTGGCGATGACGGTAAGGATAGCGGGTGATGCAATCCCTTGCACTGAACTGCTTACACGGAAGCTGTGAAGGTTAAATGTAGGTTAAACCCTTTTCATTCTCCTCCTGCCTTGCTTTAAACTTTTTTCCTGTTGTTGCGTTGCACTCAATCTGTGAAAAGCTGTTTACAGGCATTTAGAAACTGCACCCTGTGTTTGCATTTTACAGATATCTCGGAATCTTATTAAGGGGTAGTTACTAATAGTGAAATCCTGACTTTGTGACAGTACCGTAGGAGGGCATTTTAATGTTGTCTTTTTAAAATGGAATTATGTACCTAACATATACGTGTGCAGGCTCGTCAGATGTCTGCCTCATCCCTGAAGGATCTGATTCTGTTAACTGTGGGGTTGCGATGCAGAGATGGACTCTTTCTTTAGTCCCTTGAGAGACATTTCTGTATGAAAGACCATCTTTAATGGTCTTTACTTAATTGATGCCACTGATAGCGTTCTGTAATGCCCAAATAACTCGGAATTTGTTTGGCTTACAAGTGGTCTCCACTAAGCCATATCATCTTCCATTGTAGTAAGATTCTCACAACTCTTGGACATCTACTGTAGATCAGTAACATTGAGAAAACAAACGTGAAATAGTAGTATCCGATTTGCTCTCTAGCCAGGCTCTGTGCCAGGTTTTTGTAATATTTGAGGTGTTCAGTCACTTCCTTACATTTAATGCAGAGAGACATATCTGCAGGAGAGGAAGAGCCTCTAAGCAAAATTACAGGTAACTTAACTGAAAGACTTCATGTGATTTGTGGTGTGTGTTAATCTTGGAGAGAAATGAGAGTGGTTTTGATCTTGTGCTCGATGTTATGCTGCTGAATCTTTCGTGCTTTATGACCTAATGTTTGCTGTATTTTAACCTATTTAACGTGTAAGACAATTCTGCATTAAATATACAGGGGAAATTATAAGCTACTGTTCTTTTGTTTGGTCGTAGTGGTTGAAAAATTTGACTACGTTTTTCCAGAAAACGGTCTTGTAGCATACAAAGATGGGAAATTCTTGAGCAAGCAGGTAAGTGTGAAATTTCCAGTAACGTGAAAGAGAAATTTTCTAAACAAGATTTTGCTTTGTTGCTACGCTGCCATCCTCTATAATCACCCTTCTAGCTAAGGCCAGCATTGCTGCTGTTTTCATGTGTTACTTCTATAAGGGATCATTCATTTAGCACTCTGATTCACGTAATGACAATCTGCACCTTAAGCTTTATTCTTTGTGGTATTCTCAAAACCAAAAGCTGTTGGAGTCTGGAGTGTCTGATCGAATAAAAACAGTGAAGATCCTGGAACAGCCTTTCCCTCAGCTTATCCATACGAAAAGTGGCCAAGCCCTCTGCCTCTGGAGGTCCTGTGGAATATGGCATTTCATAGCTGATGTCTGTTGGGCCTTAGGGTTCAGGAAGTTTCTTGTAGATCTCTTGTAGCTGCTTTGTAGTATTAATTCAGAGTGCACATTCTCATATGTTGCATAAGCTAGAAGGTAGATACTCTAAATTAATACAAATGTACATCTGATTCTAGATACCCTAATGGAGATGATTAAAAGTCTAAAAGAGATCCTGGCTGAAATTGCTGACTTGAGCAGTGGTTTCCAGTTTACTGCAGTAAAGATCTCCATTTCTTCATGCTTGGCTACAGTAGACGATAGCTGCAACTTTTTGTTCAGGTCTGCTGTCTTTGGCCCACACTGTTTCCTTCTAAAGCAAGTACTAGTAGGGAGCCTATTAAATGAGAGTTTGGTGTTATGTTTTAAAAAACTAAAGTAAACAAAAAGAAAAATGAGAGCCTTTAGTTAGTACCGTGCGTGCATCAGCTGAGAGTTAAGTTACTGAAGGCATGTTCCTTTGTGGTATTAACCATGCCTGATTATCCAATGTCTGTGTTTTCCATGTGACTTGGCTTTAGAATCTCAAATTCTGGACCCTTGATTGAATGGTATCTATTTTGTTAGAACATTCAGGGTCACCTGGGCGAGGACATACTTCAAGATCTAATCAACTACTGCCTGAGTTATATTGCGAAGATTAAACTGCCAAAGAAAAGGTATGTGCGTACATGCATCTCAGTGTCACCATATTCTCCACATTAGAGGGTTGAGCATCAATATGTAACGCAGGCTGCTCAGCAAAAAACAAATAATTTGTGTTTTAGGAACACTGTATACATGAAACAGTATGTCCTGTGTACGTGAAACAGTATGTACTGTATACAAAGTATACAAAGACAAGGTCCCAGCTGGAGCACAGGATTTGAAATACCGATTGAGCATTTTTATTTAGGAGGGAAGGAAGTTCAGTTTGGAAGTAGGATTATTTCCTTGACATGTTTGGAATTCAGCAGCATAATGTTTTCCAGAGATTAGAAGCGTGCAGTAAGATAGTTCTGTGTGACATGTGAGGGTGCAGCTGCTCAAGACATTAATGCATACCATATGGGAGGCTAGCTAAAAACACTGCCAAGACTGCTCTAAATTTTGCCGCTTCACCCCGAAGCTGATAGACTGGCCCGTCAGGGTCTGCGAATTGGGTTGACAGGATGCTCCAGTCATATTTTTAAAATCAAATCATACTTTTAAAAGTCAGTAAGGGTGATGTTGAGGTTGCCAGATTCAAATAAAAGTCTCCTTGATGCCAGAGGTATTGGTTCCTACGCGTTTTTTATGCGTGCAATGAGAGGCTGAAGGAGACATCTGATTGCCATTGTCTTCGGAATTAAACGGAAGTTCTTTGTGATATTCAGTATTTTGAGCAATTTTTCATCTGTTTTCTGTGTCGTTAATCAATTCTTTTTCAGGGGCACTTTTATTGAGTTCCGAAATGGGATGTTAAATGTGTCCCCCATTGGAAGAAGCTGCAGCCAGGAAGAACGAGTTGAGTTCTATGAACTTGATAAAGTGAGTTACAACTCTTGAAAAATATCCAACTCTTCTGGAAGAGGCAGTTATGGCCAGGTTATGATTTTTCAAAAGCTTTTATACTTTGTGCAGGTTTTTTTTTTTTTTTTCATTTTAATCCTTTCCATGTGGTTTAACTAACTTCTGAGTTCAGACTTCAGGAAATAATACACAATAGGTTTTTTGCTGCAATAGTTAACAATGTTTACTTGCAGAAGGGGTGGGTTTGGCTCATGTTTCTTTTAACCCTGTATCCAGAGTACTGAACATTCTACTTTACACACAGGGTTCCCGAAAAACCCTGTCATAGACAAAACCATACTTATCTGGAGTGCTTCTTAGTATCCCAGCCTATATCCATTCAAATCAGTAAAACTATTATTTTTCTTGCCAACTCTTTAAAGCCTTTTAAAGCAGAATTTAAAAGCTGAGGTCAAACTATTCACCATTAATTTTCCTTTGTACACTGCTAAATGTGCGAGGCTGAAGTGAATTTGAGCCATGGCATCAGAGTTCTGTTCCCTGCTACACCATAACCACTGTTTCTGACCTGATACAACAACTGAAGTCTGTTTCCTCAAAAGCAGTCTTTGCGTGTGACACAGTTAACAGATGCTGAAAGATAGCTAAACCCAAGGCATTTGGAAAATACCCTTTTTGGAGTATATGGCATCAGAAGATTAGTACCAGTTTTGAGACTCTTCCTATGCCTCAGTCTCCCCATTTGTAAAACTGAATTTTACCAGGAGCTGAAGCATATACTTCCTAAGTATTCTGAGATTGTCAGATAGATAGAAAAGCAAATATCACAGCACGTATGTGAAGTTTTGCTCTCATTTTTTACAAGTTGGTAACAGATTAAAGTGGAAATATTCTCAGCATGCTTTCAGTAATAATAAAATATAGCTATATCACACTAGTCCTGGTACTCAGACCTTTGGATATTTTTGGGGTGGTTTTTTGGGTTAACTTTTTATTGATGAATTAACACAGCGTGTAACTGATGTTTGGTGGTGTTTTCTTTTTTAAACAGAAGGAACGTATAAGAGAGAAATTTGTAGCTGATTTACGAAGAGAATTTGCAGGAAAAGGCCTCACATTTTCTATAGGTATCAGATTTAAAAGAATTTTGTTTAAAACATCATTTAATTTCAATTTCACTTAAATCATATCCTCTTGTGGGTATGACGTATCCTGTCTCATTTGTGTGACAGTTATCTCTCTGGGGGTGGTTGCAGGCATTGCATGCACGACTAAGCCTCTTTTTCCTCTTAGGCTTTCATTTGGTACATTTTAATTGAAATCCATCAACAATTGCTTGTCATCAGTTCATTGTCTTTTAATGTCAGTTGTGTGACTGATTCTGCTCACTTTGAAACACACTACATGCTTCTGACTAGTTAGAGTTGTTTCTGCGAATCAATTTTGATCAGAAATGCTACATCAGTACTGTTGCAGTAGCCCTTGGTTCTTTAGTTCTGTAGCTGCATTGTGTGGGAGGAAGGAGAGGAAAGAAAATCCAAAAGCAAGTGCAAGCTTAAAGAGAAAAGTGATAATAAGGGGGAAGTAATTTTCCATGCATTTTTTCTTTTTTTCTCCTCTCCCCTAATGTTATTACCACATTATTATTTTTCAGAATTATAAAAAAGTATGGTTGTCATTAGAGCTGTGGTATTGAAGCAGTAAGGCAGAAATGAACTGCCAATATAGCTCTCCTAAAGCATGTTGCAAATACCTTTTTGACAGCCACTTCAACTGGGAATCACGCTTTTATGTATTGGTAAAGTCCAAGGATTTGGAACTGGAATAGTTGTTGTCCTGTTAGGCTGTGTTTAAAAGGCTGCTTTCCTCTTTTTTCCTATTCCAAAAGCTTTAGGAAGTCTTTTGCATAAGACTTTATGGCTGCACGTACACCTATGGCTGTATTCATTCATGTAGTTTTTTTCTAAAAGTAAAAAGATTAAATGTAATTTTTAAAAAAGGGTTCAGTTTGTTTGAGAGCAGTCAGTGTTTGGGAGCATGCTAAAACTTTCATATTTGTTTAAGGGGTAAGCAACAATCCATAAATCACAACCACAATAACTGATACCCTATAAAACACTTTCTGTATTTGTAAGGCGTAACTCCAGGGCCTCATAACATTTCTGTGACGTTTGCAAAGCTCCCTCCACCAAAAATCTTACCCAGTTTAGTTTTTCCTCACTTACTCTCCCCTCAGAAATGTCTTCTTGTAATAAAACAAAGTTTGCTTGGTTCATGTCTATCCTAGGAGGCCAGATAAGCTTCGATGTGTTCCCAGATGGCTGGGATAAGAGGTACTGCTTAGGAATCGTTGCCGACGATGGATACAAGACTATTTATTTCTTTGGAGACAAGACTATGCCAGTGAGTATATTGTTTTGTATATACATTTCAGAGCTCCTGTTTTAAGCCACAAGCACTGTAGGTTCTAACCAATTGCCTCATGCCTGACAAGAATTGAAGTCAGAATGTAAATGTGAACATGTGTCCATGTTTAACTGGCTGTGCATTACTGGTCAGCATAATGCTGGGAGATAGCCGTGAGCAGGGATTTTTCTTCTGTTTCCTGAAGTGAATGCAGTGTTCTTGACAGCCTTAATACTGGAATATGTTTTTAAATTGAACTTCTGTAATTATGTTAAAAACCTAGGTGACGTGGCTATATAGAACTCATTATCCTGTTTGGTTAGTGTAGATAGATGTTTCTTGTCAACTGGTGATTATTAAACGTATTTATTTTCCATTGACTTTAATACTGTTCCTTTGCTAACCACTCTGTCTCCACATTGAGGAACTGAAATTATATATAATCCCTGTCCCTAGTCATTGGAGAGAGCTAAACAACTCTGCAGGGTGATTCAGAGGCTTTTGAAAATGCTGAGCAGAGACCTGACTCGAGCTAGCGAGGGTGATGGCAAGCACAAGGACTTGGATAAAATTAAGGCTGTCTGAACATGGCCAAGGGGCAGTGTCCGGCTAAGTTTTATAAGAACAGGCTTACAGTTTTATAACTATAAGTTACAAAGAACTTCATAGTTTTATAAACTTAAAAAGGCCAAGTTTTATAAGAAAAAGACAAGCTTTAAATGGAAGGGGTTTTTTTCCCCCCTTGACGCCAGCTGCAAAAGTAATCACCTGTCCCTCTGGCATCGAGTTTACGGACAGTTGATTTTAAACCCTACAATTGGCAGTGCAGCATTTTCAGAGTTTTGAAGTAGCAGGAGTTGCTGCTGACTCACTGGAAAGCAGTGTGGCAAACAATGTACAAAAAGTAGGTACTGCTTCCTGTACTGCACGAAGCTGCGGCTTTTGGGGATCTCTGCTCACGCAGGTGGCAGAGCGTTTGTTCCCTGAGCCAGCTGTGAAAGGATCTTTTCACTGCTCTCCTGTGATTAGAAACCAGTTACAAATGTCCCATCAGACCAGGAGCTAGCAAGGCCAAAACACTACTGCAATAGCGAAGGATCAACAGTCTTAACAATGATTTCACTAAAAGGAAAGGAAACCAAGTTGGAAGGAAGAGGATAATGGAAATAAGTTACAAATACCATGGGCTACTATAGTGTTCTGTAACAAGCTTTACACCTTAATATCAACAAGTAAACAATTTTAAAAAGTCAGTACTGGGTTGCTACACCAAACTAAAAACATGGCTAAACTTATACTGAGAGTTCTGCTCTTTCGTTACCAATGTTAATGTGCAGGTCAGGAAGTTCTCACGCAAGGTTTTGTGGTGTTCCGCAGAAGTTTCAGCACAGGTGTGCTGTAAACACATTTTGCAAAATATCAGAATGGTAGTTTGCAGTTTTTTAGCTTTCTGGAAGACATCTCAGACATGAATATGTTATGTCCCTTCTTTCCATAATTTCCTTTATGTGTCCCTTTTCCACCCCAAGACTGTGACTATACGTTAAGTTAAATAAAACTAAATCCTCTTCTGCTGTTTTCCTCTTCTGTTCTCAGGGAGGGAATGACTATGAAATTTTCACAGACTCCAGAACAGAAGGCCACAGCGTCACATCCCCGCAGGATACAAGAAGAATCTGTGAAGAGCTATTTTTTAAATAGAAGACTTTCAGAATTCACACTTACAAAATGGTTAAGACAGCTTAATAACTCAAAACATCTTCGTTCATTGTTTTTTGTAATTGGTCATGAATAGCAAGTGCTTTGCAGGTCAGTCACTATTGAAGGGAAATGTTTTAATTGAATTGCTGACTGGTGGAATACAGCAGAAGTCATTTCGCACCATCCTTTCACTGCTTCCATTCACACAAGTATGTTGTTTTCTTTTTGGTAGGTTGTGGGGTTTGGGTTGTTTGGTTTTTTAAGTCATCGGTAAACTTCCTTAGCTAATTCATTATGGCGGGGGGGTATAATCTGCCTATAGTTGATTTATGGTCTCAAAACTGGCCTGCAAGGCTTTATCCCTAGTTTTTATTTTGAAGCTGCTATTTAAAAGGATGAACGTTTTAGAGTTGTTTTTTTAAACTACTACCCTTGTGGTATAAAGACATTAATTATAAGACAGTTGGGATTTTCTTGTTTAAAACTGGAAGATGAGTGAAAGAGACAGGTTTTTTTTCTTTCTGGGGGTGGGAAGGTAGAACTGAGCCAGAAGTCCCTGATCTCATGGTCAGAAGGTGCATCGAGTCTACCACCACTGGAGAGGCTGGACCAACTGGTGCTAAAGTTACCTCCTCGGTACAGTTGTGGTGCCAATACACAGTACGGTTCATGGTACCTACACTTTCTGCAGTCTGTTTTTAAATCTAAAAAATAAAAAAATTATAAAACTTAATTAAAACAACTTGAGCATAGTAGCAAAATGTATTTCTATCACTAATTGCATTTCTGATTTTCCTGGTAAGACATTACAGGAGATGAGATTTTAGTACCAAGAAAAATGACCTAAACTATGTTTTTATTAAAGTGCGAGTTGAAGCATGACAATCAGTGTAACTTAGTATTACTTTTCTCATCTGGCATTAGGGAAGTAATTTTGTGTATGAACAGTTTAATGTAGTAAAGGAGAATAAAATCTCATTTTATCATGAGAAATATTACTATTTTGATTTGTCATTTTGGCAAATAAAATATTTAAAGCAGACCTGTTGTATGCTGCCTCTCTGTACAAAGAAATGACTGATTTGAATCTTTCCAAGTTTATGCGATACTTACACAGTAAAAAAAGGGGACAATACGATCTTTGTGTACAAACCAAAATCCCCAAAAGGGCTTACAAAAAAGCAGCGGGGGGCTGTGATGCCCTCATGCATCAGAAGTATCTCATCTTCTAACACCCTTCTCATGTGCCTACTTCTGTGGGGTAATTCAGCCTCAACCATTTTAATGGGAGCAGACTTTGGACCAGGACCACCTGTAGTGCAGAAAGGCTCTTTAAAGATGGCCAGACTTTAATAGCTGCTGCTTTGTGTGTACGCGTATGCGCTGTATCTGATTATTTGGTTACTTAATGTGTGGTTGTTTCCTGTATTTGCAGAAAGTTACCTATGCAAAACATCCTGTGCAGGACCAAACCCAGATTTGGTTTTGGCCTCCAATACAATCATCCGTGTGCGCATACCTGCATATGATGTTCAAATCTTAAAAGCTTGCGAGTCAGTCTTGCACTGCCATTGCCAATAGCTAAGGTTTGTCTTCTGCCCCTCACGCCAACAGATGAGAAGCAAACATTCTGTCTCTCTGAGGGGAGAAAAAACAGAAAGCAAAGCAACCCACAATGCCTAGTCCCTTGCTTCCGTGTTACTTTCTCTAGTGTGAGTTGAAACAAACAGGGCAGCCACAATCCTTCCTGCCTTCGGCAGCTCCCGCTTGGGCCCCATCCCCTGAAGCCTGGCCAAGGTTTTGCTCCAATATTTTTAAATACTGGCTCCTCTGTCTCAGGAGCCCCTTCTGAAATGTTCTGGCCTTCCTGCCCCAAGTTTCAGATGAAATGACCAGGCTATGCTATCCCTCGCTGTTACCCCCTACTGTATGTTAATATAATAGCTAGTATTAAATATTATATAATGAAAATAAATGTATTTACAGAAGTAGTAGCATATATTACACACTAATCTATTAAGCAGCTAGAGAACTTGCTAAATTACTCCCTAATTGTTCTGGTAATGCCAGTCGGTTGATATTACAATGCTTTTTAAAAATTTTAAATATCATCATACAGGTGTGCACATGCAGGCACCTGCATTCTCCTCTGTCTTTAATGCTAATCATCTTCAACGCCAACTACGCACAGAGCAGACTGAAGACATATATTAAAGCATTATAATGGTCACATTTATTGTAAAGGAAGCAACGTGATATTCCAACAAGCTAGATATAGTGTTAAAACCACAACTACTAAGTCTTATGGTTAATAAAAAAACCAAACAAAAACCCAAACCCCTGCTACAGGCTGGTCATTATCATACACTATAGCATAATGCAGGTACAGCTGAGGTAAAACAAGCCATCACAGCAGTTACTAACCTCCATACATCTGTGGTCTCCCCAGATCAGACCTCAGAACAGATCATCTGCTGTGAAAGAGTCTTAACACATTCCATGACAGCGAGTGCCTGTTGTTAAAACTGCAAATAGGCAACTGAAGTTATACTGTTTCACACAACTAACAGAAGAGTATCATGCCATCTTTTTTATTTTTTTTTTTTTATTTGCAAAGTCAATAAAAATCCACTGTTAGGAACATAATAGAGAAAAATGCTTCATTTGAAAAAAAGCTGTCGAAGGCAAATAGGAACAGAACTAATTTAGTTACGCTACAACTACATGAAATCTTGCAGGCAGAGGAGAGTCAGGGCGAGGGTGACCATAGCGCATCCTACCAAGCAAGTTTTCCAGGGAAACAGCTGCAGAATCTACTTCACCGAGACAGGTGAGCCTATTAAGTAACTCACACAGTATTTTATACATGGTCATCTGAACAGCATATAACTTGCTTTTCAGAAGTACAGTTATTCTGCCTGCCCAGTGAAATACCATGGCAGACATTCAACTATATGCAATCAAGAAGGTAATCTTCAGCCTTGTCTAAATTCAGACAGAGTCAGAGGCTTTGAAGTATCCACTATGCTACAGCTTTCTACCACTTACCTTGAAGCAAATTTTTTAAATTTTGGTTTGTTTGGGGTTTTTTGTTTGGGTTGTTTTTTTGTGGGTTTTTTTTTTTTTTTTTTTTTAAACACTGGCCTATAAAATCTGTTGCTAATCAACCATCAAGGCACCTAGGTAAATTCACAAACAAGCCAGGCTTTAAAACCACAATATTCCACACATGCCGTTTTTAAACTGCACCTGAAGGGCACCCAGCCGTGGCCATCGGAGCGTAACCACCAGATGGAGATTTTCCACCCTGTGGCAGCTTCTCTGTTTCTGAGCTTCCTTCCACAAGGAAAACAAATCACAGCAATAAACACCTCTCTCAAGCCAAGGCATTCAGGCACTGTTATTGGCAATAAGTGGACTCCAACCCTTACAGAAGGGCAGCTCAAGGGAACACAGTGCTCACGCGCCTCCAGGGCCTCGGAATTGTGCCTCTGCTGCGGCCGTCTGCACTAGAAGAGCTCTCCTTCAAACCTCTCCCTGATTCCCCTGGGCATTTACTGGAATCAGTTCACAAGATAAAAGAAAAACCAAACCTCCCCCCCTCCACCAAGCACACAAACTAGGTCTCTTTAAAATATGTTTTCTATAAATACATTACAATAGATTTTTTTCATTAGCATCTGAAGTGCCTTTTTTTTTTTTTTTGAGGCCAGCTGTAAAAATGGTAAATTTGGCCTACTTCTGCTTTATTGACAATGCAGTATTTCCTCCCTCACAATACATTGAATATTCTTAGGACAGGTCCTCTGCAGCCAGTTGTTGAGCAGTGACCATGCAGGCAGTGGCCACGCTCTCTCTGGGACGCCTCAGGAGCTGACGACGTGCCCTGACCAGGTCTCATGCTTGGTTCCAGGAGCTAGATGGGTAATCACCACCTCCACCGCCTGAAGCTTCTCATTCTTCGGTGGGATGGTGCACATCTTGTAGGTGACCTCGTCACCTGCCACGGGAACATACTCGCCTTCGATACTGTGGAGGGGAAGCTTCAGTTAATCATAAGTCACATAAACACTCTTACTCTTTTGCAGCTTATTTAAATTTTTATCATAATGATTATCTTAGGTGCTCAAGATACTTCAGGTTTTTTTATAGAGCCCATCATCCACCAAAGCTTGAGGTTGAGTTTGGTTGTCTTGCAGCAAAATCCTATGAAAACACTATAAGCACCACCACCACCCTGAAAAAAAACAAACAAGCAAACAAAAGCAAACACAAGAACCCCACACTCTCATATGCCTTAAAAAAATAATCAGCTGAGTGCAGCCTGAAACAACGCTGCTGTGAACCGTGCAACAACTCTTACTCGCTGGCAGCACTAGAGGGCAGGGCTGACACTGTTTGGCACTTCGTTTGGGGGTTTGTTTTTTTAAACTATAGGAAGTTGGATCTTTTTTTTTTCCCCTGCCTCTCACGTTTCTGAAGCTTCTTCCCCTCGCCCCCCCTTTTTCTTTTTCTAAAGAAGGATTGTACCATGTCAGTCATTGATTTTACCTTTAGGTTACTCCACTATAACATAGTTCATCTGAGGTATGGAAAAAAAAAAAAAAAGAGCCCAAGTAAGACACAGTGTGGAATACTTCAAAATTATTTGCTATGAAAAAAAAGAGAGTTCTGGGACCCTGATGTGTTACCCTGATGTGTTACACCGCAGAAACTCTCCTCCAGCATCCAGCACTTAGGATGTTTTCCAAGAGTCGCCCACTCCTACCTAGCCTCTACCAGCATGATGACATGGGATGCTGGAGGACTCGCACCATGCATTTGTTATTGCATGCGAGTCCTTACCTGGAAACAGCGGGAAATAGCAAAAGGGCTGTCACCTTCTGTCCAGAACTACGTACTGATGAAACACAGAACTGCAGAGGGTAACAGCCTTCCTCGCTTCTACTGCTGCGTTGAAGATGAGAGCTTTTTAATAAAAATCCCAGCATGCTCCAACGAAGGCAGGCAGAGATGCCTTCCAACCTGCATTGCCATGATTCTCTGAGAGTAGAAAGGATGCTACTTGACCTTTCTTTAAATATACCTCCACGATCCCATGTTCAGGTTCCCCTTCTCTAACAACCTAGGCTCTAGATTTCTTGTTGTTTGAGGGTTTTTCAGTGTTTCTCAGCAGCATTTGTATTTTTGAACAGTTAAAGACCATTGAGTTTGTTATTTGCCTTCACTGAGAGCATACTCACACCACACAGGAATTTTACTCCACAAATGTTTCTGTTATTGCAGAGACCTAAGATTTTAGCAGTGCCCTCCGTATCCACTCTCATCTTGTGACCCATTATTGTTAGTGCTTTTCTATTGCAGGAAAGACTAGCAGGACTGATAGGAGGTAAATATACTGTCACTTACTGCCAGTTTTAACTTCACATCAGATTTTGCCTCTCCCCCCAGTGCTGCAAAACTGCTTCAGCTTCATCTCCTGCGCTGCCTCTCCTCCACCCTTCCCCCTTTAAAGGCGGCCTCAGCTTCTGCTGCCCTCTGACTTGTGCATCGCGACTGCTGCTCAAGGAGCTGGTGCATCGGGCTGTGGCTGAGCAGAAGCAGCCTGTACTCAGGGATGAGATGGGGTAAGCAGGCATGTACAAGGGAAGCTAAAACTGACCCATAAATTATAACTTCTCCCATGAGAAATTCAGAAGAAAAGTCATTGTTTGCTAACTGCTTGTATCAACATGATGTTGAAAAGGCTCCTGTATCTAAATATGGATCTCAAATCTGCTACGAGGAGTTAAAAGCATTCGCAAGGTCTGTAGCTTGAAACACATGTCCTTCAGACTTTATTTCCCTGGGCTAAACCCCTACTCCAGAGCTGCCTGTGACTGCAGGAATCAGACCCAAGAGGGCATGTCCTAAGCTGAACTCTTCAGAGCAGTGCCTGGGAAAATGGCAGTAAATTGAAGGCAGAAAAAATATTTACAGAAAAGTCAAGATAAAGCCTCCTTTATCAGACCTGACAGCCCTTTCCTCCCCATGCAGGCTGATGCGACTGACCTTTATTTACTTCCAGAGTCTGCAAGCCAACCTGTCAGCCCAGCCCTGTATCACACTGGACAGACTATGCTCAAGCTCCCACATCTAGACTCTCGCTGTAGCCGTCCTCTTCAGTTATTGCCTTCATTTATACCCCACCTCCGCCATTTCTAACAGGTTTAAGATTCCTTCAGGTGTGAACGGGTTGCATACCCAATACTTATTGTCCTTTCAGAAGCAGAGATTAGTTTACCTTTTTTACTGCCAAAGGAATTTGCCACCAAATTCTCTGCAGCTTACCCTGACTCTGAAACAGAGGATTTCAAGCAAGGGTGGGAAGATGCTACTTGTACTGTCTCAGAGCCTGACAAGTGGACATGAAACCCCAAGAAGAGACACAAGAGAGGGTCAAACCATGAGTGAAAATAGGAATGCCATGTAAAAAAATGACATCATCTTTCCCACTTGAATCTCTTGAATGATCCCTTGTTGCCAAAAAAAATTGTTGCTATTGAGCTAAAACCACATTGCCGTGAGCAGTAACTCGCAATACAACCCATGCAGGGTGTCAGTCCCACCTGAGGAAGGTAGCGTCTTCCAGTGGCAGGCAATACAGCACAGACATTTTATCCACACAAAGGAACATGGGACTAGCAAAACACAGTGAGCAGAAACATTTCCCAGGCCCAGATGTAATGAACATAGACAATACGAGCTGAAGCAGAAAGTCTACACTGACTCAAGTACAGCTGAGCCACTGGAACAAGTCTTAATGAAACATGTTTCTTCATGTGGCCTTGAGCACTGAGACCAGCTGCAGACACTGTTTCAGGGAGCACAGGCAGAGCAGTTACATGGGGCTGTAACTAAAGCAGCATCTCCTCTTGTCATTACAGATGCCCACTCCACAGCCCCAGATACTGCCTTTGATTCCTGCACAGAGGATGAACACACACAGCAAGCAGTGAGCTCAGAGTCACCACTTTGCAGGCATCAAATGAAACGGATGCCCTGCCCAGGAAGGGATCTCATGTTTGGCTGAAAGGTTTTTCTAATGAACAGGAACCTTACATGTTCATTAAAAGCTCCTGTAAAACAGGATGAGATGCAGTTAGTGAAATCTGCAAAATGTATCAGTAGGTATGGTTAATGTAGAAGGAAAGTGGATTCACACCAGCTCCTGAAGCACCAAAGATGTGCCAATACACAAAGGCAGTGTTTTAAGCTCCTGAAAAACAGAGATAAATTAGTTATCACTTGAATCCGAAGATTCAAGTGAGGAAGAAGTAGAGCTTGAGTGCTAAAAAAGATGGGGGTTTTGTTGGGGTGAGTTTGGTTCAAAATTGAAATATTAATATATACCAGGATGGGTTCTGGTAAGAAAGTGGTTGTAGGTGTACTGGTAACCAAAGTGGTCATGTTTTTTCAAGAAATTAAGAACAAGTGAATCAGTACACACCACACACAGAAACAGTATGCCTAACGTACGATGGGCTGCAGTCAGGGAGAGGAGAAGCAAAGGGACTGACCCAGACTGGAGGACACACTCAGCGATCACTGAGAGCCACTGCATCCCTCAGCACCTGTTAGGTCACTGGTTGGAGTACTGTCTACAGCCCCTGGTCTGCACAGGAAAACAAACCAAAACATTTGCTGACCCAAATTTCTTATGCTTGAATCATGAGGTTAATTACTCCTGTTCCTTCTTCTAAACAGATTACGTTAGTCCCAAAATCTGCACAGCCCTAAGCATTACCCAGAAAGGTGCACTACTCTCCACCAGAATGCACTTCTTACAGGACTGAGCACTATGCTGACAGCATCAGATCCCTTCTTGGTTTCTTTCCTTATCCAAACTGACACAAGAGACTGAAACATGTGATAAAACCTCATTCAACCCCAACATGGCTTCTTCTCGTCCCCTAGGTTGTCTTATTTCTTTCCTTGCTTGTTGAGGTGACCTTACCTCATCAAGACCAGGCCTGTCCTTTGCACACCTGTCTAAAAAGGTTGTGGCCAAACAGCTCAAATTTCATTTTCTGCTTTTGGCCTTTAAACTTTTCTCCCACAGATCAGATATTCTTTTCTTTCCCGCAGCTTTCTGATTCCCAGTTACTCTTGGTGCCTACTGTATACGAGATTATCAACTCATTGCCTCCAGTGCATATGAAAAGCGAGAGGACAAAGGTCTTAGTTTGCAGCCTGAGTAAACCTGTTTGTGAACAGTGTTCCGAGCACAGTGTTGGCCCACCAAATGCTGCTTCTGGGATAGATGCAGACTTACTTCAGCATTGTTACTGCTACATGATGCTTAGAAGCAGGAACAAACAACATCCAGATTGTGCAGTACCCAAGAAAGAACAATATAATGGCACTTGAAAGGTGATGGTATGGCACTGAAGGCGTAGCCCCACACAAAGCTGTGGGAAGATCCTCCATCAGGAAGCAATTGCCTTAAGCGCTGGGAGGGAAATGAACTGGAAAAGATCAGAGAAAGTAAACAGAGATCATGGAACAGATTCAGCCTACAGCAGCCACTCTATATACAACATAAGTTACCTGGATAATTTAGTAGAGGAAGTTAAACGTGGACTTTTTTGATGTTATATATTGATTAAATATTTTTAGATCTGTATTTTTTACTTTTACCTTAACTATATCTTAAATGTTGATCTAGAGGAAGGTGGAGATTTTCACTGCTACTTAAGAGATTGATATGCATGTTCTATTCAAAATAATGGATCTCTATGTATCCAGGAACTTTAAGACACTTCAACAAATTAAGCTAAAAACAGGAAATGCTTTCCTGATGTTAGTGTCAGAGTGAGACACAATAGAGTGAGTTTTAGATTGTCCAGCAACTCCCATTTCCCAGCTCACCACCAGTGTGGTACGGTGGAGCATTTTATCCTGCACTATTTTTAGGGAACTGGGAGGTTATTAGGAAATTACCTAAATAAGGAATGTTCTAGTTCTTCCTTCTCACAGCTGCTATTCATATTCCAGGGCTCTAGTTAAACCTCTTGGGACAAAGACTAAGTCACATGGAAACATTTTCGAACAAGAGTTCTCAGTGAATTCAGAGCCTTGCTGGTCAACAAGCCTGCCATGGATCGCACCATGTAGCTGCTTCCCATGGATCAACAGGCTGTATCATCTTGTGGGCTTCTTAAAGCTCATTTAACACCTCAACACACCTCCCAGGAAACCTGTATTTTTATCAAACAGCAGAACATGACAGAGTAATGAACTATTATGAGTTACTAATCCTGAATGCCCTCCCATGCAGTCCCGGAGTAAGCTGACAGCTCCAGCGTTCATCAGCAAAGCCAGTGATGACCTTACCAAGCCGGCTGACAGGCAAAGCAGGAGCAGGGCTGCCTCTCACCCACCAGTCACACTCATAACTGGGACAGACAAGTGTGAAAGAGGTCCAAACACTGAAGAATCCCAGCTGTTAATATCCAAGGTTTCTGCTACAGGATTACCCTAGTCTCTGTGCCATTGCAGAGAGATCTTCCCCAGAGCTGCCTTGTCTGGGACAGAAGCTGCACTTCCCTCCCAGTACAGTGGATGCATCATCCTCTTGCCCAGTTCTCTACTGAGATCTCTAGTCATGGTTTTTGAATCCACGTTCAGGGATAGTTATGGCTCTATACCTACTTCCAGCAGTTAGATCAACACCAGGCAGCGCACCACACCACGTACCATAAGGAAGAAACTGAAAATCACAAGAGGCAGAGCTTCCAAGGATGCCTACGTGGACTCAGTCAGAGGTACAGAAGATGCCTGTTCCTGCAAGCATCCAGCTTGGATCCTGTCACAGTAATACCTAGTGTTTGCATCTGGAAACCAAAGCCCAGGGCAGTTATGTTCTGTCCTCACTAACCACAAAGAACTTCCATCCTCGGGTGGCCACAGTCGTCTTCAATACCCACCGCCTGGCTTGCAGGTAGAGTATAAGTTTTGGTTTTGACCTATTACAGTTTATATCATTTAGGTGGAGATTCTGGGAAGGTTTTGCTACCATCACGACCACAGCAAGCTGGCTCTCCTGCATGCACCAGTGCAACATGTGAGTTTTCTGAGCCAACTAGGGGGGTGTGGGGAGCCCTTAGGAAAAGGCTATCCATGTTCTATTCATTTCCAAACCCCTCTCAAGCAAGATCTGGTATTCTGCTGCCCCTCCTCCCCGCCCCAGATGATCTACTTATTTCAGACACTTCAACAGATGCAGCACGGCACCAGAAAGGGAGCACGTCAGGAAGGAAGTGTGCAGCCCAAAGCAGGTAAGTCATCAAGTGCTTGAAGTATTTTGAAGGAAATCAGAAAGCTCAGATTTGGCTTCCCAGCAGCCCCAGAGCAGTCGGTTGCAGCCAGCAGAAACTGTTTTGCTGCTAGTTCACAGAAAAGGCAGAGAAGCCAGAAAGGTTTATTCTCTCAGCTCAGGTTCAGCTCTCAGTTTGTTTATAATTATTAGTTAATTTCCAACCCATATTGTTATACTCCACCAGAAGAACAGCATCACAGAAAGGCCAGAAGAAGAGATGTGGCATAAATGCTTTGCATTAAACATAGTGATCTGGCAGAAAATCAGTGGAAAGAAAGGAGCATGAAAAGATGATCTCTCCATGGACATGAAAAGCTCAAAGCCAGCTCCTCAATGCAGCAGGATAGCCGCAGGGATGCAGCTGGGTTCCTCCCTGTAGGAAGATGCGGCTGACAATACATCTCCAGCATTGCCAGAAACTGAGATGCAGCAGCAGAATGGGACCATATCCCCACCTGGGAGCCCACTGAGAGACCACTTCTGTTCTGTTCAGTACTCCTGAGTTACAGGCACTATAAGCATAATCTCCTGAGATCACAACACAACGCACAAGCAAAGCACAGCAAACTCAGGCTCTCTCCAGGGACCCAAGGGTGCTGTGTGTCAACATCCCAGGGGAAATACAGTGTCAATTCTCCAAAGCCATCATTAAGCATGGGGTCAGGAATCCAGCCTGAAGAACAGCCTGAAGGCCTCTCTGCAATGCAGCATTTCCCCTTCAGAGCCAAGTACTAGCTACTACAACTGCAGAAAACCCACAAGCACTGCACGTTTTTTCTGTTCCATTTAATCAGCTGCTTTTGCAAAATAAAATCTTTAAAAAAACAAGAGTGTGGTCACTCATTCATCACTGCTCGCTGGTGAACTACCTCCTTGCCTTGCCCTTGCAGTGACACAGGCTTCAGGCCAAATCCCAATCAAATGCAAAAGCCTGGAGAGTAAATGAGTATCCATCATGTGCCCACTCCCAAATACACTGGGAAAGCAGAAGAGTGGGATTCTTACACGGTGCTCTAAAGTACATCATTTCATCTGCTGCTACAGGCACCCACACCCCACCTCCCTCCATCCCCCTTGCTCCATGCCCTCAGGACCCCATTTGGAAGGCGAGCTGATATGAACCGGACTGTACAGACAGCCACCCCCAGCAAAAGGCAGGGGACCTCAACAGCCAGCGCTGCAGGGATTCCCCGTCTGCTCTCCGGAAACATGCCACGTCTAGAGGAAGAGCAGCAAGAGAGTGAAACTGAAGCCACCAGAGCCATTACGTTTCAGTAACAACCAAACCAGCTCATATTTGTGAGAGCTGACTTAATCCCGCTATGAAACAACAGCAGAGGAGGTAAGATATCGAGGAGGATACAGCTCTCAGCACCGATGCTACAGTAATACCATCAATTTGGTGACAGTGGATCATGATGCAGGCTGGTGGAAATGAAAGCATTAACAGTACACGTCACTATTAAAAAAGTAGTTAAGGGCTTTTTAAAAATTTCACTCCAGGCAAATGAATTTGCCTTTGCTTCCAGCTTTCCAGAGACATTATCTTGAATTACCATCTCAGCAACTCCTCCATCCCCATGCTTGACAGCTAGGGTTTTACACTCACTACTAGCAAGCACGTTTTGTTTTCTGTTCTGGAGAAGGGAGAAGTATTAAACCGAGAAAAAGAAAATCTCACCACATTCAACAAGCCATAACATTTTACTAATACAATTGTTATACCAACTTGAGAAGTGTTCCCATTAAACACAAGGAAGCAGGGCTCGCTGTGCGTGCAATGCAGAAAGCAGCAGTGAGCCTGCGGCTGGTGCCTTTGGCCGGGTGGCAGGGCTGCAGCAGCTTTCTCCCTGCACCAGGCCACGTGTCTGCAGGCAGGAACAGCCACTCAGGTCAGTGTGCATGAGCTGGCTCTAATCTGTCCATCTCAAGTGATGACGGTGTTGCAGTTGTGGTACAGGGTTTCAGCCGCAGATGCTTTACCCGCAGACTGACCCAAAAAGGTGCCATGAGTGCTGCCAGGAAGCTGCTGCCACCTGTGGTGACTGCCACTAGAGTTGCCACCATGCCTCTACCTGCCGCACAAGGACAGCTCAAAAGGAAAGCGCTGACACTGGTAGGTGGTAGCGTTCCGGAGAACTCCAGGCCATCCTGGCTAATTGTACAGTTTTGTACATATGTACCGAAACAGTTAAAAAGGAGAACTGGCTCCACACAAGTGTTATCAAAACCCAAACCAAATCTTCTCTGTAGTCTTCAGAGCCACTCGTTAAAACAAAGCCACACAGAAAAAAACACCTTTAAAATACGCATTTCAAACTGGCATTTCTTATACTGTATATCTACCCACACCTCACAGTAGCACAGCTTTGCTGCAAGTTCCACTCACAAAACATGTCCACGTGCCCACATTCACCTTAAACTCTCGGACAGATACTGAAATTGAAAATTTTGTGGATGCCAAGTGAAGAAGCTTTTGAATGCCACATATAGTTGACGTTATTTTAGGCTAATGCTCACTTATGGAAATGGAAACGCCATGCTAAGTGTTATTATCTTACAAAAATAAATGGAAAGCTATGGGAAACAGACATCCCATATTATGGAAGACATTTTCATTGAAGTGTAACCTTACAGCTCCCCAAAGCTTAGGGAAGAAAAAAAAATTTAATTCCTCAAATTAAATTTTTATGTTTAAAATCATATTAATCTGCAAGAGAGGCAGCTGGTCCCAATGCTCAAAACCTTCACTAATCATCACAGCTTAGTGATGAACGCAGAGGAACAGTCTATCTTGCCGAATCCAAACTGGCATACCATTCTATCCATGTTCCTGAAATCCTAGCTTTCAGGCAGAACGGATTCAGGAGAAACAATCCTCTTTCATTTCACAAGTAGATGCCTATACCACACTGAGACAGTGAACAGATTGATGTCTCTCTCACATTCAGGTTTAACCGAGTAAAACAGGTAGAAAAGAATCGCGCGATAAACTTAAGCAGTATCTCAAAACTCATACTACGCAAACCAGAGTCATTGGAGTCCCCTGAGCCACAGCCATGGTTACAGAATGCTGCTGCAATAAGCAATTCCCATTAATAAAGAGCAGTGTTACTAATTCACTGTGAAATAAACTGAAATGAAAGGCATTATTAATTCGTCTTTCCAGTGCTGCCTTGCATCAGAATTAAGACAGTGATACCATGACCCTCTAGCACTAAAAGCTGTTTCCAACAATTCAAATACGCTCAGAGTAATCAAAGAACACAATGTGCTGAAACCTTCAGTACTTCAATAATAGCACTTTTTACTAACAGGTTGAGGCAGAAACATCAGCTATTTTTGAATTTAAGTTCTGAGACAGTACCTACATAAGAAACATTTTAAAAAGTGGCCCAGTCCTGGTTCAATAGAAAAAAAATCCTGATGGCTTCAAAGGAGCAGAATTGAGCCTAGAGAAGTTGCACAAAGCACATCCTTCAGTCCTACAAAATTCATATGAACAAACCTTGCTAAAATGTTTCTGAAAGGGCAAGGAAAATGGTCTTTGAACATATAAATGACAGGCTTAAAGAGGAAAGGCATAATTTACCTGCTGTGGAGATGGAAGGAGGAGCGAAGGGCCATACTGAAAGCAAGGGAGACATCAGTTAAATATCAGAAATAATTAAGAGCCAGGTCTGTTAATTAGAGGAAGACATCGCCCAGGGAGGCAGTGGATCCCCAGCACTCGAACTGTTAAGAGTGCATTGGGTAAAGCATCTGCCAGAAAGGCACAGGTGCCTTCCAGCAGCGGACAGGGTAGAGGAGGTCCCCTCCGATCTTCTCATCTACAGTAAACTTAAGAGAGCTGCCATACTGGAGAAAGTCTGCAGCATGGCATACGCAGACAGTTCCCCACCTGCATGAGAATTAGATTGAAATGAACTAAAAATGAAGAGAAGCAGCCTGGTCCAGCAGGTAGGGCACTAAGTTGAGACCTGGGAAGCCAGAGCTCAGGCTGAAAGTTGTACCTGAGCGGGCCAGAGCCCGTCTCCCCCTGCCCACACAGCGGCTCTCCCCCTCTCATCCTTTATCTGCTCCAGCTTTCCCATGCAGAGCAACAATTTCAGGTGGTCCGAGGGCACAACTGGGTGAGGGTGAGAGCAAGCAGAGAACCGGACACGCGTCAGCAAAATAAACATGCTGAAAATACATCAAGAAGTGTGGTTGCCCATGAGCTTTTACAACCTTGGTGACTTGTTCAGTAGTGGTTTTAGGATAGATCCTAAATTTAGGGGGGTGGAAGAAAGTGGAGGGTGGCACGCTACATTCAGTGCACAACTACTCAAATATAGCTTATTGATGGCTCACAGTCAAAGCATTTGAAAGCATATTGGATCAACACACCAACTAGCACAGCCCACGAGAGGGGGCCTCTTGCATAGACCACCAAAATCACAGCAAACAAAAAATGGTTTTCATAATGTCATAAAGGATTTCAGTATGGGAGACATATGGGAGTCTTAAATAGCCAAACAGAAAAACATCACTGGAGTTTCTAAGAATCATAGCTGATTGGAAGGGAATTGAGGGTAGGAGCAGTTAGTGCACCCAGAATGAAGTACTGGGGTTTGGCCCAAAGAGAAAGATGTGTCGGGCCACAGGATAGGAACTGGGAAACACCTGAAAGACTAGTTCACATTTTGTATAGACAAACAAAGGGCAGCCCCAATCAAAAAGTTATCTCTAGGGTTTTAAAAGGGTTAATTTCACACAACTGAAGAAAATTTTACCAAACTAATTGGAAGAGAAAATGTAGAGGAAAAGAACAGGACTGAAAATAGACAGTTCTTTAAAAAGAATTCATTAGAGGGCTTAGAATTCATGTTTCTGAGAGGGCTGTTTTAACTAAACCCTCGCTGATCAGTAACTGTATAGGTCAGACTAGATGTTCACAGCAAAATTTTTAAATTGTGATCTAAGAAGTGTTATTTTTAAGTTACTCTGGAAATAAGGAAAAATTGTGCATTTGTAGTAGATGAAAGAAAAAGAAGATATTAAATAACATTTCCTTGGGTTGAACCCATAAGTCAGACCACTCAGCCCATTTACACCCACAAGTCCTAAAAAGCTTTGGCTTGCCAACACCCATCATGCAGTAACATTTCAGAAAACTGGAAGGCGGCCAATGTGCTCCTTCTCCAAGGACACGTGCTACACACACAAGCAGGAAAGATAGCTGGGGCAATGTGAATAACTTTGGTAAGGCTTTTGTTGATTTATCACTGGATAACCACTCCAAACAGCAAATAAGGATTATACAGCTTCAACACTGTAAGCAACATGTAGACTAAAAACTGGTGATAGCGCTAAAAGAGGTTATTGGAGAATAAACATTGAGCAATTTTAATACATGCCCTCAGAGACCAGTTTCAACCCCCACGCTGGTCAACATCTCAATCTAGAAACAAATACAAAATTGTCTATTAAACCTTGCAGATTAGCCATGCAATAAATAACAAAGACAGCGCAGTCACGGAGCGTGATCTGGATTCCTTGGCAGGCAGGGCCTATTCAAGCAAGATGTGCTGCAGAGCAACCAAATATGAAGTCATACATCTAGGAACAAGGAATGCAAACACTGCTGTTGGGGATGCCAGACTGTATCTGGGACTGCACCAAACTCTGACGCTGCAAAGGATCCCGAGGTCAGAGCAGATAAGCAACTCAGCAGAAGACTAGAGATGAGAGGGCTAATGTGATTATGGGATGTACAGAAACAGAGCAGAAGTCTGGAGGAGATTTTATCTCCATATACTGGAAGTATGTGTACAGTGTCTTGTTTTAAAGTGATATTTAAATTCTACAGCACACTTAGAAAAGAGACTGGAAAGACTGTTTTAGACTGGAGAAAAAATTCTCAGTGAGGGACTTGAAAAGCTTAATCTGTTTACTTTATCAAAAGGTAGATTCAGAGGTGATGGTTCTCAGTGTGTTCAAGGCAAAAAAGTGGAGGCACTAATGAACCGTTTAGCAGAGAAAGCTTTAGCTATAAACTGCTCAAGACAGAAGCTAGATAAATTCAAGGAAGTAATAAAGTATGACTTTTCTTAAGAGTAAAGGTAATTAACCTTTAGTTTAATAATGGTACAAGCAGCGCAAAGTAGAAGTGGAGAATTTTCGGTGTTATAAACCTTTAAATTAAAACTGGATACTGCATAGCTGATTTGCTTCAGGTAAATGCAAGTTTCTGGGTCTGGGAGAAACTGCACAGCTTATTCCAAGAGACTTGACAGGATCATCTTCTAGTTTTTAGCTCAACAGATTTATAGTAATACAGGAAAAGAACAGCATAATCTACCACTGCCAGTAACATCTGCATAACTCCTCTTTGCTGAGGTAAGGGTGACAGATTATAAACCATTCTTGTATCTGAAACGTCAAAAGCATTCAGTAATTAAGCCAAACCAAAGCTCCAGCCTTCCTCGGCCACCCAGACGACTTACTCAGAGATGTGTACAAAGATGTCAGGCCCTCCATCTGCAGGGGTAATGAAGCCATGGCCTTTGGAGCGACAGAAGCATTTACAGACGCCTTTGTAGATGGGACCCTCCGATGCTCTCACAGTTCTGCAAAAGAAACACAAAAAGAGCGGTTCGTTGCTGAGCATGGATGCGAGAGCTTCCAGGCGTGTCAGCCAAAGCACACTAAGCAAATGGGCACAATGGTCCAAATACTGACTCCCAGTGAGTATACTCCTCTGTAGCAACTGCTTAATACTCAGTTGCATGCACTCCACGTGTTTTGCCTGTAGCCTTTTTAAGGGAGATAAAGATGATGATGTTTGCTAGCATTATAATCCATCAGTTGCCATCTTGAATCCATTTGCTGTATCACCCTGCCAAATTTTCTTTTAGACACTATACAAAATGGAAGCATCTTATACCTTTCATGAGTTTGGGAGTGCCAATGTGCACCTAGGTGTTGTATGCACTTTCACAAATTTAACAGTAACTGTGTGCGTGTAGTATCGAGAGAATGCAGTGCATAAAGACCTGTATAAATGTGTACACATGTACGTATATACATATACACACACCCCTTCTGCATGCATGTCTATCATTATTCTGCCAGACTAGGATCCTGTGAAGTCAGTATTTCACCTCCAAATGACCCCAGCAGGCTATGAGGCCTAACTGGTATGCATAACACCAAGACTCAAGACTGATCTCCTCCTCCACTGTCATGGGACCTGTATTTTAAAACGAGACAGATTTGAAGACAAACCTTTAGGATGACTTACTGCCATCAAGAAAAAATGACTTGCATGAACTATGACCCATACTGAAAACTGCATGATTAAATCCTTTTCCCCATCAAATATGCTAAGTCGAATCTCCAGGGATCCAAACTCACTCAAACACTTTCATTAACGAAGCCAACTGTTTTAGACATCTTAACGGGGTTTATACAGAGGCGTTAGTAGATCAGGACCTTCTCATGCCATGACTGTCCAGTAGGTTGCTTCCGTGTTAGAAGAGGATTTTGGTGTGATTCTTCAAACTCAGTAAGTGATTGTGTTGCCATTTGGTTACATGCATCACGGCAATTTTGAGAGCACTTTCCCAAATGTTTAAAGTTTACTGAAGTCTAAATAAAATCTAAAAAATGTGGTTACAGCTCTGCTCCTTAAGTCAAACTAACACTAAAGAAATACAGTTGAAAGTGTTAAAGAAAGAAGAAATCTTCATTAGATCACTTCATTTCCAGCTCTGTAAAGCTGTCAATGAACCTGATCCCACAAGTGCTTGTTACACAGAAAAGCACTCACTGCCCTAAATACGCCATTAAAGTTCAACTGCATCGTTCAAGGAGATAAAGCACTTTGGGGATAAGGCCCCACACTTGCAATGAACCAAAATTAAATAATCCCACTGAATAATAAGCCAATGCCTGTCACATTCATCTTTTCCATACAACTGTGGGGCCAGAGGTCACCTAGTGCTCCTCTTCTTTAAAGAGGACACTAAAAAAATAATAATAAAAATTGAGGGCTATTTTGATTTTCAGGGCAAACAAATACAGCAAGATCCCTACACTAATTAATGATTAAAGAACTGTGAAAGCCAAATAACAAATTCTTTAGTTTTGTAAGAACCAGACTAGGATTAACAGCTGAGAAGAATTACAAAGAGTTCATTATTAACACAGCACTGAGGCAAACTAGCTTGGAATTGCTTCTCTAGGGCAATCCTAATTATCAAGTCAATTATGTTCCTTTTAGCAATCTACTTCCATTACAAAGTTTAGGGCATTTGAAGGCTTTTGGAACTGACAACATATAAATTTTTCTTCTGCTACTGCTGTTCTTTTTCACCTCATTTTGAATACAGAAGTAATAATATGAAGCATCATTGAGATTGATGCTATTTAAATCTGCATGGATAACTCTTGAAGACAAGAGCTGGGTAACGCTGCAAGAAGCAAAAAGGAAAAAGCATGCCAACAAGATTAAGCAGCACAAAATAGGCTAGCTGCAGGTTTGAGACATTACTTCCACAGTGTTTCACCTGGCATTGCCAGACCTCCCTTACACAGAAGTAATTGCAAGACTGTGGCAGAAGTGCAATGGATTGACTACAGCTTCACGTTATTATGCCCTCAGACCCTGATTCAAAGGCCACTGAGATTAACAAAGAAGCCCACATTGCCTTCTGCAGGTCAGCACCTCACTGGAAGACCCATCGCAGGTACTGGGAATTTTTTTTGCAATGGCCAAACCTATGCTGCTGCACTGTGGAGGAGTCCCCTTTGGGCGGGGGGCTCCTAGGAGCCTGCGCGGCACCACGGGACCACAGGAAAGCTCAGGGAAAGCCAGCTCTGCTGTAGGATCGCTACCTCCAATAACTACAAATAGCAAGAAACCTCATCTCATTTTATGGAAAACCTCATATAATCTTAGAGAATCAAAGATATCAGGGGTTCATACCTTGAAAACCAACATATTCTTTTACAGGTCTATTTGAGCAATCTTAAGATGGAGATATGAAAGCTGAATAGGAAAAGGAAACAAGCCCTCTGAGAAGTGACAGGGTCATGGACCATCCCTAAAATGTAACCTGGCTGAAGAAACACCAACAGGAACTGGTCCTGAGAGCCACAACCCAGTGTCTGAAGTGAAGCAAAGCTTCAGACAAGAAATTCTGTTTTGAAAAATCGCAGTGTATTTTCCCCCTCCCTATAAAACTCTGGTCTTAAAGAGGGGAAAAGACTTTGAACATCCTTTACACAAACAGAGCATTGAAAAACTACAGGCAATTGGGACTAAAAGTCTAGTGGCATCAGAATTTATTGGAGAAGAGAGAACTGTAAAATACCAAAGCACCTTCCAGATACAACCGTCCCCCCCGCCCCGACTCCCTTCAGCTCGGCAGGGGGCTGATTGTTCTGCCCAAAGGCAATCATTTGGTTGTGTCTATGAAACACAGGTTTCCCAGTACTCACGCTGAAAACGTCCTGGTCCGTCGGGTGGGCAGCGGACTGGGGATGAGGTACCCTCTCATGGGAGACGGGGAGCGATCTCTTGCCCTGCGGTTTTCAGGCAGATGGAGAGAACTGGGTGAGGGTGGAGAGGTGGGGGACTGCTGCGAGGTGGATGAAGTGGGCTCAGAAGACATTCCTGATGCCTGAGAAAAACCTAGAGAGAGGAAGAGATCTGACTTAGCCCAAAATGGGAATTGTCACAAAAGTCACAAATTTTTCAACTGGTGATTTTGTAAGAATATGACTCAGTTCCTGCAGACGTACACACGGACACAGTTGCATCAAAAGCTCCTGCTCCGTGTCAGTGAGTTCATTTTTAAGTTTATTTTTAAATCTCACAGCTTTTGTAAGCTGTACTAGGAAGCTCCACTGAAAACAGGTTACTCCACGACTAACACGTATTTGCTTACTCCTGCCTCACTCATAGGCAATGGCTCCTGAAGCAGAGCTCAGCCCCAACAATAGGCATCGGCATGCACCGTGCAGCTCCCAGACAGATGGGGCTGGACCACTGACAGCACAGAGGAGCCTTCTGCATCTGCACAGAAACACACGTTACAAGAAAGAAACACTACAAGAAATGCTGAAATAAAGGCTGCACCTCCACTGCTGGAGGTTAGTTTTGCTGTGCAATCACTGATGCTAACCTTGTTGCTGCTGCTCAGCTATTAGCACAGCTTTGTCAGAGCTCGTAACACCTTCAGCTTGACTGCAAGAAGAAAATCACACCAGTGCTCCTTAATTCACTTCAGACAGAGTCAGACAGTTAATTTTCTCTGCCAAGGACAGGAACACAGACAAAGCCGGGAGGCAGTGGGTGACTGTGAGGAGGTGACTCCTCCAGCCTGCAGAGATCTAGCAGACCCAGCAGTCCCCTTTGGTAGGTCTGAGTCCGCCACAATCTTCCACCAACTAGGAAGCCAATAGTCCACATGTGCATTCAGACCCCCAGCAGCCTATGTCAGACTTGCTTTTATTCACATTCTACAGCAGAGGAGGGAGAAGGTCCCTTTCTCAGCACACCAACAGCAATACGTGTCTCATCACACAACAAGCAAAACTCACAGAATCCATGGAAGGAGAAGGACTGATAAGAAACAGCAGCACTCCTAAGCACACAAATGCATTGGTTACAGGTGCAGCAGTGACAGAAAGAAGAGAAATCTGTCAGCGCTGCTCTGGTATTACCGTGCAAGTCCTCATCCGCACTGGAAGGGGAATAAGCTGTATGAAAATAACCAATAACCCACCACACTCTTACTTAAGAAAATCTAAAAATATCTGGATATCTGGATGAGTTAGCAAAAAGTGTGATGATCTGGGTCAAGAAAATGTCATGAAGGCAAGAAAAACTGCCTTTAAGACCAATTGCTTCATTGAACTGAAATCTCTCATATCCATTATGCACCCTCCTTTTGACACCCGCACTCCCTACCCCATGAATTATGGAGTGGATCCTTCACATGACATTTGAGAGATGCAGCCTTCTTGTCAATGACAAATTCCCATTATTTCTTCCTGAAACTAAGGACTAAAATTAAAAAGGCCTCTTAAGAATGAAGTCACCAGAGAACAAAGGCTTTTGTGTTTAATTGCTCAGGGTGCTAAGAAGGTAGAAGTGGATAGTCATGTTCCCTCGTGTACCAGCCTGAGCTTTCCACACTGTTCTCAAGAACAACAACGCAGCTGAAAACAAAACCACAGCTTTACGGATGGTGTTTCAAATACGGATGGCATTTGCCACCCACAAGCTAATGCCCTGCCCAGCATCATGGCACAGAGTTCAGCTGAGACACAAAGGGATGGGATTTTCCAAACTTCCTCCTCCTCCAAAGAGACTGCTGTGCTGGCTGGTACTGAGGAAGTCTCCTCAGATTTCGAAAGACCTCTCCTTTGGGTGTCTTGCTTTCAAGGAATGGATGTTTGACATAGCAGGACTATAATAAGTCACAGGAAAAATAAGACCAAACAATTAAAACCTCATTCTGATAACTCAGCACACATGGCCTGCCCTTTGCACAAGTGAAAACGCAGCTTTCAGAATTGCACACTTTCTCTCCTAATCTAAATATAAACCAGCTTGTCAGGTGACAAGCAAAATGCAGATCTATTCATCCATCCACAGCAATACAGTAGAGCCAACCACAAAGTACTGCCCGTCCCCTTCCTCAAACAACTGTAGAGAGGCAGAATTTTCCCTCCTTTCTTTAAAACACAGATGAACCACAAAAACATTTACAAAGAAAGAAGGCTAAATGGAGTTAGAAGTGTGCTAACGTACATTATTGTTCCTGTTTATGTTATTTTTGTGCCCTCTGCTCTGTAAACATAAAATAAAACAGTGATGTAGAACATTCAGTGCCATTTCACTGTACAAATACCCTTTTTGTTCCCTGCCCACAGCCAAAGTAGATGAATGGCCTTGACTCTCATAATTTCTATTGCACAAGTCCTAAATCGTGATCAGAGCTCAGTGAGAGCTGATACACAAATGCACGCAGCTGTAGGCAGCCAGGAGCAGCTACACTTGACTTCACACCCACTGCAGCAAGCAAGTACAGCTCAGGAGAGGAGGGGATACAAACAAGCAGCAATAGGAAGCCTGTGGCTACGCTACAGCTCAGCAACATTCTATATTAGTATGTATATTGTGTCACTGCATGTGCAAGTGCACTGGCACATCCGTTTGCCTCTTAGGCTTCTCTGACAATCATAAAAATCGGACACAATGAAAAAGATTGGACACTGAATTACCAAGTTTTACCATGTGCACTGCATACAGCGGGATGACAGCAGCTCCTGCCTCCTGAGAACCTCCGCTCAACTTGCTCACTTCATCTGAACCTTTTTGAAGACAAAGGTGGAGTTTAGCTATTTCAGTTTGTTCTGGCGTGGCCACTGTCTTTACGTTGTTCATACAGGGATTAACTCATTTCCGTTGGCAGCACTCTTTAAGGAGCAGAAATGCTACCCCCACTTGCACGCGCAGCTGGAGGCACTCCGAGGCTGGGCAGTGTTCACGCAGGAAGCCTACAGCAAACACTCAAACCGAAACCCCACGCCCCCAACCCTCCCAGCCTTCCTCTTCGCACAAGTTTTGCCTTCTAAATGCAGTTACCGGTAGTCTTCAAAGATGCTTTTCAGATGTTATCCTGGGTTCTGCACTGACCCTCTGCAAATCAAGAATCACCCCTGGGACTCAGACAGGTGCCTACCAGCCCTTCCTCAGCAGCCATGAATACCTTCCCCTCTCCGTGACTAGCTGAACAAACCTACTTTCTTACATCTCTCACCAGCCCACCACCTCCCACCCTGTTTCCATTAGTTTTCCTCTGTCCCTCCAGTCCAGCCACCACTCTCCACTTTCCCATGGCAAGGAGGACATCACACGAACCCCAGAGAGTGCTAACGGAGCACTCTGCCCGAGCTCCCCACAAGCATCCCACTTGCTGTGCCTTGTGAAGGCAGCCAGTACTTCATAGCAGCAAATCATAGCTACAAAAAGCCCAGCAGCATGAGATTTCAGCTACAACAGAGATGAGGGGCAATACAGACAGTATCTCTCCTCTGCTTGAGCCAGCAAAATATTTGCCTTCAAGTACAACCCTCTACAAGTGCCTGAAAGGAGGTTGTAGTGAAGCGGGTCTTGGACTCTTCTCCCAAGAAACTAGCGATAGGACAAGAGCAAATGGCCTCAAGTTGCGTCAGGGGAGGTTTAGATTGGACATCAGGAAGAATTTCTTTACCAAAAGAGTGGTTAAGCATTGGAACAGGCTCCCCAGAGAGGTGGTGGAGTCGTCAGCCCTGGAGGCATTCAAAAAAGGTGTAGACGTGGCACTCCAGGGCCCAGTTTAGGAGTCATGGTGGTGTTAGTTGACGGTTGGACTTGATGATCTTAGAGGTCTTTTCCAACCTTAATGATTCTATGATTCTATAAGTATTTACAGAATGAATGTAACATGATGCAAGGTGGTGATATTTTCAGGCTCTCTAGGAAACTCCAGCCACATGCCACCTTACCCTTAAATCTGCCCATATTTCAACATGCATCATTTATCTTTCACCAACATGATTTTTTAATTTTTTTTAGCCTGTAGGTATGCACCAAACTAAAATACAAATAAAATGAATCACAGAAGCATCGTGGAACAATAGACAAATTTAGCAATTCAAAGCAAAAATATATTTCTTTTTACCATACTTTTTTTCAGAACAATTGGCCAATGTGTACACAAAGAGACCCCAAAATGTCATCTGTAACAGGTGACCTACAAAGCACAGAGAGCAATACATGGAGAAATTTTTGAAATCCTTCATAAAATACTTCCAAAAAAACCTATTGAAGTAATTAAGGTTGGGGGTATGTAAGTGCCACCATAATTTCTCTATGTATCTATACATTTTTTTTTTCTATTCTTCTTTAAGTCTACCCCATACCTCTAAAAATACCCTAAAAATAGCAGTTATTATATAGGGGGAAGTTATCCATTCTGACCAGCACAACACTACTACGGAAATCTAGTCTCACTTTTAATTAAAGGAAATGCCTGGGAAAAAGTAAAAATGGATAGGGCAGGGTGACAGACACGAGGAAATCTCTCTGACTATGAACAGTTTCTTTTTCACACAACAGACATTACAACACGTCCATCGGGCACAGAGCTCATCCCCAGGAAGCACTGCTCCGTGCTTCAGTGCTCCAGCACAGAGAAAAAGCTCTTTCTAGCCTCCTCAGCCTGGAAACAACACTGTCTGGAGGAGCTGCTTTCAGCAGGTACCATGATGGTCTATGAAGAGGGCAGCACTGGCCACACACGCCTGGAAAACCAGGCCTTTCCTCAAAGAGCAGCCACTTTCAGCTGGGTTTTGCTGGAAGTTAGCTCTTTCAGTTCAACCTCTAAAAGGAATGCGGACATCTGAAAATTTTTTGTTTTCTGGGCTTTCCTTGGATTTACAAACAATGTCAAGAACTCCTTTTAAGTGACTCACATTTAAACGTCCTGGTTTCCAAATTTATTCTACACAGCTGCATTTCTTTCCTTCTCTAAGGAAGCCGTGCAGATAAACCCCTGAGCTTTGCCTGCTTTTCTGCTGACAGCTACAAGATCTTCTCAGCAAGAGAAAAAACACGGCTCGATGGCACATGGTGAGCACTACAGAGACTGATTCTGCTCCTAAGTGCCCTTTCCCAACAGTATGGGTCCCTTGCTCTCATCTACTGAAAGAGTGAAGGTACCAGGATGCTCTGCTCCCTGCATTACCTTGCTCTGATGAAGGAGAGGAGCTGAGGGTGCTTGGGTCCCAAGGGTGCCCCCAGCTCTTCTAAAGCAGCTCCCAGCTCCCTGGCACCTCTCTGAGGCACCTGAGCACCCACTCACTCTGAGCACCAGGCCACAGTACTGCTCCTACCTGCAGTTTCTTTCCAAAGCCCTTCCTGGCACTTGGACCCTGGCGTACACAAGGATCCCAGCGCCACACAGCATCACAGCACTCCTCCTGCGTCACAGAGTTAAGCACTTACAAAACACAATTACGAAACTGCTGGTTCAAAAAGCTTCCCCTTCCAGCTTAGTTCGCATGACTAACTTTCCACAATTAATACTGGTATTTCAATTAACGCTGAAACTCAGAGGAGTTGCAACATGCATGTGACGTGTCAACACAAAGGATTATGGTATAAACATTACGCTCTTAGAGGCTGCAGAGGAGTGCCCACATACTGTAGTGATTTGGCAGTTAATGAAGATCAGAACATTGCCCAGCCATCCCCAGGTCCAGTAAAAGCCTAATTATAAGGTAAGCAAAATACAACAATGTTGTTTGAGGAAGGGGACAGGCAGTACTTTGTGGTTAGCACTACTGTATTGCTGTGGATGGTTCAATAGCTCTGCATACAAATTAATTTGCATTAAAACAGGGTTGAGTTTAAGCAGCAACAGCTATTTCCAAGCAGTCTCAGCAGTGAACACTTTTCCCCAAACACTGTGGTTGCCCTTCTGCTCCTCTAGCAAGCAGTTTGCTGCGTCTGAAAGCAATGCTGCCTGAGCGCCACAAACCAGCCCTGCACAGCAGAGACCACAGAAAGGGGTGGGAGGGGAACTAAGTCATCAGCAGCCTATAAAGTATATTGATAAAGATGAGGACTTCTTACAGTCCAGTATTTTCCACTGTTCATGTAGGCTGCCAGATGCACTTAAAAAAATGCATTTAGGTTAAGGAACAGAGTGGATAGTTAGATAACGTACATGTTTCAACTGGTTTATGGTTATACTGAAGGACATATGGTGATACCCTGTGGCTCATTCTATCAAAAATACAGAGGAATCAAGATCTTCTCTTGCTGGAAACCTAGTATTTGCCATGATTGATGCTGCATAAACTCCTTGCTCCCAGTTGCCCAGAACAGAGTTAGCCAGGGTCCTTCACTTGTAAGCAGACACAGGAGGCCATAACCAGCTGTAGTGTGTCAGCTGCCACAGGTGATAGCACTCATGAGGATTTGCCTAAAGGGAGGGCGTGCACAATAATATGAGGAGAACCATATTTCATCCCACATCTTGTCAAAAAGTATTTCAGTGGGAGCAGAACACAACAGCACCCAGCAGAAAGGTAATCTCCTTGGGACAATGCCGGGCAGCAGCTGCCGAGCTGGGAACGGCACAGAGCTGTCCTGAGACCACCACACCTCCCCTCACACTCTCTCAGCACAAGTCCAAGACTTCAGCCTGCTTACAAAATCTCACTTATCTCTTTTTGTTTAAATAACAGATTAAAAGAGATGGAACACTCTCCCCAGCTCATGGTGAGCCTGGACAAGCAATGACAGGTCCCAGGCAAGCACCCTCCTCTGGGAGCTCTTCCCAAGCAAGGATGAAGATGATAGTGATAATTAGCGCATGCTAAACAGGTGCAAGTGTTGCCCAGTGACTTAAGTTCCTGTGCACATATATTACTGGCTAATGTCATCAAGTATTTAAATGACCATCACCTGCAACACTGTTCACTTTGCTTTGGTTATCTCTAGTACAAACCAAAAAGTCCACAACAAGGCAGGGACAGCAGGAAGGGGGGCGGGATTCTCTGGAGCACCCACCATGCCCATGCTATCACAGCTGCAGGCACAAGGCCATGAGAACAGTATGAGAAGGGCATGGGAACAGCAAGGGAAAAGTGCTGTCGCAGCAGCTCTGGGAAACCCTGCCTTATCAGTGGGGGGAAAAGGCTGCAGCGCTGCAAAGAGTGGGCCCATAGCATTGCCAAGGCTAAGGCTGGAACAGACTGAGCTGTGCTGTGCACCGGAGCTGCTGTCTGCATGGCATTAGCCTGTCCTGTGCGCTGAAACCCACTCCTGTGCGGTGAGCGCAGGCATCTCCAGCACCAAGCTGCATTGTACAGTGGAGATGTAACCTTACCTGAAATGTAAGGCCACGATAAGTCTAAAGATTGTGTGGACAGCTTCATTTCCTTGCTCTTCTCTTCTCATGCAAATCCACAGGTTACAGAGCACCACACTTGAAGTAAGTCTGAGAGACAGACCTGTACATCAGCCCTTGCATTGCCTGCACCTGAGCAGGACACAGCAGCCTCTCACCAACCAAATATGGTGGGACCAGGTGGGAGCCACCATGGTGAGGACGAGCTGTTACACCCATCCACATGCTGCTGGAGCAGCTAATGGCCCAGACCTGAGCCAGTCCAAGGCACGACTGCAGGCAGATCATGAACCATCACTCCTGGACTAGCAAGATCACGATGCTGAGCCAGCACAAGCCTGGGGTGTGACACCCGGCATCTTGCCTTGCTTTCAGTCTGCCAACTGCTTTCTGTATGAACTGCCAGTGTACAAACCCGGTTGTGTCTGTAGCAGCACACTGACACTGTGTAGCAGCACTGCCCAGCTGCTTGCAAAATCACTGCCAGCAACACCAGCATAGCCAGACCCAGGAGCAGAAGCACATTCGCCAGCTCCCAAAGCCCTGCTCCAAGTGCTCTTTCCCTGGAGCCAAGTACACAACACGTCACCTCCAGTAGCAAGTGTTGGCTTCCCCAGATATAAGTTAGCCTTCACATGTCCCATACGGGCTGTAATAAAGGGACAGGGAAGTGTGAGGGGAAACCACAAAAGGACTTTTGTAGTGAAATGGGGGAGCATCAGGATGACTTTACTCAGTCTGATGCTGGTAGCCAGATGTGACTGCCTAGGTGAGAGTTAAATATAAGGCAAGTACGCAGTGATGCTTACTCTCAACATCTTTCCAGCATCCTGGATGTATGGCTAAAATAAATACCAAACTAAAGGTTGCATAGTGGTGTTCAATAACCTCCTATGAGTTTTTCAGGCCCTTCCTGAGCTCATATGATCTTTTAGCACCCACAGTATCCTGTGGCAAGGAGTCCCACAGCTCAGCTGTCATGTGAAAAAAACCATCTTCTTTTAGTGGACAGTGAGGAGTAGCCCTTTTTACAGAGAAATTTAGAAAGGGCAGTGAGATCAAAAGACAGAGCATAGCAAATAAGGTAAGAAAAGAAAAGGGAAGAGCATAATATGCAAGGGACCAAATGGGAAAGAAGCATTAGCTCAGAGGAGCACACAGGGAAGGGTGCAGGCTTATTTGTAGATTAAACCTTAAATTTCCCACCAGAAGTTACATAAACAGGACAGAGAGCAAGCGGAGCTACAAGCTTCTTTCTGGTCTTTACCCACCCCCCCCTTTTACATTTCTAAAATACAGAAGAAAAGCCTTATGCCTTTTTAAAACACATCTTAGGACTTCTAAAACACTCTCCTGATTTGTCACTTGAATGGCTACCATTACTCTTTCTTAGACAATAAGCCCTACTAGTATCAAATATTTCTAAAGATTTAGCTTGTCAACAAGTTAGCTGGTTTTGGCCGGAAACCAGATATTATCTATTCAATGTTTTATGGTCTCCAGCACAGAACCATTGTATTGATCACTCCAGACTCCTGCTCCCTTCATCACGCCTCCATTAGCCAAGGCTGGGAACTCTGTTCTTGGATAGCAGAGGCAATGTTTAATACAACTCATCCTATCCTTGCTAAACAGACCCAATCACAGTAAGCTTATGTATTTCCCAGATGAAGTACAATATATGGCTGAACAGGGAACAAGCTGTCCCTTCCAGCACTTGCTCTCGAGCTCCGCAACTCAGCTCTTCCTTCAGTGCTTTTGCAAGTCTGAAGCTCTGCCATTACTTCCATGCTGGCACATCCCATGCAAATTTATTCCAGGATTTATTTCATTTTGGCAGAAAATATTTATACCAAAACATGAGAAATATCTCATGTATCTTGTGTCTAAGCATCTTAGGGCTCATCTACAAGGCAAATGGGCTTATACAGTGTCATACTATTATTAAGAATAGTTATACATACGTAAATCCCTAGGCACTTTTGAAAAGTTCTCCCTTTTCCAACCCCTCCCCCACCCCCATCACAAAACTTCAGCCACGATTATGGGTAACTTTGTTCATGTGCAACTTTGAGCCTTTTAAGGCTACTGAAATCCCCCAAAATATTTATGTGGCTCAAGTGTTACTCAACAATTAGTTCACTGTGTTTCCTCCCTAATCAACATGTTCAATCGGGCGAAAACAGTTCACATTACAAAGATCTATAACCATGGAAATTTATGAGTCATACAAGTATTGGCAAGGGAAAAAATAATCCTCTGAGGATATTTCATCTGCCAGTATTACAGCAAGAGGCAGATGGCAGGGTGCAGACTCAGAAACCACTCACAAATAACTTGATCCTCACACAAGTACCATGAGGTACTCACAGACCCCAGACTCCTTTTTGCCAGGTCTGGCTCTATTTTATGGCTGCCCCAAGGCACAGGCCATCTCCCAGTCTCACTGCCTGACACTTCCTATATGTATTTTAAAGCATCCTAGTCTAATAACCTGAGTATATTTCAATTAGATCTCTCAGAAATCAATTAAACAAAAGGTCTGTGATTGAGGTGTCATTAGGAACCTGCATCAATATCAATTAATGACCAACAGATCTACAATTTACTGAAATACTTTAGGAATCCTCTGTATCTGACACAAGAGTGATTTTTGTTGAGCAACAAAGAAATGCTCTTGATTTCCACTAAAAACTCCTCCTGTCCTATCCTGTCCCACAGTTTCCTACCTGCATCCCACCTCCCAGGCTCCAGCGGCACAACTGCTCCCTACACAAGTGGCTGCACCCACAATAAGTTTTTCTACCATGGCAAAGTTTTAAAACTACATTCCACCCGCATGAAAGGTTAGGGTCTGGCTTCATCACTCCAGCAAAGACGACTTGATGAAACGCATATTCAGCCTATGCTAATTGACAGAGCACTCAGAGGTGTAGAAATGCACATTCCATTTTAATCAAACAAAAGGGAACATTTTTTACACACAGACACTTAAGATGGGATGAGACCTAAATTTTAACGGAGAAAGTTCATATATATATGCTTATAGATCACTGGCCCATTTAATAATTGCATTTCTGTTTTTCTTCCTCCCTCCACCATATTTGTCAACCCAATTTACAGTATATCTCACCATGCTGTACGCAAGCTTGTGCTTGTGACCCTGAGACCCCCCTCAGTGTCCTCATTTCCTCAACTCTAAAGCAGAGATAACCCCCTTCGCAGCAGCATGGTGAGGACCAGCCGTGTCCGTACCAAAACCCTGACTGAACCACAGAGGTTCATCAGGCTCATGATAGCCAGCCTTGGTTCCCTGCTCAAATCCAGAGTCAGTCTCACTCCAGTCTGGATCATACCGCTGGAGAGGAACAAGACCTGAAAACAGACTTCTTGCAAAGCAGCTTAACAGAGGGAGGTAATGCTCCCTCGCTTTCCTCTGCCAGTGGGCAACTGTGCTGTGCCTCCTCAGCCTGCATCTCAGTTGTGGCAAGGCTTCGTTACTGCTGAGCCCTTCCCAGCACCTGCCCCTCCTGCGGCCGACGTCTCTGCCCCGCAGCCACCCACTGCCAAGGTGCCTGTCCCAAGACCTAAAAATCTCCCTACAAGAAGTTCCATTCTGCTTTTGGTGAAAAGGAGACTGAGGCAGTGGATCTTCATGCTCTGCACTTGCGATCGCCGCTCACAAGCAAGTCATATACATGCTCCACTGTGAGGCAAGTGCTTCATCAACGCTATAAAATTAATGCTTAGTTCTTGACTCTCAAGCTGAAATTGTCTTAATTTGTTTTACTAAAGTCTATAGGACAAGCACTACGTAAATATACAGGTTGCACAAATCTGGTTTTTCTTACATAACCAAACTACTTGCAAAACAGAGACTACATAAGCAAACACACAACCAAACTACTTGCAAAACAGCAAGTGTTGCCATTTTACCTTACATGTCCTTAGACGTCTCCTCAGCTCAGCCCTGGCAGCACAGCTATCCCCACTGTGAACTGCTGCTCTAGATAGATCTGTGTGGTCTACTGTACTGACAAACAGGTAGTCCCTATGTGGTGTAATCAAATCGGTGATTGCTTGAATAGTAACACAGCCAAAGCACACACCCACAGCTCACAGCCTCCAGAACTGCTTCAGGGACAGCAGCCACTTCGATAAACACCCTGAACCCTTTGGAAACTACATGTTATACAAATCCTCCATCATATCCCCTTGGCCTGTTTTCCAGTTTGGAAAACATCACTGATAATCCACTTTAGAATTCTAGGAAAAAAAATCTTTTTAGTCTCAAAAATGGCTTACAATACCAATAGTCCAACAAGTCTACTGTAGGCAATGCATCATTCTTAGCCGACTAATGAGAAAATGGACCTACAGGGGAGTTTGATTGCTTTCCCCAATTACCACGTGTGCACAAACTTGTCTTTCTTGCTCAGCAGATCCACTCTCGGTGTTCAGAGCCAGTTAAATGGCAAAAGTAGTTGTATTGTGTTTTACTGCCTGCAAAACCGCAGCGCCAGCACAGGCACGTGTGCGAGGCCGGATTTCGTGCCTACTTACACATCAACAAAACTATTTACCATGCTGTGATTTTGAGAGCTGTGGCTCCAGTGATGTGCTGGAAGTGTACGGAACAGGACAGAGCTGTCCAGAATCACAGATGCTGTTGCTATTATCTATGTCTACTGCGTTAATGCTCAAAAGCCAACACAGACCAAAGCAAGGGAACAGGCAACATAAACTTTTCAATGAAAGTGAAAATTAACTGTTATAGTTGAAAAAAAAGCAGATGAATCTTAAGGCATGTATGTTCTTCAGGTATAAAACTAAAAATCAACATAGAAGCACATGTTCAACAGAAAATTGTACTAAGCATTGTATTACAGCAGTCACTACCCCAAAGAGCTTTATCTGCTTCAGTTGCAAACACAGAGGGAATGGGACACACAAGTAGAGCAAACACTGCACACAGCAATGGCGGTGAGTGCCGTTATGAAAGATTATTTTGATTCAATTTACCTGTTTGGCCATGTGCTAATAGTTACATGACCTTACGAAGTTAACATTTTCCAGATTTGCTCACTGGGAGGTGATAGCAGGCTCCCACGTGCATGTAGCCACATACCAGCAGCACAACAGGGTAAGCAGACCTAGCTAGTGCCAGGGCTCCTGCAGCAAGCCTGGTGGAAGAAGCCAAGTAAACGGCCAAACCTAGAAAATCATATGTACAGAGGGCAGGGTGCAGGCAAGCAGCGGCAACACTGACAGCCAGCTGGCAGTCTTGAAAGGGGCAGATGAAACCCAAAAGCAAGCTGGGCTTCTGCCTGACACACACACCCAGAGCGCAGGGCGAGCAGCCCAGCTGGGAACAAGCCCCGCACACATACCACAGGACACGCCAAGGATGGAGATGCATCTTCAACGCACCTTCTCACACAGGGCTCTCTGGGAAACGTTTTCATATATCCAAGATTCGCAGCCCAACACCCTGCCGTGTGAGCTGGGACCCACAGCCTCTCCTGGCAAAAGCAGGCAAGAGTCACACCTGCGGCCAGGAGGAAAGGGCTGCTGGGGCGCTCTTTCCTACAGCAGCCCCATGCACGCAGCACTAGGGTGCAGTCCTTCTCAGGAGGATTTAACACAATGCACAAAGGACCTGTACAGGAGTGCCACAAAGCTGAAACAGAGCCACAACCAAGAGAGATTCAAGATCAACAAGAAAACAAAGGCAGAGGAATGTGTAACAGTGCTTTTGTTATTTTTACCTAGACCAATGTTTTGCATGAAACCTAGCGTTACACATGTAAGAAACCTCAGGTAAGCCTGCACGTCCACCTGCGTCAGGAGCAAGCCATAAGTCCAGAACGAGTCATGTCATGGCACTACGAAACCAGGTGCATGCACATCTGGTGGGTTCACCCTGGTCTTGGTGGCCAGGAGATCCCAGGCTGCACAGCTCCACATCAGCGGGGTACCACAGAGAGAGTTCATCCTCAGGATTTGTGCCAGCGAAGAAGCAGCATGGCAGCCCAGCCACACTAGATGTTTAAGAACAAATTGGATTAGGATCCCAGACCTCAATTATACCGGCCTAGCAAGTGTCCAGCAAAAACACTTTTCTCCCTACGGTGCTGTGATAAATGCTAAGACAGCTCTGCACTACATTTGTTTCTTACTTTATTCCTCTGGGAGGATTTTCTGGAAAGGTTTGTCTACACAAAAAGCCCGAGGGATGAAAGGGTGGGAAAGGTCAGAACATGAAAAACTGACAATGCAGGCAGCAGTATGATGACACCATGACCCTGGGATGCTGCTGGCAGTGCCTGTGCAGCAACGCTGCCAGATTCAGCCTGGCCTGGCTCCAGCAGTGAGTTTTTTTCCTGAAGTCCCTGCTACTGTGGGTAAAAGACACTGCAGTGCATCTCATGTCCCCAGGGAGAGAGACCTTTCTTGCCTAAACCTGGTACTGGGGAAAAGTAAAAATAAAATTTTTTAAAATAATATATGAGAAGACAGTAGAGCTGCACAGATATATATATAAAGATACATTTTCTCCTCTAGAACCTGCGTTCTAAACATCAGTGAGAATAATTTTTAGGACTCTGCCAGAGTTCCTGACATAGGGAAAAGCAGCCTTTCTGCATGGAAACAAAGTGCATGTTTATTCAGAAATTGAGACTTGTGTAAGATCACTTTTCAGACACACTTTCCATAACACCATAAAACAGAAAGTGAACACAAATATTCACTCTATTTACTCTCTCCCCTACCAGTAAAGTGAAAAACCCACCATGTGAAATACCTGAAAATACTTTAAGAACTCCTCCTACCAGTCTCCATCACAAAGAGGCTCCATGAAAAGACTATCACCACGTTTCATAATCCCCATTGCTAGATTTTCTCCAAATATTGGAGGAAATAGAGTCACAATCTACACAGCCGAGTAAATTCTGCCTTTCCTGGCTACCATCAGCAGAGCTCCTGGTCTGGACATGCCACTGCACAGACAGGCACTGCCTTGCTGAGCTGGGTGAAAAAAATCCAAATAATTTATTTACACCTCAGTAACAGGTGTAAGTTTTGTAAACAGGAAATTCTTTTACATTGCTTTTTGGCAGTTTCATTTACCCTTTTAAGTAATTGTCAAGAAGTCGCAATCATGACCGTGGTTTATTTTAATCAAGTAACTGACATAACTGAAAACAAGCAAACGCTTTTGACCAACCTTCTGAAATCGTAGCACCAAGAGAAAGCTACCAAACAATAATCACTGGGAAGGCAGGAGCTCATAAAACAATATAGTCCATGTCGCTAGAATGCCTTGGTCAACCTGACTGGCTGTGCAATGTAAACAAACCAAACACTAAAGGAGTACTAATATAAAAAGAAAATTCCTCCCCAATGGGACAGGCAAGATTAAATGTTTATTTCCTGGACACAGACTACTCATTGTCTGGACAGTCTCTTAAATAGCAAGCGGCAAAGAATTTGGAAGCTTGGGAAAAGCAGCGCTCCCGGAAAAGTATTAAGATGCAGAGTTGTGCCTGAAGGAAAGCAGCGTGACTCCCCATGGCAGAGCTGCCACGACAGAATACACCATCCCTCCCACCCTGCCCAAAACCAGCACTGGGAAGGCTAGGTGAACGTCAGATGTTGGGTTGGCTACAAACCTCCCTACTCTTTATCCCAACAGTCAACTACGTAAACAGCCTTTTGGAAGCAGAGTTTCACACTCTGATTCTCAGAAATATATATATAGATATATATTTTTTTTTTTTTTTTTTTTTCTTTTAGTCATCAAAAAGCTGCAATTGCAGCAGGCAGCTGTGTCTCCACAGCAGCTGGCAGTCTGTTCTCCACCATGGGACAGGACACATACACCACTGCTGATGTGACATGCAGCACACTACACGCGGCTGAGCAAGACAGAGACCCACTGCTACAGGCTCCTACAGTGCAGCGTGGGAGTGCTCATCACACTGGCCATGCTCTCCTAGTGTCTCATGGCTGCAGCACCATCAACACTTGATCCAGCCTGGCTTCCCACCCCAGCTTCACAGCAGTCCCCAGTGCATTAGCTCACAAGCTCCCTCTCAAAGCAGCACCAACACGTACTTTGCTCTCCTTCTTGGGATCAGCCTTAGCTCTTAATGCTCTGCCACTTCCGAAGTCATATGCTGCTCATGAGGCATGGCAAAGGACCAGCGTGGTTTAATATTCAAGAGAAACTATCAGGTCACGGTTCTCTGTTTTCCTTCGTCCCGCACAAAGCGGTCTGTGATCAGATCAGGCACAGAGCCATCGGGGTAAGGAACGCTGCCGTGCAACGTGGCACCCACAGGCTTACTTGCTTTTTCCAGAAAAGTGTAATAGAGCCCTTCCCTGCAGCGCTGCTCTTGGTGGAAAACCACCCAGGCATTTAACTGCAGGTTATTTTGTTTTCTCTGTGCCTTTATCCCTCCACTATCTGATCACCTTTCAAAGGGAGGCTGCAGCTCAACCCCAAGTTTACCTTCCCAGACCCTGTTGCTAGGTGAAATGTGTGATCACAGGGCACCAAACAGAATTATTACCCAAACAGCCTGGCAAGAACCCAAAGGCCAAATTCACATTTGCTGTCCTTGAAACACCCTAGTATTGAAACATCTGTCGAGACCTTTACCTTATCTCCAGCTCCTCCCTGGAGAAATGCAGAATTCAAGGCAAGTGTTAGATTAGCCTGCAGAGCCTAACACTCACTCTGTGGATAATGGGTCAAAAATTTAATATTCGTTTCCTTTAGACTACTACTCAGTTTCCAAATTGCATTAATAATGCAGCAACCTCTTAATGTGAGTGTCATTACCCCCAAGATACTCAATCGTTATTTAAAAAGGATTTCTTAGGTTACTTCATTATTTATCCATATTTTAAATTGACCTAATGAAAAAAGCAGGTGTGCAACAGCCTCAAACCAATGGCAAATGACCAGCAAACCTCTCAAATCAGTCAGTAAGACTGTAGCATCGGAGGAACCACTCAAAGGAAACCTGATTTAACTGAAGCGGGAGGGGGTTTTCCAGGCTGTTGAAGCCCTGTCCATTAGCGCAAGGTCAGGCTCCCAGGGCAGAACCCACGCCCCATTTACCCGTAAGCCCTACGGCCAAGCCTGAGAAGATGCAACTTGATTTGCATGGTATTTTACAGCTTCCCTAGGGGAGAGCAAACAACAGAAGCACCTCTTTAATGTACTCCACATGCCCCAAAAATGACAGAAATGGAAGCTAAGTAAGTGTCTTTCTGCACCGCGCAGAGACAAAGAAAGCATCGGTTTGGTTCGCCTCCCAGATGCACCTCACAGCTGCCACCAAGGCAGGGATGGTGCTCTGAGGTGCCACCCCATGACAGAGTGGTTCCCATCTCTGCTTCTTCTGTTCCTTAATGTGTTTTTTTCTTAGTAACTAGCTGAGGGGGAAAAAGCAAAGCCTTTCTCCAAAGTGATCTCGCTCGTGCCTGTTGACAAAAACCAATGAGCCAGCTGTTCATTCTCAGAAACGGGAGACTAGGCAAGAAGCAATGCTGCAACAGGGAGAGTTCAACACCATGTATGCATCCCTGCCTTTGTTAGCTGCACAGACACTATTCATTGCCTCGTTCGGTGCTCTTCCTGATAGCATGGGTTATATCACACAAGGTATATCCACGCACATCATGAAAAAGGAGAACAGGCACAAAGAAAAATCCTGAAACTGCTACCTAGCTAGCAGACGTCAGCTCACAGGAACAAAATTACAGAACTGAAAGAGCAGAGAGCAGCGCAAGGCTGCGGCTGCTTCACCCAGGCTCTGAGTTACCCCCTGCAGCCCCCAGAGACCATCCGGACAGGCAACGATGAACGGAAATGAACAGAAATCCGTACAGGAGGCAGAGGAAATGAAGATCACTGATCTGTCCAGGGGCCTGCCTCAAACATGAGGAAAAGAAAATATTAGACTCAGACAGATGGAAGCAAAACAACTGTCTCTACCCTGCCCTGAGAGAAAAGAGAAAGCGGTTAGTCAGATGACTGCTTTCTATTTTTCAATTTATCTGAACTACACTGGGGAGTGACACATCATGCAAACCCAAATCACCACTCTGCATTGCTCATTTCTCTACACAGTGTTTCAGCTGTTTCTTTTTGTTTGGTTCTCCACATCAACCTGTTGCAAAAAGCAGGATTTGAGTTCTGTTTTTTTAAAACTGTTGTGCAGAAAAAAACCAAACACGCCATTTCATTCTTTTTTTCCTCCTCAAAGCTTGTCACCTCTCTGCAGTGCAGAGTGCTGTTCCCAGCCCCACTGCCCACCAGTCCCCAGGAGAAGGCAGCTCCCAGCCCCAGGGAAGGGATGTGATCCCTGCTCGCACTGACTCACTCCCCTTCCCTGCTCCAAGGCAGAAGTTGATGCATTTTGCACTTTTCAAACTCAATTCCTCTCCTTAGTCTCTGTCAGAAACCTTCCAGATGAGGGCCATATTAGCCATCAGCTCTCGCCATCAACACCCAGAATATTTATCAAGGTAGACTTGAACATTAATCTCATTAAATTTTGCTAATAATGATCCTCAACAGTCTTCTTCCAAGTTCCAAGCAGTTACTACCAATCCCTGCTAAATCTATCCCACAGGCAGTGATCCAAAAATGGTTCCTGATAGAAACTTGAGACAAAAATAGATGAAAAGGGGAAATCAGTAACAGCTTTCACCCTGAAGCCACCCTAGCCACAACCAGCAGGCCCCAACTGCTTCTGCACCCCACAGCCCACTCACAGTGAAATAGAAGCAGGGGAGGGATTTCTTCACTTCTGCCACTGCCAGGCTTAGCACCAAGAACAACCTTGGCCATTGCCTGCTGGTCCTATCACCTAGAAATAACCCGCACACACGTTTCACCCAAAGAACCACATTTCATGTAGCATAATACCAACACGGTCTGGCAGTTTGCTGTGAGAGAGCTTTATAAGCTGTGTTTATATATGGTGTGTTTAATTCTTCAAGTGTGTATAAAGACTGAATTCACCAAAAGTACACCACTACCCAAAAAACAACAGTCATAAGAGAAGACAGAAGTCAGCATTACCCAGCCTTATCTGGCTACTTTCAAATTACTTGTATGCAAATATTTCTGTGCTTACAAGCATGCAAGTAAAGAAGGGGATGATGCTGGTCAAAATATGTACGACCATGGGCAAACCACAGTGACAGAAGCTCAGGGCAGTGGAGAGGGTGGTTGTAGCCAGAAGCAGGTGCACAGGACACAGGGGAACAGAGAGGCAGCACAGCCACACGGCTGGTCATGTCCCATGCGGGTGTCACGACACGCACAGGGCTGTGGGATGAGCTCCAGCCTCAGCTCTGCCCCTGCAAAGGGCCACTCGCAAGAAACGTGTTTTCTCTCCTTTTACACCCTCACGTAGCATGTGAAAATATACCCATTGCCAGAGAACAGTCACATCTTTCCTACATTTTCTTTGGCGCACACAATTTTTTTCTGTAAACACACGAAGTCTTCATATATGCACACTTTTTTAAAAATAAATATCCTTACCACGTTAGTTAAGCCTCTTTAGATTTCACGAGATACTAAGCTGCATTTGTGAAAGCGCAAGCCCTCTGCAGCTACGTTCATGGACTTGCTATCTTCTATTACTAATAATCAACAAAAGGAAACAAAATATGTTTGCCGAACATAATATGTTAATCAGAAGGTGAAGGTTGAGAACAGCAGTCAAAAAAACCCTTCTCAACCTCACAAAAAATAATGATCAGACTCTCCAAGAAATCAAACCTGGCACCACAGAAGGTTTTGCAAACACTTCTCAGAAGTAGCTCTGCAGTTCCAGCAAAAACAGTGTCAGAAAAGAACTTCAAATCCCCTCCCTAAAAGCCAAATTCAGAGGCACAGATCCAAAAATTAAGCTCAGAGGCTTCTCTACAAGGGCAAGAAGTGACACGCATACACATCCAACATGCAAGGAAAACACAAAATAAGGGTTGTTTTCCCCAGTCTTAATGAATAGAGGTGCTGACTGTAAGAGCGAACCATTCATGCCACAGCAACGGACTAGCGAGATTGTAAGAAGTTCTGAGGTATCCCTCTACGTAACCAGTGCCGTTAGACCTTTTTCTTCCTAGTAGGAGAAAGTTCTTATTTAGCATGCTTTGCCTTTCTCGCGATTTATAAAATAAGCAATTCCGAGTGCAACGACACATCCCCAGTTCCTAAGAGGAAAGAAAGCACGCGTGAGTGTTTTAGAAAAAAGCGAAGTAGCCCTACTATCTCAAGTGAAATAAGCCCACTGGAACGGAGGAGCCGGAGCAGAGGACGACGCACCTCCCAGCGGGCACACCCGACCCGGCTTCCCTCCCCCGCGAGGTGCTTCAGCCCCGAGCAGGGCTGCCCGAGCCGGCCGCGCCGCTCTCCGGGCGCCGAGCGAAAGGACCTGCCCGCCCTCGCCCCCCGCTTCCGCTCCTTACTCGGGAAGGAACACAAGCGGCAACCAAAGCAGCCCGACCCCCNGCGGTGCTCGGGCACGCCCGGCTCGGGCAACGAAGCCGCGAGCTGCCGTCTTCGGATGCCTTTTACTAACGTGAGAGCCTTTTTAAGTTTAATTTTATTCCCGCTCCCCGTGCAGTTCCCCCACGGAGGGGACACACACACAGCGCGCCTCACCGCACACGGGGCTGTTATCCTGGTAACAGCCAGGCAGACCACCGCGCTCCGTTCTCAGAAAATGGAATTACAATAGTGAAGCGAAAATGGCGTTAATGAAGGGACGATACGGCCAGGGAGCTCAGTAAAACCAGCTGACGTTACAGAAGAATAATCCCGGTAAATTTTCCCGAATTTTGCAATGAGGAAGGATGAGGAACTGAGCTGCGGTGCAAGCTGATGAGAAAGCCCACGCATGTGCTCCGTAGTAGCACCATTTGCATGGGTTTGGCACCTCCTGCATGAACCAGAGCTGCCACAACAGGGCCTGAAGTGAAAGCTGCAGCAGGACAACTGATGAGACAGTACAGGGCAGTGACAAACTCTGCGTTAATTGCCACCAACTTTACTAGGAACAGAAGAATCACTGAAAGATGTTAGGGCAAGGAGAGCTGTCTTCATCCAGTATCCAGTCAGCAGAGTTTTAGCAAGTGCACAATTTTCCTAGCTGATAATAAGCCACAGTATTTTAGAACATGATTTGAAAAACATAGCTTAGGTACTGACTACTTTCTGGTTCTTTTCCACTTATAGGTACCAGACAAAGCATGCCCTCATATCATTACAAATGTAAGATTTATAGGAGAGAGAAGTATACGCTCTTTTAGCCAACCATAATCACATAAGAAACAGCAGTGTGCAACTTCCGGTAAAACTGCCACAAACAGATTTTTGCAGGGCTTTTTTCACAAGGAAAAATAAACAGAAGTCCTATAACAGAGTGCTTGATCTGAGACAGGGGATCTAGAAGTGGTCGCACAACATGAAGTAACCAGCTTCCTACGTCAACCACATCGTCATCTTCCAAGGTATCTTACTTCTCTGCCCACTTCCGTTCCACACAAGATCTTACCCTTTTGTAAGATACATAGTAATGGGACTGATGACTTCTCTTGCTTAAAGCATTACTTTCGTTCCTGGAAATCTTTTCTCTTTTGCTTTGTATGGCAAAACTGACTGGTTTTTTCAAGGTGGAGGAGGATGAAGGGAAAGCACTACATAAGTAAGCACTGTTCAGAGCGATCTCCCCAGTCACACAGTCTGGGATTACAGCTGTGCGTTCCTCAAAAGTTCAGCACTCATGAGTCATCCCTCTTCCTTTCCCCTCTCCCGCTCCTCTTCCCAAACAGAAATGCATGGCCTGTGGGAGATACGTGGCAACATATGCCCACAGTCATGAGGTTGGTTTTCAATACTAAATTGTGGGCTTGGGGGACCCTCCATGTGAGTGTGCGTGTGTGTCCCCAGCTACCACAGTTAGGAAATGGGATTTTGCCTGCTGCTTCTTTCACCAGCTGCTGGAGACAAGAGAGGTTCCAGCTTCCGCCTAAACTCCAAGTTGTCTCCCTCCCCTTCTCCTTTCCCTCAGTACAATTACTAATGACCGGTTAACCATCTTCAGCACATGTGCCTACCTTGCTCTCTCGTCCCTGGTGTGGGGTGGCTGGCAGCAAGGTGGCGGCGGCTCCTTCCCAGGATGCAGGCAGGGCTGGGGACCCTCCCCAAGGCCACTGCTGTTGGGTTGAGCCAGCAAGGGGCACCTCACAGTTAGGAGGAGGGCAGGAGGTGGTCCAGAGCTGCGGGGCTCTCCTGCCTCTCTCCTTTCTTGCTGGCTGGTGCCCTGCTTACTCAGACACAGCTCTGGGCTGTTGCAGGGACTGAGCGCTCCCCTCAGCACTCCTGACAGGGAAAAAACAGAAGGATTTCTTGATAGCATAGCATCATTATACCACTTTTCATTCATTTAAGGTATTCAAAGTGCAATTACTTACACAATTTGAGTCAAGGAAATGAGTGTGTGGGGGGGAAATGTATCAGCTAATGTGATTCATTAGTAAAGGTGGGTGATACACGTCCCTGCACAGCAGCAAGGATGAGGTGGCTTGAACAGCTCTTAAATAATTAGATGGGTGCTGGTACTCGACACAGGACGAATACTGTCCACCTCTATTAGAAAGGCATGAATTAGTCTAAGACAGCTCCACACATCACAAAGGCAATCCTGATTTCCAGTTCTTGCTTCTGGACTGGTTTTTGGAACTATTTAATCTAAAAGATATGGTTGGCAGAAGCACAAAGAGTGTATGTAGGCTGGACATGAATGAACTGTGACTGGAAATTAGAAGCAGGCTCTTAATGATTAGAGCAATCAGATTGTTGCAGAGAATAATAGGACGAAAAATACTCTTAACTCCTCGACTATGTGGCATATTAAGTATGCTTCAGTCCAGAGTGCTCCATTGCGCTTTATGTTCTCGTGTCCAGTCGCAATGCCGACTGGAAATTGAGCAAAGCAACACCAATGTGCCAAACCGGAAGCATGTGTTCCGCCTTTCACTTAAAGCTGTTTCCTATACAATGGGATACAGTCATTCTATTTTATAAGATCAATTTTTTCATACCAGGTATCTGACAAGTTATTGTGTGCTCTCACTATCTTAAGCATCTGTAATTTTGAATCATGCTTCAGATGAGTTCTGTTCAGTTTGCAAAACGTAGGAATTGAGGACATCTTTGCTGTTCTCACATAAATCATAGCAGCAAGACCAGGGGAAAAAAATGGTTGTAAAGAAACAAATCTCCCTCTGTGGTTAGGGTTTAGAAGTCGGTTAATGCTAATTACAGATACAAATAACCTTGCAAATACTTTACAGAGACTTGAAATAATGAAAACAAAGTCCCAAATCACCATCTAGTCATCAGTAGCACAGTATAGTAAAAGTAGCACTAACACAACCTTCTCAACAAGAACTTAGTCAAACATCCTTCCACCTTTCCCTCAGGGGGAGGATTTAGCCCCCAAATTTAGTTATCAAATCCAGAGCATTCTTAATAGCAGGGTGAGAAATGAGTTCCAGAGCCTCGCAGCAAAACTTGGGACACTGTGTCACGGACAAGGACTAAGTCAGCTCCAGGCTGTAATCACCTCCCATTTTGTACTCCTGGAAGGTGTACCAAAACCCTACCGAACAGCTATTGCTCAAATCTTAATTTGGCCAGTTGGCTATTTCACTTGGCTAGTGAAATAGTGACAGCTGGCATGAGATGGCCTTTAGCAGGCTTATCTTCTAATGTTCATTCTTCCTTTTCTTATAGTAAAACAGTTCCACGCTCTTCCTCTCATGATTTGCACACAGGTGAAATTTACTTGTCTTTATTAGGAAGCAAGGGACTTCGTACCAGTGCAGGAGTCATCAGCGAACAGCTTGGCAGGAGGCATAATCCATCTAGTCGCTGCAGATCATTTTTTCTCTTGGCTAGCATGTCTTCAGGTTCCGCTCTTTCTAAAGAAAGATTATGTTTATCATGAGCAAAGGAATCTTTTAATGCATGAAATCAGACAGAAGCTATACAGCTACCAAATATTTTAGGGTCAGTCAGGTTGTCTGTCTGTTGGTCCTGAGGCAGTCACCTAATATTCAGCTCTCAAACCTGTTCTTTCAGATCGCTTGTCTTCACAGTCAAAAGGATACAGTTTTTTACCTCAGGAAAAATAATGTATGTGGATTATGCCTAAGTAGAAACACAGAAAAGCTGAGCTTTTCAGCAAGGTAACCTCCAGGGAAATTGTGGTGTTTTAAGACCAATATGTCTTGTCTTCTCTGTGTTTTACTTCACATGCAATAGGCATCCTTAAAATAACCCAAACCCCGTTCTAGTAGCAAAACAAGGCCTTAAAGAACTGTTTACTCTGCCATTTGCTTTTTATTTTGTAAATACTGACTACTTGTCAGAAATAAAATATTCTCCCCTGCTCCTTCTTCAGTTAGCATCTTCTATCCCTTACTCCTGTTCTTTATATTTACTCTCGATCATTATCACAAGTTGCCTCACTGGCCACTCTGCTTGCCCAGCTGCTCTGTGGAGACTCACATCCTCAAGCTGCCTCAGCCTCTGCCCTCCCTGAAAGCTTCAGCTATATATTCAGTTGATGCCCTAGCAGACTCAGCATTGCATTCACTATCAGGCCGGTTTGCTATGAACTTGTCATAAGAAGTCAAGAACCAGCTTGAGTTCTGTTCTTTACAGGGAGCCACGTGAGCTTGTGCCAAGTTTTGCGTTATGCATGCTGGAAGGTCAGGCCAGGAACTGATAGGCAAAGGGCGTTAACATTTGAGGACAAGATGCAGCATCCCAGGTGAAGTTTCCTTTCTAAGGTACAGTGTACTAAGGAGAAATTAACCTACAAGAGCGATGCAGGGCACAAAGCAATCATTAGGCACTGAACAGTGGTTATCCTTCTGAGTATACAAACTACAGCGTGTCACTAGAGACACTAACATACTACGCCTCAGTAGTATATAGCATTGAATTAGGAAACCACTTTTTGGAGTACAAAATATAAAAGCAGCTGCTCAACAAACATATTACTATGGCCTTTATACAGATTTCCAATTTTAAACTGGAGCAGAGATCAAACTGACTCATATTTTACTAGTTCTGACAGATATCATGATCAAAAGATGACTGCTAGTTAACTAGTCAGACTACTAAACCAGTCTTTGACAAATGTAGCATATATATCATGTTGTGTTATCTGTAGTTATTTAAATACATTTGTTTTACCACACACTGGATGATAATATTTGTAATTCACAATGATGAATAATGATGATAATGATCACATAATTCATAATTATGACATGCTGATAGTTAATTATAGCCAAAAAAAAAAAAAAAAAAAATGGAAGCTATGCTCTGTCCAAATGAACACATAGCGAAATCTTTACCGTGAAAAAGAGCCTACAAAACAATTCTATCACACAAGTGGGTTGGGTTGTTTTTATGACCTGCCTCAATAGATAGCAAGTGCCTGGAGGAAAACCACAAACACCAAGTGTGTAGATAGCAGCGTCACTTGAATGTATGACAGCTGCAGCTGTTAGGAACCGAAATACAAAGGCTGGTGATTTTCATGGACAGCTTATGGTAAGATGTTTCTTATTCCCTCGCTCTCTGCCCATTTTCCGAATATGCACCATTGTCCTCTTTTCCCAGCTTGTCTATTCTGTTTAGATCCTAAACTGCACACAGAGGTCATGTCTGTGCTTAAACTTTACATCCTGCAAAGAGCTCTGTTCATTATCAGTTGATTCTTTGTGATAGCTGTGATTAAACCGGTATAAATATCTTTACATCCCTAGGACTAAGATTACTATTTTTTTGGAAAAAGACCGGCTCTTACTAGCCATATGACTTGAGTGGGTAGCTAGATTCTTCCAAAACGCTTGTAAATGCAACATCCTGCACAGCAAGAAAAAAACCTGTCAACAACTGGAATTGTGTTCTTGAAAAAGGATTAGATAAAAATTCCCATGGTGCTAGAACTACTAAGCAAAAAAAAAACAGAGATGGAAAAGAATACGATGGAGAGAGATCAGTACCAGACTCCAATGTCCTAGCATCTAGAGGATTCTCTGTACTTCCGTATCCAGAAGTTTGTAGCAGAAACTGCATTCATAGTCCATGTAACAAGATACTATTTCCTGTGTTTGTGAGCAATGTGATATATGGGTTAGAATATTTGTGTTTCTTTCATTTTGGGCACTGATCCCATTATCATTTTCACTCCCACACCATGGAGAGAAAAATGCATTCTCCCAGCTACATTTCTTAACGTATGATTACTAGTTCCAATCTACAAGACACAATTAAGGGCACCCTCCTTGTTTGCATCTCTGTCCTCATTTTCTCTTAAAAACCATTGGATTTAAAATTTCATGTACACGTTACCTTAAGTCTTCTGAAAACGAACAACGGCAAGTTAGATCTGGCGAAACAAGGGCGTTTTCACAGGCTAGCAAGCCTGCCACTCTTGAAAGCCTGCCAGGTTTAAATATTTAATGATCAGACATGGCATCCACCCTCCTAATCAATTCTTTTTTTAGATACAAGTCTGAAGAGTCTCAGAAAGTGCAATCAGGCAGTGCTGGAGACCTGCGGAGGCTTCTCACGCCAAACAGTAAATAGCTACACTTGCTAGGAAATGAATAAGGAAGGCAGAATTCTCTGTCCTGTTCCTTTAGAGGCACATTGAAGCCATAAAAAGGGTAGATTACCTTGAAATAAATTGGCTTTTATAAAGCCTTTTCTTTAGATCCTTCACATTGGTGGCATTTTTTATTTAGAATNGAGGAGGGTTGGTGCTTTTCCCCTTATTTAGTAGCTGAAGAGACAGGACACTCAAACTGAACATGGGAACCTCTAACTAAGGCAATTCCCAGGGGAGACAAGACTGTTCTTCAGTGTCTGTCTCTCAACCGGTCTCTGTTGGCCCAAATAGACTGTACAAGTCTTGAGTACTGGACTCTCCTCATCCAGAAGATTCCCCTCATCAATAGACAATACTGTAATTCCTTCACAACTGGATTAATAAAAATTGGATTATTCTTAGCAAAAGGAACTGCATCAACAAAGAGCTCCAAGACTGAAGACCACATAGATCCATCCACAAGAGG
>WAAD01005352.1:137065-173361 GCA_013389945.1 Fregata magnificens
GTGGAGAAAAAAAAAAAAAGTAGTATTTCTGAGCTTCTCAATGCAGTGGCCTGTCTGACTGCTACAGGAAACTATTAGCTATTTTACCATAAGCCATTGAGAGCAGCACTCAAACAACAGCAGAGCAAGAGAAATACTTTTATTTGCTCTGCAGAAAAAGCTATGTATTTCAAAATAATGCCACTGGCTGATCTATTCATCATTCATTTGACTGTTTCCTGAGAAATAAAATGAATTGGATGCCAGGGACAAATGGGTCAGGGAAAAAGACTAGGTTCAGCAATGAAAGGTTTTATTATCTTTTAATTTCTTGCATAATGTCTTTGTTACATTCCTAATTGATAGAGGCACCAGGAAACAGATGCGTTCTAATACATTGCTCTGACCAGTATTTTTGCAAGAGTTAATGAGACACAGAGCAGTGTGAAGCATTTCCAGGGGTACATAATCTAACTTACTCTTGTTAGTTATTATTTTTTGAGAGGAAACACTCCCCCTCCAAGCAGGGCTGCTTGAGGAAAGCATGTTGTCTTCAAATTAACCTGCTCTCTGACCTGTCACTTGCATGAATTCCTTATGCTCCAAAAGTGAAACCATTTGATTAGGAGCACCAGCGTGTCTTTTGATCCTTCAGTACATAATCACTGGGCATCTTGTCTGTCAGAAATATCTAAGAAGCAAATAGAGCACGTCATGTACAACAGTGAAATCCTCCTAAAAACAGTGCCCAGTAGAAGACAGGAAAGATCTGGGAATGAATGAGGCTGACTGTGCTCTGGTAATAATGATGTGCTTGGTGCCCCAGTGCCACAGTAATAGCACTGTGACTGAGTGCTCATGATTTCAGTCCTTGAAGGAAGGACTGCTCATGTCAGTAGCATGTTGTCTTTGATGAAGGGCAAACAAATGACAAACCTCTTTTACCAGGGACAGATTTTGCCACTTCTCTCTGCTCACAATCCTTATTTGCCCAGAGATGCAAGGCAGGTAGCAGAGACATTCTTGATTAATTTTCTGCATAGAAAATACTGCTCTCTGGAATGATCTTTAAGTAAAAATATATTGAAGTGATGATTTAATACCTACTTCCCAGTTCAAGTGGGGGGCAGGTGTGTGTATACTGGACCATCACATAAGTATTTCCTTTTTGCCTGAAGAGGGATCAGAAGAGGACTGAAGACAGGTGTTGGGAGTGAGATTGGGCTGCTCGGCAGGGACTCAAAGCGAAGGAGCCCTTCTCAGGGCTCTGCTTCAACTCAAATCACTCCTGAGTAACGGCTTCAACCTCCAGCATAGCACAACTTGCTGCAGCTGACTCATATCAGAGTTTCATGCTGAAGCAGTTCCCTGTACCTTCTTTTTTCAGCCTAACATAACTCAAAAACACTTAAAAATGGCATTACAGAGCTTCAGAGACTTCAGAACTAAGCTAAACTGCATAACTGGAATACTCAGCTTGTGTTCTAGATACCCTATGCTGGCACAAAGACATCTTCATCTCTCTGATACTGCCTCCTAAAAACACTCATGCAAACCAATTAGTTTTGGTTGTGCTATGCTAGCACTATCTCCATCTGCTGGGGTCAGCATTTGAAGGACCTTCCAGGAAAAAAACAAGGAGTTTGGAGCACAGTGACTCTTTCTTTGGCTTATTTTTTGTCTTCTCTTTTTCTTTCTATACAAATGCACACACTCACATAGACAGCCAGGACAATTCCCAGTTCCTGCACTTATTGGACTAACTAGCCTGGTCAACTCTGAAGGATGTGTAATTTCTGGTCTTTGGGTGGTGGTTTTCAATTATTTTACTATCATCACCAAACAAAGGGATGTTTAATGGCTCTCTCAGTAAGCCAGAACAGTTTACGGTCCAAGTGAATGACATGGTAGCCCAACCAGCTAGGTACCAACGATCGTACAGTATGCATGCGCAGAATACTTGTCTCTCCATGCCAAAAAAGAAAGCAGATCAGTCTGGTTTTTACTTGACCATAGTGATCACAACTAGCAACCCCTCCAGGGTATGTGACTGCTTTTTCATGTCACAGTACCTGCGGAATAAGGACTGCATTAAAAAGGGTAGAATTTCAGCTGTTAAATAGGATTGAAACCCGAAATAGCAGAAAATTTCTTTAACCTACTTGACCGAGCACAAATGACTTGTAAATTCAGAAGGGGCATACACCAACGTAAGGATATGTTTTCACAGCCTGACAGGAAGAGCATTAAGCATGTTCTACAGTACAGTAAGTACCTTAAGAACCATCCTACTTACAGCTGATTTCAGGATAATTCCCTCTCTGATCTCCTGTACTACTTTTGCACACCTTTAACTCTCTGCGAGTCCCTCTTGGCATAGTTCCAGATACAGACTGATAAACATTTGAACATTGCTGGACAACAGTTTCAGGGAATTGTTTCAGGCAGAGGACTCTAACTTCCTCTACAGTGACCTATTGTGTCTTGTTTCCATCAAGAAAAGCACTGCATATAAAGTAGATAGGATCATTTTAATTAGTAAGGACTTGATACCTCAGCTGCTGCTCAAGGCTCAACAATAGGGTCATTCAGATGTGAGAGAGCTCTGGGAGCAAGTCCAAAAATAACTTTAAAGGTACCTAAATTATAAGGAATAGGATTATGGAGGACTGTAGTTTCTGGCCCCAACTTCAGCTACAGAAAAAAAACCCCTCATCCTGTCCCCACGCAGATCCTTGAAGGGCCTATTTTGAACTCAGCGACGGAGAGGATTCATAGCTTTTAAATGGTAGTCTTCATGTAACGCATAGCGAGACACGATGCTGAATTAAAGACTATTTGTGAGTGACCATTAATAGGCAATACTGTTTCTTATATTTTTGATGGAATGAATGGTAGAAGATCCAAGTAGGTGGCTTTTGGGTTTTTGTGGGGGTTTTGGAGTTTTGTTTGTTTGTTTTTGTAATTCTGTAATTTTGTTAATTATTCTGTAAAATCACTTAGAAGCAGACATTTCAGGATAGCAAATATGAATACATTTAAACCTGAGGCTTCTAAAAGTGAGAAAGAGACCTGACAGATTTGTATTTGTTTTGTCAGTCACTGAATCAGGGAGATCTGGACCAATGCAGACTGCAGGTGGCAGCATCTAGTCACCCAGATGAAAGTCAATACGGGGTTTTGCTGGTTTTGAATCCATGTCCTATGCTGCAAGTGCTTTGGTATCTCTACAATTTCAGTCTGACTTTTCCATTTTAATACAATATTGATTCTACTAATTAATGTGTCATTAATTTGAATTTTAGTTTTTCATCTTTAAGACTTTGCTTTCTACATATTATTGTCACATTCTCATACAACCATAGTTGCATACTTCGCAGGTAACTTGCATAATTACTCTTTGACCAACACCATCTTCGTCAACACACCAGCCACACAGAAAAGCTGTTTTGTCCTTCCTGCCAAGTACAGAGGTACAGGGAATGCTGTTCTCCCTAAGTCGAACTTCTTTTCTGGCAGATTTTTGTTAAGTGCTCTGGAAACTCAATCAAGGGAAAGGGCTAAAAAAAGACACGATCATCTACTGTAAAAAGGGAATATATATTCTCTTATACAATGTCATTTTCTACTTACCGAGCAGTCGAAGTAGTCTTCCAAGAAAGTCTCAGCATAGGAGTTTCAAGAATGCTTAGCGTTTCCACGAGTTAACTGATCAGGATTTATATCTTTGATTGTGTTAGTAGTTCAGCCATAATCCAACCACAACTAATAGCAGCTGTGCTGAGCTCTCTCCATCTTTTCTCTTTTAGATATGATGCTCCAACATACTGCTTCTTTGAAGTGAAGAAATTGAAGGATGATCCAGTTCAAGATTTAAAGTTATATTCTTCTCTTGGAAAGGAAAAAAAAACACGAAAAAAGAATCAGTTTCAGATCATTTTGTTTGCTTCCAGAAGCTGAAACCATTAATATCATAGAATCATAGAATATCTCACGTTGGAAGGGACCCATAAGGATCATCGAATCCAACTCCCTGCTCCTCACAGGACTACCTAAAACTAAACTTATGAAACACAGGTCTAAAACAAAAAAATTAAAAAATAAAAAAAAATTCCACATATGCTCGCATAAGCTATGTACGCTCAAAATTAACAAAAGGGTGCATTTGTCAGTGCAGTGCCCCACACTGGGACTAAGATTAATTACTGTCCCAGTTAATTAGGGGACTGAAGAGCCTATGGGAGCCTCCCCCAGGCAGGCACTGGACCCTGCAGCACCTCCCTGACCCTCGGACTCCTCCTGGCTGCAGGGACTTGAAGCCCCTCTTCATGACAGATAGCAGGCAATGGAATTCTGTGTATTTGTGCCTTTCATGTCCTTTTCCCTTGTGGTACCAGACAGGTGTGCATTGACCTCTTTGTGTACGGCAGGGTCCCCTGCGGGGGAGCAACCTCTAAAATATTTTGATTGCACTCGCAACTAGTCTTTGCAAACCCTGTGCAAACTCAGCACAGTCTTTGCAAGGGAACAGATATTTTTTGCCTATTTCAGCTATGTTCAATCTGCTTTCCACATTGTCCACTTTTATAATTAAAACAAAGTAAGAGTTCTAGGGACAACTGAAATACTGAGATACTTATTCTTCTGACTGCACCAAAGTTTGTAATTAGACAATAATTCAGTCATCTGACCACATACTCTTTCTTACATCAGAAACATCTCTGGCTTGCAAGCCAGCTCTAGCGATGAGCTCCTTCCAGCATCCCAGCCCTTACCATAAAGTTAATTACTTGGCTGTGGATAACAAACTTTCCAAAATGACCCCAAGGGCTAATGGTCCAGTCCTCTTCCTTCTGAGATCACTATGATGATCTATAAGATGGTTTTGTCATATGCATCATGTAGATGGAAATCCGGTTGATTCCCATTGCCTAGAAAAGTCAGAAAGCCCATTAATTCAAGCAGAAAATTTTACAACTCTTGGACATGCCAAACACAGCCCAACTGTATAATCACTGGTGTCAGCACCACGGTCATGCCAGCAGAACGGGCTTTGTCCTCTCTGCATGAAATTTCTCAGTTCTGTACTTTTTTTCCAGTCTGTAAGTCTACTCCTTTGTGGTTCTGGCTCTAGCAGTTGTTAAGGTGTGATAATAACTAGTAGATGCAATTTCATTCTTATAGCAGGATTTCTCTGTTGTAGTGTTTCATGCTGTGGGGTCCATTACTCCAAAGCATGAAGAGCTCAGTAGTCATCTTGCAGGTCCCAGCTGACCTCCTGGAGCCTTGCCTGCCTTGTCCAAGCCAAACTGTGTGGTGCCAGGTTGGAAGCACAAATATTGCTGTTGGTAGCAGGGATGTATTAGCATGAAAGTAGAATTTGTTGTGAATGTGAGGACTTGACTTCTCAGCTAACGGGGCAGAGTCTGCCCTTGAAAACCATTAACAGCCAAGCTGGTCAAAAAGAGCAAAAATTAACAACTTACTTTAAATAACTTCTTCACCAATTTTGAAACATTCTCACTGACTTTTTCAATGCGCTGTTTCAAAAATACGATTTTCAAATACCAGGTTAGGATTGTGGATAGTTTTCAACATCCAAAGTAAAAAAGAAAACAATAAAACATTTTTCATAAAGATATTCCTTGCAAACCAAGCCAAACGTTCACTAATTTTCCTATGATTCAATTATTAACTTTGAATTAAACTGTTAAGTTTTTTCTGCCTCACATCTTCAATGAGTAAGACTGTGTGAACGCTACAACCATCTTTCTGACAACAGGCTCAGAGCTTTTAGAAGAAGCTTTTAGAAGAAAAATTGTGCTACTAACAAAACTAAGTAATGGTCCTAAGTAATGTGGCTAGGCACACAATCCAGCTATAGCAGGCTGGGGTTTCAGATCAGATTAGTTGTAGAGCGTACAGTGAGTTTTAGGATTCTTGCATGGCATGTGGCTGGTTCTCTTTTCTATATTTTATTTTAACAGGCAAATTACTAGAAAAAGCCTATGTGTAATTTTTCATATTGAAGATTGTTTTTCATTTGGAAACCATTGCATATAAGTGGTTTCTGCTTTGGTTTGAGCTATCTGCCACATGTCACTCAAATATTTACTTTGCACATTAAAGCAATCCACTCTAGATCTTATCTGAAAAGAATGATGTTTCATATTTGAGTCACTCTTATCCTTCTTGTGTAATCAGTGTTCTAAGAAATATGTTGCATTCGGATACCAAACAGGACAGGCAAGTTCCCAGTCAATAGGATGTATGCTCAGCAATAGCAAACTGGCATTTTAATTGGGAGAGGAATTTTGTTTCTAAAAAACCCCTATATTTTTTATATAAGGCACTACATTTATAGTAGACAATAGCAGGTATATTCTCAGACATTGGGATTTCTTGAATTACAAAACACTTCCAGCTCCAGATACCACTGACTGCAAAGAAGTACCTGCTGGTGTAAACAGGAGGGGAATTGTGTGCACAAGGTGTCTGGTTTTTATAACTGGAAAGATGGTTCAGATTTTTCTCCAAGCTTTATTAGGAAAGGACCTTTATTCATTGTTAGTTTTCCAGTAGCAGAGAAGGTATACCAAAATATGGGTTATCTGTAATAAGACCTCAATTCAACTTTATTTTTGTCATGCTTTAACAAAGGCTTCAGTCAACTGGGCTAGACCCTGAACACAAAACAGCAAGAAAGAGACAATCGTGCTTCAAAGAACATACGAACTATTTAAAAGGGAGCAAAGGGAGGAACACATCTCACAATTTAATCCACGTACAAGTTAGGAGCGCAGCGTGAGCCAGTTGGCTGAGGCCCCCCTAAAGTCAACTGAGAGATACAGAAAACTCCACTGTGCTCCATTCCACCCTCATACGTGGCATGAACAAGGCCTGGCCAAGGAGAAGAGCTGCCCTGCCCTAGCAGGGGCTCGCTGCGCTGCTGTGTGCTCTGTCCTGTGTGCATCCTTGGGATGCTCTTAGTCCTGGACCAGGCTCCAAACCTCCCAGATATGGGCCTGTGTAGGGCTTGTTATCCAAAAGTGCTTGGGCTCCACGAGCAGCTATGCAGGAATCCCTGGGTGAGGTTTTACAGCCTGTATCATACACAATGATCCTTCTGATCTTAACTCCATGGTTACAACATCCACAGTCAGAACTAGGGCAATCAACTACACACAGAAAAAAAAAAAATCTTGAATCCAGTTGTCCCATCACTTGAGATGATAGGAGAGAAGCCCCCAAATAATTGTCAGTGTAGCTCTTACATGCAACAAGAGGCTATCTTTTGTGATGATAGGAAAAGCAATCGGCTCTGATGGACTCATTTATAATGATTATTACCCCCTTGTTTGTCTCTGACGGCATGATATCCAGGGGATTGATATAATTATTCAAGGGGACTGATATAATCTTTCTCTTTGCTAAGTATCACACTGTTCCTCTTAGAGCAAACAGCATAATTAAGATTGCAAAAGAAAGCCAGCGATATGCATGTAGACAGAAGTTTAAAATCACTCACTTCCCCCATGGGCTGAAGAATCACGGTGAAGATGGTGGGTGACCACAGCAGGGAGGGAAGCGTGTATGGCAGGAGGCAGAGGATCTTTGAGTCCTCTCATCTCACCTATAATAAAGGCTGAAGATGTGAGAACATGTGCATGCCCTGCGCCACTTGGAACAGGCGAAACAGATCTGGCTCTCAAGTGAGTGCCTGCCTCCTGTAAGTCTGTAAACAGCCCTAAGAGCTTAAACAGCTTCAGGTTCTTTCATGAGCATCAACTTGGCAGTATGTTAAGCATATTAAAGCTGTTCTAAATATTTAAGCACTTAAGCCACCCTACACCACAGTAAGAATTTCTTGCGCATGAGCACTTTTGGATGCACTCATGGTTTCATCACTTTTTTCCCCTCTACTCTTCAGGGAAAGAAAAAGACGCCTCTCCCCAAAGAAATGGGCCCTTTCTCCCATAGATTCATTTCCTGCTTAATGGCAGCGTCTCTGATTGCAATGTTACAGTCACTGAAAAGCAAGGAGTGGAAGATTTCAGGACTAGTGATTACCATCTTCACAACATAAACAAGAAGAATTACACATAATTACTAAATTAACATTTTTATATGTCAACATAGAAGAGGGAAACTGTGGCTGAGTCTAAACTGTGCCCTCCAGAACACCCAGTATATGTTCAGAGAAAAAATATTTCATAAAAATATATAGTCCCACAATACCCTGCCACAAAGAAATATTAATTTGATATGCAACCATGGCCATCCTAAGAACCTATCTTTAACCTACCTTATCAAATGTTTCCATGAACAAAAGAAAATCCAGCCTGTGCCAAGTATCCAACTGGTTCCCCATGTTGCTGGGCAAGAGCAGGAAGGGGAGGGAGGCAATCCTGCACAGACAGCCCCTGCAGCACACATCTGGGCAGCCATTCCTCTTCTCCAGTCTCACACGCTATGGACACTTAACTTGAAAAGAGAGAAACATACGCACTTTTTGGTATCCATGGCTTTTGTCCCCATACACACATACATGCTCACAAACCTATTGCTGAGGTTCAGATCGCAGGGGACCATCTCACAAGCATCATTTCACAGATATTTAGCTACTATATATAAAAATAAATACTAGAAATATGAAGTGACTATCCTTGACTCCATTTTGTTCTACAGGTGTTACTGTTTTGACACTTCTCTTTTCTTTCTTCAATACAGGGTGTTTTCACTAGACCCTAAAACACCTCATCAAGGAGTGGTATGTTGCAGTATGAACCTGATCCAGCTTCTGTCTATACTGACAGGTAAGTTTTACTATGGAACCCCTAAAAAGTTAAGAGCACAGTATGTGCTTCTCTAGTGCCAGCAGGACATTTACCAGCACAGACAAGAATACCCAGAGATGTATTCTGACATATATTCTCTATATTCTGTAATGTTCTGTGGTTTCCTCTGAGTTCCAGATTCATTCACAATACGTCAGTTAGAGTCTCAGCAGGCTCACTACTCTTTCCATTTTCATTCATTTTATTATTCTGTTCATCAACATCATTACATCATTCTTGATTTTGACCAGTGCAAAGCAAGTCATGAATGAACACAGGCAAGATGTTTCCAAGAAAAACTTACAAATGTCTCTAATGTGCTAGCAGAGGGTCAGATTTTTATGGATGGATTTGTTGTTGAAGAATTTGAAGCAACTGTTGACTGAAAAACTTAGGCTGATGTTTGTATTTCACAGGAACAGTGAGTTGTTAATGACTGCATCTGCAAGGAACAGAATGAGTAAAGACACACATAGAGTGAGAGTTTGTAGTGGGTTAACCTTCACTAAAAGCCAAACTCCCACCCAGCCACTTGCTCACTGTGGGATGGAGAGAGAAAATAGGAGTAACAGGAATGAGAAAGCTCATGGGTCAAGATAAAGACAGGGATCACTTACCGATTACCATCATGGGCAAAACAGACTCAACATGGGGAAAATTAATTTATTGCCAATTAAAATATATAGTTTCAGGTACTGGAAAACAAAAAGACAAACATTAAAACAACACATTTCTTCCCCCCTCTCCCACGCTTTTCTTCACTCTTGACTCGTCTACACACCCCGAGCGGCACAGAGGGAGTGGGGAGTTATGGTCAGCGGACAGCAGTTCCTCTCTGCCGCTCCTTCCTCCTCACAATTTTCCCCTTCGCCACCATGGTCTCCCCCAATACAGTCTCATTCCTTTTACTTATCCTAAATTTCAGCCTCTTCAACACCCTCTTACTACCTGTCATATTTATACATTATAGCTATACCTCTTGACTTTTAACCTCATCTATGTCTTCACATTAAATCCCAATATCCTCCATTCCCTACCATATTTAGCCACACACATGGGGGTGATCTTCTTTCTCCCTCATCAGAAATGACCAGTGAACCCTGAGAAATAAAACCTTTCCTAAGAAATGTTGTCAAAATAATATATCTCCCCAAAGCATTTCAGTTTAAATAAAGCAGCATTACCACCTCTATTAAAATTAAGTTGTGTAATAATATCATGATGGGTCTATTATCCCCTTTACACAGAGAGAGCATAGAGGAGTGAATAACTTGCCCAATATCGCACAGGAAACCTGTGAAAGAGCAAAGACTTGAAATGAAAAAATATAGGATCAGTCACGGTTACTGTCAGCCATCCTTTCATATTTTTAGTTTAGCCTAGAGATGTGGCTCTTGTCAGGGGAGTCTGCAACTATTCTGCTGGTGGTCAAATGTAAATCATAGTATGTATGTAGTGTACAAAGTGCTGAACCTTAATTCTTGCCAGTGAGGCAAAGTTGAGCAAGTGCTCTGTACCTGGTCCTTCAAGTCCAGATGAGAGACAGGTGATGTGCTTTCACCATTAACACCATCCATTAACAACAAATCATCCATTAACAACAAAAATCTCAGTTTCCAAGACTTTCCAAGTTATGGTGACAAAAGGAGCATGAAAACTTGGGAGTGCTCAACTGTTCACTCTCTTCTTCCTTTACCCATTGGCAGTTTCTCAGCCATACCTTAGTTCAAAAACTATTTTGCTAATTCTTGTGTAATCCTGACCACTCAAGGTCAGGGGCTTCCTGCACTGCTGCAGGTATTTCTTGGGTAAGACTTTGTTTTCCCAGTAGCTGAGCAAACAGCATGTTTTGGACCAGCGATGCAAACCCAGACCAGGCAAACCCAATGCATCATGCTCTCATGTTGTCGGGAGCACTGCGGATGGGCTCCTGTTGTGGAGAACAGTCTTTGAACAAAACAGTTTTGCAGTGGGTTTGGATGAAGCGAGAACAATCCATACTAAGAAGTTCACGTGGCCACCATTATACTTGGAGATGCCAAATCTGTGGTATCTGGGGGAGGTGTTTTAGTTTTTGTCTTTGTTTCTCACCATCCAAATATATTTTAATTGGCAATAAATTAAATTAATTTTCCCCAAGTTGAGTCTGTTTTGCCTGTGGTGGTAACTGGTAAGTGATCCCCCTGTCTTTATCTCAACCAAAGAACAATTCCATCTTATTTTCACCCCCCGTCCTGTTGAAGAGGAGAGTAAGAGTGTCTGGATGGGTGTCTGGCAGCTGGCCAAGGACAACCCACCACAGAGACAAAGCATCTATTTAACAAAAAGTCCAGTTCAGCCACAAACCTAGTTACCAAGAAGATCCCAGCTATAATGTTGATGGTTACCACCTTGCACAGATATCTTTGCTGATCTAAGCACAAACACTTAGTTGGTCAGAAAGTTAAAGTGATCAGTGACTTCAATAAGAAAATATCAGAGCCCCATATACAACTCTACCTATGGCTTTTCATCATTCTCTGTGATGGTCTGTATAGAAGCAGAATGGGTTAGGATATACACTTTTCTCTCCATTGTCCTAAAGTTATTCCTGTGCTTCTTCTAATTGTCTTCATCTAGCTTTCAGGTTAGCACAAATTAAAATTTCTGGGATATTAGAAAACAATCTGTGAAAACACTCTGGTGCAAGCCTGTCACACAACATTCCTTTTGCTGCAGAGCAGGTATGAGCAGTAGGCTGGGACTGTGGGCAAACTGGGGTAATTATACACTGTCTACCAACATGACTCGCTCGCATCTTCAACTTGATACGCTACCGTGGCATGACGGCAGGTCATGTCACTGGTCATATGCTGCTTTCTTTCCTAGACACAGCCACATTGCAAAGACATGAATGAAGTGATCAACTTTTGAAGCATTTCTGCTCCCCAGATTTGCCAGAGCTACCTAAAGGTAAGAGCTTTCAAATTACTTGGGGTCAATACTATGTTTACTCCTTAGGAAATAAGGAAAGGGAGGTGGCAAGGACTAAAACAGACAGTGAGCTTGAGGAGTGTGACAGCTGTGGCGCTCGGTTGTAAATGTTAACTCTTTATGATTAAATTGTGAAGCTTTCAAAACCTGCAAGCTCGCTCTCACATTCCTAAAATCTGGAGGCAAAGGTTTTTCTCAGAATATTTTAACTTTCTCACAGAACAGATCAGAGATGGAAAATAGGAAAACCAGCTTTCTGATACGGTGAAGATGAGAACAGTAATAAGAATGGAAAGTCAAACTAATGCACCATAGGAAAGGGCTTAGCTCACACATAAAAGCAGGGCACACACCTGCTTTCTTCAGATGAATGTTTATTCATAGTAACTTTTTAAGAGTTGCTAAACCAGGTCCAGACGCTACATGACATGTTACTTAAGCTGCTCTATCAGTTTTCAATTGAAGGACAAGTTATGGACATTATTTTTACATGGGTATAAATGAAGTGCTGGCTACTCATGATTCAATGCTGTTGGTAAGCAAATGTTAATCCATAAAAGAAGTAAATGAAAAGATGGCAAACATCAAATTTTAAGGTAATGATGAAGTCCTGGCAACAATTGTGTAAGGCTGCCCTCAATTCTGACAGCTAGAAGGGAACATGAAAGACAAAATTGTGTCAATAGAGGACAAAGGCTGAAACTAAACTCAGCATTTCCTATCTTCTGTTGTTTGCTCAAGTTTTAAGACAAGGCATAATCAAATGTGGACCATGTCACTGCAGAATGGTCGCAGTGTCTCCCCGATACAGTGTTTCCATATAAAACAGAGCTGAGCAAAACCGAGACTAATTAATTTGCTCATCATCACTGTTGCAGAACAGGAACTGAGCCCATCTTTTTTTCCCCCCAGTCCAGGTTAATGCACAAACCACTGGACAATACTTCCTTTTAGTGGTTAGTACTCTATTTTTGGAATGGTAATTAGGGAGGGACAAGTTCTAATGCAATCCCAGGGCCCAGTTGTTCTCATTCTTCAGAATAAGGGCCCTTTAAACGTGAGTGAAGTTGGTCATCTGAAGGAAGTAAGGGATTATGCCTCAAACAGTAAATGAAGGAAAAATATTTAAGAGATATATCTGGTTTGCATCAAAGGTTAATGCAGAAATCAGTGATGGAGCTTATTCAGTATTTTAATTAATAACCTTGACAGAAGTATAGGAGTGGCTAATAAAATGTATGAATGAAGAAACAAATTATGGAAGCAGAAACTCTATTACACAAGATGAGAAAACCTGGAGAACTGCTGTGACAGAATTTGTATGTATTATAATGCTACAAAGCAGTGCATTTAGAAAATTATATCAGGAATTTCAGCTACAAGCTGGGAGTTCATTAGTACAAAATTACATTGGAGGAGAAAGACCTATTGCTGCTTAATGACAGCATAAATACAAACCAAGAGCATGATGTGGCTGTGGGAAAGGAAAAAGTGCTATTGAATTATTCTAAAGACAGCATTTCCATTAAATATGACATTCATACCATTATATAGGCTGAAGACAGAGCTCATTGGCCACTCATGGCCAAGAAGGATGAATTCACTGTACAGAAATGGCAAGGAATCAGCAAGCTTGCTTAGCCCTGGGAAGGAAAGGCTGCAAAGAGACAAGAACGTTCCCTGGGCTGTCTCGAAGGGAGAAGGTTTTTCTATAAAAGCATGATGCTGGCACAATAACAAACAGGGATAAACTACCATGAATAATTTTAGACTAGAAGGTTTGTGAAAGTTTACAGTATTTTGAACTGCTTTAGAGGTGAGAGCAACAGGAGCAGTAAATGTACTAAATTATAGACTGGAGCTCCCTTAGTGAAGGAATAACCTACCGTAAATGTCTGACCTGGGACAGGACTGGAAAATCCAGGGAGTCCCTGCCTATTCAGCAGCCTTGCGAGTCCACGTAGGCAGGGCCAGGCTGCTGATCTGCATGCAGAAGTGCTGCAGCTGCCTGCGCAAGCCAGGTGACCAGCCCTCTGGGCGCACATCACAGCAAACGAACACTGGGTTCCACACTTTAAAAAAAAAAATAAAACAGAACAAAAACAAACCTCAAAACCTTCCAAATCTCTTTGTGTCTGTGTCACCATTTACAATACCACGAAGGAGAAAAGGTTTTCTCCAAAATGGAAAAAGCAAAGAGCTCTTTCTTTCTCAGTAGACCTCAGTTCACCAAGATCTCACTTTTCCGTATATGCTTTCTCCTGATTTTGTAACAATGCTTATGCTCGTTTTACTCTAAACTTCCGTGTAAGCCATGGGGACTTGGATGACACATAAATATCTCCCTTTCCACACGAGAGAAGGAGAAGCAGTATCTACACAGTGACTTTCTAGGTTCTGCCCAGCTCTCTGGCTCAAAGACAAAAACATCCTGATGACTTCAACAGATGAACAACCAACTTCTTCCACTGACCACTTCAAGCAGTGACCTTACATATGGGCTAGTGAGTCAATGCAGTCAACAGACAAGCCAATGGAACCAGGTGAAGAGTTTGCAACAAGAATCACAGAATCCCAGAACGGTAGGGGTTGGAAGGGACCTCTGGACGTCATCTTGTCCAACCCCCCTGCTTGAGCAGGTTCACCTAGAGCAGGGTGCACAGGACCGTGTCCAGGTGGGTTTTGAATATTTCCAGAGAAGGAGACTCCACAACCTCTCTGGGCAGCCTGTTCCAGTGCTCTGTCACCCTCACAGTAAAGCAGTTTTTCCTCATGTTCAGGTGGAACTTCCTGTGTTCCAATTTGTGCCCATTGCCCCCTGTCCTGTCGTTGGGCACCACTGAAAAGAGTCTGGAAATATGGCTCATATTCAGTTGAATCCCCCATAGCTACATCCTCTCCATTTGAGAAAGGAAGCTGGTAGCCTGATACAGGCTGAAAAGCCAGAATAACTGTAGGATTAAAAATGAAATTTGGGAGTAATAACAGGGAATTGGCAGAGCATCCTTCATGTCATTGAAAAGGTTGTCTACTTCAGACATCCTGAATACTTTTTAATGTCCAACTTCTAATTTGCTCCCGGCAGCCATCTCTTGTAGCTTCTAGTTTAAGAATAAGAATAAACAAATACCTGAATGTTGCTCCCCAGCTCTTTGTTTATCTGTATTAGAGCTGGAACTATTCCTTCCTGAACATCTGAAAAGCCTCAGCACATTGTGAATGTTACCATAAACGACCAACTCAGGGCTAAAGGGAACAGATCTCTCCACTGAGGAATTCAGTGTTTCATTGCTAGCCGAAAACTAGAATTAACTGCTTCAATAAAGTAAAACAGAGGCACTCAATATTGTTGAAGCCACAGATGCAATTGCATGCCAGCAATGGCATTTTATGGTCACTCTTTAGCAGAAATTGAAATTGTCTCATAAACTCAGCTGGAAGGGCTAAATGCCCAAGAAAACATTAAACTAGTGATGACAGGAGAACAAGAACACATTACAGCAAACTGAAAGCCTTTGGACTAGTATCCTACAAGCCAACAGATCACTGGTGAAAACTGCCATACCTCCACATGTCCATGAAATCAGAAGATCACTTACTATAATGTTTTAACGTTTATCTTCCAAAATTCAAAATTTTTGACTGTATTACCCTATCTCCTTCAAATACCTGAATCACTTAATGTTTCCTCCCAAATTCCATGTTCCCTTTTTTCTGTTTCTGTAATCCACTCTTACTGAAGTCAATGGCAAATCCCACACTGACATCAGCTGGAGCTGAAATGGAGATTAAGTATTTTTCTTATAAAGTCACTGCTTCTTGTCCTGCCTAAGATTCTGGATGCCATCCTGGTACATAATGTGATAGCCAAATATGATAACCTCCTGCCAGATGACATGATACTGATCCAGCTCTTACTGTTGTACAGACAGGGCACAGAGACAGCCCTTTGCAACTTTAGTCTCTCTCTCACGTATCCAAGTTGTCCCTACATTTTCTCCTCCACTCCGCTCCCAGAAGTGCTAGTTATTTTGTGCTGTTACATCCATGTCTGGGTCTTGGGAGCAGCTCCACTTCTTCAACTGGAATAGAGAGAGGCCAGTGCCAAGCACGTTTGAAAACTTTTTAGAAACTTCATTTGGAGTCTGCAGTACAAGACCAACAGTTAACCTTCTTGTTAAAAAAAGCCTCCGTTAAGTAAAAAAAAAAAAAAAAAAAAAAAAAAAAAAAGAAATAAAAAAAGAAGAGTAAATCTTGATCAGCTTTCACAGAAGTACCACATCATTTTTTTAACTAGGTCAATCTACTTCTGAGGAAGAACTGCAACAGAACAGAATACCAAGGTAAGGGAAATGTTACCTGGACTCTGATGCACATGCACCTGCCAAATCCCATCTGCCTCCTCCTCATTTCAGACTATAATTTCTGAATCTGAATGGAGAAGAATTAGTACTGCAGTGAACTTCAATTTTCAAATGAAATTGTAAATACTTCATTGGCACAGGCTCATAAGACTAAAACAAAGATGCATCAGCACTCAAGTAATGAGATTTCTGAAATGACTGTCAAGTAGCTCCCAGTTTGTGTTCTGCTGAGTTATACCTAGGTCAAAACAGACACGAATCCCATGGGACCCTCTAGGCTCATGAATGCTTCCATTTCAAATACCACAATGTCACATTTGAAGAAGTGTTTGTGGGAAAAGTATATTTCCAATGAACTTGAAATCAAACTGGAAAAAGTATTTCTGAAAGGTGAAAAATTATTTGCATAGATGGGACTGTCCTCTGCCCCCCACTGCAAACATGCAGCACTCGAAAAACCTTTCTGAAAAATAGCACAAAGAGGGGAAGAAAGTCATCCTCCTCTTTGCAACTATTTGAACCATACATGGGAGGTCAAATGACAACTCTGTCAGGACTCCTGAAAAGATTGTCCTCCGTGTGTCTCAGTTTCCCCTTTACAAAGCACATACAACAGTGCCTGTGCCTCTTTGCAGGCACACGTCGAACTGTTCTCATGTGTGGGATTATTTAGCCATCAGGGACGTTCAGCAGGGAACATGCAGAGGTGAGGTGTGGGTGAGAGCCAGAGAGCGCAGCCTTGCTGCGGAATTTTGCAGTTCAGCAGCTTTGCTTGGCTGCATGACGACTGCTCTTCACACCAGAACACAAGCGCCTGGAGCAAATCCAGAGGAAGACGAGGGAAACTGCCGTTGCCCATTCTCCCCTAAGATATGTCCTTCCTGGAACATAAAGGTTTTGTCATTTCCACCTTCCTTTCCCTGAATTGGCTCTTTGTGTATATGCCTCAGGGTGTGATCTGCTTTTTTTTTTTTTTTTTAAAATACTAATTTCCACAGGACTTAAAGTGAGCTTTAGTTTCCAGTGAAAACCGATTACACCCATATGTAGGAGAGACTGAGACTTCAGAGGAGAGAAGGCACAGACTTGTTTCAGTGTCCCTGGGACTCTACATTTCTGCCTGCAAATCAAGCAGTTTGCAGTTGCTTGAGTCAATCTTGAGTGCTTCAGATAAACCAAGCCCCCACTTCAGGAGTACACAAGGGTCTGGTCTGCCCTCGCAGACAGCTCCGTTTGCTCAGTGTGACTGCAGAGAAGACAACTTACATCACCTCCCTAGCTATTAAGCGTGGGCCTCCTAGACGTTACTGGTTTCTGCAGAGGAGTTTATAGGACATTTTTCTACTCTTCAGGAACTGTTGCCTGCTATTTCTCCTTATGACTTTTTCCCTACAAGGCTACTAACACTGTCTGTTCTCTCCTATACTTTCCTTTCCAGCAGACGATCACATCTGAGAGAGGAAAGGGAAGTCTCTAGCTCTAATCTATGGTAGTAATACTTACAGATTTGGGGGTCACAGCCCCAGAGAGCCCTCAGGCATCACAGGCATGGGTGCAACCAAGAACTGAGAGCAATCACTTAGATGCCAAATGAAAGGTTCTACTGAGTTGCATTAACCACCCTAGAGAATACCTTTCCTGGACCTCTAGACTTGCAGCATTCAGGACCAGAGGGTATCTAACCCCCTGGTACCTTCTCCCAGGTAGGCTGAAGAAGCTCCTGCAGAAGCTGAGGCCCAGCTGCCCATCCAGTTCTCCCAGCTCATCTGCTCTGGGGCAGGTCCTCCATCACAACACACAGAGCTACTGGCAGCACTATTAGAAGCGAATAACAAGACACTGAAAGTGAGCAAATTCAGGGCACCAACTTTATCAACAGCCTACGGCTCACAGCTTTTGTGCTTCACGGCTCTAGTAGATCAAACGCAAACCTGGCATCCAGTGGAACTCCCACACTATTCCTGGCTCTGCTGCTGATTCACTTCTGCATCTCTTGTCCTATACATTTAACTGGTGATATACTAATACCTTACTGGGTGGAGCAAGGATTAGTCAGTGCTTGCTTGCATTCAGCTGTTAACTTGCAACACTCTCACTATGTTAACCATTATTATTCCCTCCTACTCTGTGCCTCATGACAGGCCTTTTGTCTGGGCCTATAGTCACTGGATGAAATTCAAAAGCCCCTTCCTCTTTTTCCTGTTTCACAGTGAGATGAATTCAGCAGAAATGTCACCTGAAATGACACCACCCAGTATTTAGTGTATGGTGTTTAAGTACCAAGATAGCAATAAGCCAAAAACTTGAAGAGACTCCCTATAATTTTGCCCACTGATCCTTGTCCCAAGGAAACAGCCCTTGGTCAACACTGGCTAATGTGTCTATCGTCACACTCCTGAACCCACAGTTACTACTGACACACTGTCTTTCTTCTCTGTAGATCATTACCCTCCCTTGGCTCTCATAGCTTCATCTTACCTAAGTTCTCTTGATTCTCAGCTTTTCTTGTTTCTTCTCAGTGGGATCCTCATGAAGCTTCAACAATGGCCTGTTAATACCTCTGACATTGCCAATCACCCGTTTTAGTTTCTTTATAACAAGTATACCGAGATGCACGTTTCCCCATTCCTCCTCTCCAAACTAAATATTAGCCATTTTCTTCAGCATCTTTGGCCTTAACATGGCCAATGCTGTATTTCTGATTTTTTTTCCACATCATCCTACCTATTCCCTTCATTATTCATTCTGCTACCATTTTCCATACCACTTCCCATTCATCCAGATTTGTGACAATTACATCACTTCTTCCCTAGTGATATTTTCAAGTTCCTCCTTTTCTTCCTCCCTAAAAGGACTGATGCTTTATCTCAGCACTACTAATCCCCCCTCTTTTGGCCTCCCCCATACATATTGCCCTGCAACACACCTTGAAAACAGACTTGTTGAGACCATCTTGCCTTGTTCAGCAATTTCTATCCTACTCCAGTTTGACCTCACATATTCAGGCAGCTTGTGCCAAATGTTACCTTTCTCGGTCTCTATTTGCTTATCCTTGCTGACCTGGGTGAAAGGCTGTAACTTTCTTCTGCAAGGGACTCCTACGATTAACGTTAGTAGGAAATCAACCAGTTAATACTGGTTCAAGGGACAGCTAGGAATAATTAACACTGTTCCATTTACAGTAATACAAACACACATCTCCAGCCGTGCCCCCTTCCTCCCACTCTCCTTTATTGCAAGGAACAGTTCCTGCTAACACCTGCAAAACACACATATTTTGTGGCCTGATCTTGTTCAGAGCCTCAGGCAGCACAGTCATATTTAATAATGATCTTGCCCAACAAAAGCCTGTCACACTAGTGACGAGATAATAGTTTCACAGTACAAAACTGGTCATGGTAATGATGATGATAAGGTTGCACAATAACCAGACAAAAGACAGATCCGAATTGCCACTAGTTGCACTGTTGCAGGCTCTGACTTAATGATACAGGAAGGTTTTTCACAGGTGCTCGAAAGTGTGCTCTTCCCCGCCTTGATTATTTTGACAACCCATAGAAAAAAATTAGGTTAACTTTTCTGCAAAGGTAACACTTTCAGTCATGAGTTTACACATTTTGAATAGTCTGTTTTCTGGGGGAACATTTTTAGCTTTCCAGCACAAAGAAATATGTAAAGATGGTATTTTCTACTCTCCCTTCCCATCTTCCTCATCATGAAGTGTAACAGGAACTGACTGCACTTCAAAAAAGCCAGAATATGAGAACTGTGAATTTTCCTCTAAGTCAAATCTGAGTGTGAGAACTAGGAATTACAGAAGCAGGCATTAACAAATACAGGGCACTAAAAGTCACTTACAGTAGATTTTATTTTGTACTACTTTTGGCAGGTGAACTGCGGAGATGGCTAGTGAGAAGGGATGTGTGGAAATCCCTATGATTATGTATGAACCACACCGTGAACCCTACATGCAAGAACCCTCTGCACCAGAGTACTGCAGCCAAGAGGGTAAGCAGGCTTCACCGGGAGGGGTTTGGAAAGAGCACCCTCTTGGTGGTTGTGTGGCAAACACTGATCACTGGTTTCCAGAGCGTAACTGAGCCAGCTCATAAGGGGCCCGGCTTTGCCAGGACATGATGGGTTTAGAAAGCGCCTGTGCCAGCATATAAAACCCAGGGTTGGGGTAGGCAAGCTGGTAGGATCTCCTAACAGAAACATCACTTAAAATGGCAAAAAAATATTTTTGTTGGTTTAGTTAATAATTTTTCAAACAACACATGCTTTATTGGAAAAGGAATTGCAGTTATATTTCTACAATATTTTATAACCCTAACAAGCAAATGTTCAGCGAGCAAACTGTACGTGGACGGGCTATGTCTTGCTTAAATTGTAATCTAGTTTTCCAGAGGACTGGCCTTTTCCCAAACGGTCCTGCTGCCCAGAGCTGCCCTCCCTAGATGAGTCAGTTCTCCAGCCAGGTTCTATAGGGATGAACAACCCCTCCCCATTGCTGTTTCATGGGGAAACATCACAACTGAAGTACTGACAATTCAGCTCAACAACTGCAAGCAGGCACCGACAGCTGCTGCTCTACTGGGTTGGCTTTTCCCTCTGAACCCAGGCATTGCTCTCACACCTGCACAAGTATCTCACAACACTCCTTTGCCTTTTGCCTGTTTGAGCCCACGCTCATTGAAAGACACACTGAGATATCAGTGATTTTATCTTTGTTACCTTCCTGCTATTGAGAAAATTGCCATTCACCAGACAAGACTGGAGCAAAAAACCAGAATGGGAGGTCAGAAGGTGACTAATAAGGCTAGATGTGTCAGTACTGGGCCTCTAAACTTGACTCATTTTCACAGCATTTTATCCTGATCAGCTCTCTCTGTAAACATTTTTGTCTTCAAAGACCTCTCTGTCCTCTTTCTAAACTCAGAAGAGCTTGCAAGAGGTTGGGGAGAAAAAGTCTCACTTGTGAGCTACTCAACGAAGGGACAGGCACTCAACAACATCTAACACTGAGTTGCGGTGTCTTCTCCTTGCACAGGAAGCAGGTCCTTCATAAAAACACATCAAGTGATAACTGACTTGTACTAAGCACATTCCTCTTCTACACTGGAAGGAAATCCTTTACTTTTTAATTTTTTACAAATTTGTTTTTCCACAAATAATCCCCCTCCAAAAAACCCCCGCCAAAACCTAAACACCCCGCCACCACCATTAAACCCAAATGCCATTGCAAATCTCTACCACCTCTGGGAAGCCATTCAAGGAAACATTGCTAACATTTCTTCAACTTTGCCATTGTATTTTGTCTCACTCTGGAAAATTCCAGTTTTGTATCCCATTTTGTATCCCTGTGGGCTTATTCCCTGGTTGGACTCACGTTGTTTCTGGAAGGCTCAATGGTGCAGGCTGGAGTCCCACGTCAAGGCTGCTCTGCTTGGGGGCGAGGGCTTCTCTGACGCTGCGCGGGCTTGACCAAGCAAGACTTCTTTTATGGACTGTCCTCCTGCTGCAGACCAGCCTGGTAGTTTGATACCACATCCATGCTAGCTGGCTGTAAAGTTTTACACATGAATTTATTTTGAATGTATTAATGAATGTATTTTTTTATACATTCATTTATTTCACGCTCAGGTAGGCTGATTGTATTCTTAATTTGTAAGATCAGTAGAAGAACTAAAAAAGCATGAGGTGTCTTAGTCACCAGCTTCCCTTCTCCCTTATCCATAACAAAAGGAAAAAGATCTTTAACTTTTTTCTAGAACAAAGGGTATGATGAAATTACTCGGCTGGAAGCTGAGGGCAGATAAAATTCAAACTAGAAAAAAGGCTCTAAGTACTAATAGTAAGGGTAGTAATCACTGAAACTAATTAGAGGTACTCTGGATCCTTTATCAATGGAGTCCTTAAATTAAGACCAAGTATCATTCCAACATTATGCTGGAATAGATGCAGTTACTGCCTTTGTGTTGAAAAAATGATTTGGTTTCTTGGCTTATGTTATATAGAAAGTGAGACTAGCTAGCCACTGCAGGCTCTTTTCGCTTTAAAAATCCATCAATAAATTCACTAGCATTTTTTCCCTGTCCTGTACTTCACTGAGCCATGTCAGGCCTCCCCTGCAAGGCACCTTCCCATGCAGCTTCTCATCAGACTCCAAAGGGGGCTTTTGGGAGGCATAAGCTGTATGCATTTTTATGTTTTGCCCTGTTTTTCTTTGCATAGGGGGTTACGAGTATCCTTCTCCCCCACCTTACTCCTGTCGAGAAACAGCCACCCTTGAGCAACCAGGTAAGTGCCAGGGGACTGTGTTTCTGACGATGTTTGTGGTTCTACATGCTAACAAAAGTGAAATGTTTTTAGTTTTAAAATCAACAGAGAAGATGCAGTTTTCTGACCCAATCACAATCTAAAAGGCTGGAAAATTTCCCTAGAAATGTTGGAAGATAAACTAAGACGAGAGACTCAGACGTGTTTTTCCAGCATTAGCCAATCTACAGGAGCACCCATTTTTTTAAAACCAGCTAGGAGCTAGGACTTTCAGAACAAATCATTCTAAGTCCAGTGTATTTCGTTGTTCCTGTTCTAGTCACCTTTATGGAAGTGGAGAAGCTCAAAGGAGACACTGAGGAAAGGCTTCAAAGAACAGTCAAGTAACATCTCTTCCAGGAGGGAGACACATACATTTAAAAATCCCTAAGACCAGAAGGCACTTAAACTCAGATATGCTACATCCTATCTATCTAACAGACAATACCTTCCCACTCCTGAAGTTTTGCTTCAGACTATGGTGTGAATGTACCCTAAACTTGTTTTAGGATGCTTAAAATGGTATTTTTCACTGCAAATCTTTCTGAAAAAATACCCTTCGTGTACCTACAAGGGGCGTGCCCCTCAAGGAGTATAACAGAGTCAGGTCCAGACTGAAAAAACATGAGGGAAGCTACAGACTTGACTAACCAGGGACAGCACCAGCATCTGACCGATCCATCTACTTTGATGAATTTCTTGTAACTACTGAAAAGTTGATCCAGAAAGCTCCTCTATATCCTTCAAATCTCTTCTTCAGGAAGAACATGCATTTTCATAACATTTGAAATATCAGAAGATAAAATCTCTATGTCAGAGTACATCCGCCAGTGGGTGGTGGTGACTGCCTGACTATGGGGATTATCCCATAGGCAATTCCCTGTACATGTCCTTACCTGAGTAAATACTGGCTGCTGGTAGAAGCAACTAATTGGGATACACAGAACAAGCAGTACAGTGGTTCTTATGAATATACTTGAAATCAATAATAGTAACATAGGTGCCTCTAGATCAGCCATGTTAAGAACCTACATTCTCCAGTTAAGACTTTATAACTTGTAAAAGATTTCCTGTGCTTCTAATTTTGCTGCTTCTCATTTCCTCTTGAACTCAGTTTACTTGGTGTCTCAGCCTCCGATCATCGTAGCAGGAATCTTCTCAAGCAAACCCACATCCACAATATGCCCTTCATGCCGCCAGCACATCACCACACAGGTCACCTACAGACTGGGCAGACTGTCTTACCTTCTGTGCACCAGCTTGTGTATGGTTGGGTAAGCTTTCATGTATACTCTGAAGATTCTTCATAGCAAAAGGTTAAAAAAGAGTCATTAAAAAAAAAAAGGTTCTAGCTAGTGCTTATATAGACAGTTTGCCCTTCCCTACTTGATAAGAAGTCATTCTGTCCATTCTAGATACAGTCATCATGGCTACAGGGGATGCAAACTTGCTAAATTTAACCAAGTATGTTATTACTTTTCATAAGACAAGCAAAAATTAGTACATTGTCTACTTCCCTACTGTAATTCAGAATCAGGCTCAGAATCAGACTAATGCATAATATGTTAGTAGTGAAGATGATTAATTTTTTGGAAGATACTTTAAACATTAAGAGACTTGGGAAAGAAGTGGATTCATGCAGTGAAAAGACAGAATAAGGCAGGGAAAAAGCACAGCTGTAGCCAGCAGAAAGAAAAGTCAGTAAATCATTCCATGCATGTCCATCTCCTCTTTGGCCGTAGGTGTTGTTTTGGATGCTGCTTCGTACCTTTCTTCATAAAGATCTTCAAGGATGCAGACCATTACTGCCCATGCTGCCAATTTCATATTTATAGATACAAAAGACTATAGAAACAAAGTTTATTCAACCAGATGATGTCAAGTCTCTGTTTCCTAAGGGCACAAGATTCTACACATAAAACTACTGCTAGAAAACATACAGGAATAGGCTTAGGTTCTGAAGCTCCCTTGCTGGTGAATCCATCTGGAGTTTACCATCACATGGTTGGACTGACTTTAAAACAAAAAAGCTTTGAAGACTAATTCACAGTGTCTCTTGAATTTATGCTCCATTTGAATCGTTGCCCTGAGCTGTGAAGTGACCAGTTAGTAAGTACTTCGGCGCTACTACTCCTCCTCTCAAATCTCCAACCCAACTAGGACACAGGCTCTTCTGGACTTTTCAACCCACCAGTAATCGAGAGGTTTGGACACGCACATTTTAGAGATGCACTTACCTTCTATGCACTGGAACTGACTGGTCGGGATTTCATTTCTCTGTGCTCTTCTTTGTATGGGACCTACCCCTGCAGGGCTGTGGGTGGTACAGTGTAGCTGTTTATTTATTAATGAAACACTAAGTTATGAGACTGTCCTTACTGTGTTATATATGATGTAAGAAAATAAACCTGTTATTATTAACAATACTGGCAAAACATCTCCTGTCTGCAGTGCTTCCATGACCCGTTGCATCCAGAGCGGAGATGCAGGTCAGACTGGGGCACTCCGTTTGCATTAACAAACCAAGAATCAAAAGGCAAACATATAAAGAAGAAAAATCAGCAAGCACAGCTTAAAAAAAGTCACCAAAACCACAACACAAGGCTCTCATTTTACCTCTCTGCCTTCCCACTGCAGTGCACCATCTCCCAAACAAGGGATCTTATCAATGCTTACAAATGTCTAAAGGGTGGGTGTCAAGAGGATGGGGCCGGACTCTTTTCAGTAGTGCCCAACAACAGGACAAGGTGCAATGGGCACAAATTGGAACACAGGAAGTTCCAGCTGAACATGAGGAAAAACTTCTTTACTGTTGGGGTGACAAAGCACTGGAACAGGCTGCCCAAAGAAGCTGTGGAGTCTCCTTCTCTGGAAATATTCAAAACCCACCTGGACACGGTCCTGTGCACCCTGCTCTAGGTGAACCTGCTCAAGCAGGGGGGTTGGACGAGATGATGTCCAGAGGTCCCTTCCAACCCCAACCATTCTGTGATTCTGTGACTTAATAGGCTTGACGCTTTACAGAACTTTTACAGTTCTCATCCAAAGTCACTTATCTTGTAAAATCAGATCTCCGTAATTACTTGCCCAGAAGGTGCCTAGACCCTGCTCAACACTGACAGCAGCAGCAGCTGCTGCTGCTGCTGCTGTTTATTGCTGGCTGGAAAGATAAACAGAAGAATAGAAGAAACCCCTGTATTTCAATGTTTTAACATCATAAATATTTTCTTGTTGGCACCATATTGAGGGCAAGTGGGATGCGTGGCACGCAGCACTCGGGCTGCTTCCCTTCCATTGCATTTTATGATGACTGAGGTACCCTGCCCATGCTCTGAAGGATCTGTAGATACCACGTAGTTAAAAGAACTTTAAAACTTCCCACTTAGCCTGCCACTAAGTTTGATCAAACTCTTTGTTTTAGCTATTTAGTCAACTTAAGCCATAAAAAGAAGAGCGTGTCCCCAAACAGCTATTTAGCAATAGTGACTCCAGAATCCTGAAGATCCTCTGAAGGCCAGGATCTGCCGTAGGAGAGGTTTGCCAGTTCCGTGGCCCCGGCAGCTGCTGCCCCGGGTGGGCACAAGGAACTTCCTCACGGAACACTACGGGAAGACACCAGAGAACCTGGGCTCTCCGTTCAGAATTTCATTCAGAACGCCGAGCTGCTCGAGGCAGGGTCCCGCAGAGGAAGCGCCCACCCGCCGCGAGCAGCGCACAGCCCGCAGCCGTTACTAGTTCTTCGGAAGCAACACACTCACCCGCACCCTTTCCTACGGTTTTTATGCAAAGCCACGACCAATCGGAACTTTCAGTAGTGAAACACACCAAAGCCCCCCCGGCCGCGGTACCTTCTCCTCAGCGCGGGCGGGCCGGGCGGCTAAGGGAGGCGGGCCGGGCGGCTGAGGGAGGCGGGCCGGGCGGCTGAGGGAGGCGGGCCGGGNCGCCCCGTCCTCTCAAACCGCCCGCAGCTCGTCTGCATGACAAATAGCGGCTGTTCAGCTAGTGGCACATTTTAAATGGCCTTAGCTAAAGTAGGCTGGATGTGTGCACGGTCTCTTGCTTCAAGCAGTACAAGAAATGCGGTCTTCAATCTACAGAAACGCCAGTCTTTAGGCGCCAAGACGTGAACAACGTACACTTGGATGAACGTAAGTAAAAACTTCAGCAACTGTTTTCCAGGCAAATCAAACCAATGCGTAGAGCTAGGTCATGTTTGTGTTTGTGCTAGAGCAGCACGTTGACCTTTCCGCCTGGTAGACGCCGCAAACTGCAAAAGACTCGTTGCCCGGCTGAAGATGAGAACAGCAAAACCGGGAGCCTGTTGAAGCAAGCTGTTGCTAGTAGCAAAGCAGAAACGGTTTTTAGAGCAAGCACAGCGTGAGCCAGCCACAGCTCTTCAGCTGTAGTGCCCAAGTCAACGCTGATGAGCACCGCTGAGCCCGGACCGGGGGTTAGTGCCAGGAGGACCCCACGTCACAAACCCCGTCGCTGGCTGTCCTCAGGACCCAAGCACAGCAGCGGGTCAAAGGAAGCCACTTGGAAACAAACCATCCATTATCTGTGTTTGAATTATTTTTGTATTTTATACAATTAGACACTCACAACCTCTAAGAGGGGTACAGGCTTGGTAGTGCAATTTCTCAAGTGAGGTATTTCTATAAAGGAGCTTTTACGATAACTCCATGGCCCTGCATGAAGCCCAGAGCCAACACCTCCCAGCCCGCTCAACCCGGTGGTGCAACGAAGGCAACTCCCAGAGCAGCTGCCCCGGCTTTCACCCGGTACCAAGGTCAGTAACCCTCCATCCTCTGGTGACCCAACCTACTTTGAGCTAGTGGGAAATACCACCACCACAATTAAACACACAAGCAGCCAAGCAGACGTCAGCCCAACAGGTTTCGTACCACTTCACACGTTTTTTAAAATGTTACAATTTTTCTCCATTTTAAAATCTGGCTGTGAAACAGGAAGCTTTGCTTTGAATTAGTGGTAAATAACGCATCAAACTGGATAACATTTAGGAGGAAAGGTGCACAAGCAAAACCACATGAATATATACCTAACAAAGAAATTATGACTTAAGATGTGCAGAAGACATTTAACAGAAGTAGTTAGAACATTTTTACACCAATATTTGAAATACTTGTGTAAACTATTGTCCCTCCATTTTTAAAAAAAAAAGCTTCCAGCTACAGCCTGGTGGTTCACAAATTTAATTTCCTGCCCTGCTTGATACACAGCTAATTTCAACATCACCTGGGACAGAAACCAAGTTGAGCACAGATTAAAGCCAGATTCAGGTGTATCACACATGAACATTCTCCCCTTTTTCTGACCCCAAAGGCCAGGCTGGTTTAAAAGCCAACAATAAATGACAGCACACCACTCTCACACCAAACACTGACACTCCCCGCCTCAAAATCCAAATGCTTGTTTAGTTCCTCTGAGAAAAAACAAGAAGAGTTAAAAACCTGGAAATTGCCACAGAAGTCAGGATTTACCTTCTGGCCAGCTCTCCCTGTGTTGTCAATGTCATTCTTGACACATAATTTGGTTGAACTTTGCAAAATTTCTCTCTTTGATCTAACCAAAATCACCCTGACTTCTGAGCAACCCATTAGCTTTTGCTCCCAATCTTTTCTAAAATGAACGGACAAGACACCAATCCAGTGTTTATCCGTCTATTTTATTTACATTATATACAGTTCCTACAAAAACGATTTCCCACAAAGGATATTAAATAGCAAAAGCACAGCGTAGCTTAGATCTGGGCACTGATGCCTGCAGCCAGCACAGAGCCCGCAGGACAGGCTGGTCCAAGCTCCAGCGGGAGGCCGGGGTGGGGTGCTGGTGTGCCAGCTCCAGAGGGGCAGCAGCTGAGGTAGATCCAGTACGCGGGAGGCACTGCATGCTCTGCACGTCCTGCGGTATGACATCAGCCCGATCCCTCCAACACGTCTTGCGGCAGCACAGATTTGTCCTGGTGTTGCTAAGCAAGCCTTCTTGTATAAAGGGTGTTTTTGTTGGCTGTCACTCTCTAGTCGGCAACTATTTCACTGGTGTGATTTGCCTAGATTTCACAGAATGCTTTGGACTCCTTTAGGATAAAAGGCACTATGTAAATCTAAAGGAACAATGCTTGCTATTTTCGTAGGGAGAATTCAGATGGGCCATTAACATCATGTTGCTCTGATCCTGTGTACCATGAAATTACATCCTTATTGCTTAACACTTATATTATCATTGACTTAATTTAATGCATTCACTGTCTATTATCCAGATAATTCCAAAATCAGAATAAGGAATGGAAAGCGTGATAATTTTGAAGACTGTATTCTTGTAAATTTTTAGAATGAACTAAACAAAGATACTGCACCTGAGAAAACCTCCTGTCTTCCTCTTCATAGGTATGTGTGTTTCTACATTTGAATAACAAGTTACTTGTGCTCCAAAAAAAAAATTTTTCATAAAAAACTTCAGTTATTGAAAACAGTGCATACAGAACGCCTTAAAGTATTGTCTCTTCAAAACCAGTGTGGGAATAGCACAAATACTGAAGCATGTAAAGACTAGTCATCTAAAAATCAAAAGGCACCCAAAATTTACTCTGTTAGTGATATTTTCGTCTGAAGTAGGAAGTATTGTGATTACTTAAGATATTTCCTAAAAGCTGCCAACATCTCATAAATTAATGTGAAAACTTAGTGACATTCAGACATAAGCTCAATTTTATATCAGTCTATCATTAACATTAAATTCACAAAATATAATTAGGGCTTACTACTGCTGACCAGAGCCTCTGATTTTACAGAAATATTTTGAATACAAATCCTGACACTTACGGAAAGCCTGTAGAGACAATCCAAGTACTAGTAAAAACACCACTTGGATGGTGTTGCAGTTCTCACCAGTTCGATGCAAATACGAATCAAAGGAAAACTTTATCCACTTAAGGCATGCCATTTAAGCACTTCCCTCTACCTGTAACCTACGCACTCAGATGACCAAAAAAAAGTAAACAACTAGTTTGCCTTGACTGGAAGTAAGAGACAGTTAAAAGCACTGCAAGATATAAATTAAAAAGAAATCCAAACATACCTAAAACTTGAGCGACTGATTAATTTTAAAGCTGAAAGAATGAAATAGATCTTAAAATTTATTTTAAAAATACTTGCTGGTGTTTTCAGTAATCACCAGAATCCATCTCAGAAAAAAGTGTAAAGGCCATCACATGTACACAACCCCTACTAAATGTTTATTGATAGGTCTGAGAAAGGGAAGCTCCTAAGCACTTTCCGTTTTGGTTATGAATACAGGGATACATTACAGTGGGAATCTATTACTCTATTAAGAGACCTTACCTTTAGAGACTCCAGATTTCACTTTACACCATTTATAATATTAGACTTGAGAATCTGGACCACAAAATTTGTACAGGCAGGCAGAGTCAAGTCTACCACAAAGACGCTACTACAAACTTTACAAACAAACTAGTAAAATAATTTTTCCATTTGTCTTAATTGTACATGGCTCGGATCCTTCCTGGAAAACCTTTTATTTGTTAAGCTCAAATGTGACTAGTTAGGAAGTAAAAAACCAACCCACCCCCCACCCACCNTTTAGCAAAGCCTCACAAATGAAAACATTTCCCAAAACTCTATTTCCAAGGAGAGGAGAAATCTTCTTCAACGTCCATGTCATCACTCACCGAAGAAAAATTTTATAGAAAATTTTATTCAACATACAACATTTTCCAGCAAAAAAAGGCAATATACAGGAAGAGTTGTTGTACACTGCGGCTACAGAAACAAAATAAAATACTGGAAAAGAATGTAAAATTAAGTGTGAATTGCTGATTCTATCTTTACTGCACTCAAAACTAGACACGCGGCTGGCATTAGCTCCAAAATAAAAGGAAGCAGTCTGGGGACTGAAATAAAACTACACACAATGAATATCAACATCAGTGAAATTCACTTGCAGACTCACCCAACAAAATTAACCTCCAAGTGTTAAATTGTACATGTTCATTCATTAAATATACAATTTCATTTTTTCTTTTTTTTCTTCTTTTTTCTTTTTTTTTCCCCCTCCTTTTTTATACAAAGTCAACAGCTTACTAAACACTAGTGAGCATGCCCTCTGTGCTAAAAGGCTATTTCTTGTGTTTTCCCCATCTCTTCCCATGTTAACTAAATTAATGATATTTATAATCCTTTCGCTTGCTTTTGCCAACTTTTGAGTGTCATTCTATTTGCCAGAAGATGGCATAATAAATCACAATGGTATTTATCAATGGTTGAAAATTTAATAAAAAGACCCAAATATCTCTTTTTAGGACTCGGGGCATCCACTTGGCAAAACGGGATGCAAAGTAGTGACTAAATTAAATGAAAACTAGTTTATTAAAAAAGATTCTATGCAGCTGGAGGAGATAAAAATCCCGAATAAGTGCCAACAATGTACACAATGAAGTAGAGATTGCTATTTATTGATGATGTGAGTTTTTTGCATTTACAAATGCACAAAAAATGTCATTTAAAGTATAACTGAAGGAAATAAATCTGATGTGAGTCTAAACATAAGACTTACTAGCTGCAGTGATGGTGAACACCATACTGGGAAGGGCAGCCAGCCAGCTTATGCCATCTATAAACGTACTACAGACAAATATTTTGCCAATGTCAACTGTTCTACTAAACTCTTCCCTCATTATGCTGACAATTGCCTTGCATTACGTTTACCATAAAATAACTCTCATTGGCATCCAAGCTTTATAAAAACACCTTCATTTTGCTCAAAAAGGGCAGTCAATAGATACAGAGAAGCCAAACTGAACAGCCTCAACAAAATAAAATTAACATCAGCAGCAAATCCTCTTGCTGAAGACTTCAGATATAGTGCACGTGTACCAAAGTTCTACAGTTGTTAAAAAGGTGCACACACACACTTATTTTTGTCCCTTGCCTTGACAATCTGGTTAAGTAAGTCAGTTATGGATTTTAATAGCTTTTTCAAGGTAAGTGTAGCGACTTCTCTTTGGGGCTTTATTGAAATGGTCAAGCCCTAGCCATGGCCTTGGATGAGACATGTTGCCTAGAAAAGAAAAGAGAAAAAAAAATAATGAAGTTTTAAGACTAAATTGGAAAGTTTCCTTTACACAAACTACTCCTGCGTGCCCTGTTCACAGTTTGCTAGGAATCACAGGGTACGGAAGAGGACTGCAGAACAGTCCTACAGTCCACAGCCAAATGGGCGGCTTTCCTGACTGCAGCTTTCCTTGCAATAATACATTTTACACAGCTGTTTCTGGATCAGGTAGCTGGTTCTTCTCCTCTTCAGTCACTTACAGGAGTTTACAGCACCGAAGTGTGTGCTAAAGCAAGAAAACCACTGTTTTAATTTATGGCCACAGGCACAGCAAAGTACCAGCTTTCACCAAAGTGCTGAGCCTGTTTGAAACAGGAAGGCATCCATCATCTAAATAACAACCTATAGTATTTGCCATATTATAAGTTATCTCTGCTGTATTAAGTTATTCTTATCACCTGGTTTAAGTGGGAATATTTGTTAAATACACATAAAATGCAAATAATCAGTTAATTAAGAGATCATATAACTGACCTCTTTATTTTCTGAGAAAAAAAAAATTCAGCCATATTTAGATTGTAAAGAAAACATACAGATTTTTTCACTTGTTTAACCCAACATGGTTTTATCTACCACTAGTTTTCACATAAATCCACAGTTGACATACTTCTTGCAAATGGGAGAAATTAATTCTCTTTTAAGATGTCCTCAATGCAGGGCATCAAATGTTCTTTGAAGTGAAATGATAAAGGCAGAAACTAAATAGCCCCCCAGCAAGAAAAGCACACTCCTACATTCAAAGCCATCAACTGCAACCACTAAAGCATAAAACACTTGACCTTTTTGGTTGCCTGCATCCGCATTTTTGGATATATTTTCTTCAATCAAAATTATTTTTCTTTTTGTTTGACATAATGGTCAATGTCAAATATAAAAGAGAACTGCCATCTTGCTGAGATCACGTGAATGCCTTTTAAAGAAAGAAATTAAGTCCTACACCATTAGCGCCAGCACAATCATTGCTAGAGTGCATCTTTGTAAATGCAGAGGGGCGCTATTGACATCAGCTACGTCAATCAAATTAGAGAATGCCAAAGCTTTGGTTCAATCAGTCCAGCATGTGTTAAAATTTGGTATTTGTAGAAACATGTGAGCCCCACACCTCGAAATACTACTTAGATAAGAAGGCATTAGAGCATCATATTATGACCCCATAGGACAATTTCAGGGGGGGAACGAATTTAATCAGAGTGTATTATATGAAAGGGGCAACTTCCCCTGAACTCTCAAATTAAAACCCTTTAATCTCACATTCCCTACAACTCCTACAAACAGTTCAAGTTCTCCCTTTTCCAATTTCTGCCATGTTCTGTACTTTTTGACCTAGTTACCTGGTTAGTCTTTCACACTGTTTTGGCAAGACTGGCTTTGCTTTGCTCAGAAAGTCCAACAGTTCATTTCAGACTATTGCCTTCCCCTTCCCGCCCCCAGAAAGATGACTCACAGAATAAAATCAGGACTCTGCCTGCTCTGAGCATACAAGAGAGAGTTTATCTGTCCATGGAGAAATGTCCACCTCTGAGTTCGTCATCCAGAGACCCCTCACAACTAGTGCAGAGAAAGAGGCCCCTCCAGTGACACACTTCTGTGCTCATGGATGACTTGTGCAGATGCAGGCATTCAAGGTTTTGCCAAGTATGCTCATTCACAACCATGAGCCATAAACCTGGCTGTGTAATATAGCACAATGAGAGGACTTTTGGTAGGTTCCTGCAAAGTACTCATTAATGGTATTGGTCTGACTCTGTGGGTTTTGAAATAAATGGACAGTTACAGGATTTCTTTACAACTGCTACATAAATCCAGAACACAGCTTGAAAAAAATCAGAGAAAGTCTGGCCCTAGCACAACCTGCCAACGAAAAACAGAAGTCATAATTGTCAGAAAAATAGAACTGCAGAGAGCAAGTTGTCCTTAATCTCGTTTCTACCAGACAGAGCAGCTCACAAAAAGGAAGACTCAGCTAAGCTAGGGGAAAAAACCCCAATGAATTCAAGGCTTTCAACAGAGCCCTGACTGCAGATTCAAAGGTGCCATTCCCAGCTGAAACTCTCAAGGGATGACTGTGTGCAACTCCTGAAGGATTAACCTGGTTTCTCCTATGTGTAAATTCCTCAGAGAACAGAGATTTAAATATCAGTCATGTAAACAAGATGGTAGACCATCCACAGACAAATTCAGATCAGAGCTGCATTTGTAGCATGGTGAATCACCTTTTAGGAAAAGAAAATCTAAACAGCATCTTATTCACACACGTAACACTCTTGTTAGATCCTTCAAATTCGTTGAAGATATCAAGAACAAGAAGCCTCTTCAATGAATATGAGAATTCAAATACCTCCTTGCAGCACGCTTAAAATAAGAATCTTATGAGAATGCACCTTAATATTTTTTTAGGAATAACAGGAGCACACACTCCAATAACAATGTGAGAATCAAACGTAGAAGGGAGCAGATGGTCAATACAGATAAGGTGCAACTGACATCGTAACTCTCTTCTGTAAAGTTATGTTATACTGATATTTGACCCATTTGGTCACTCAAATGCAAACTTAACTCACAAGGAACCAGATTATTTAGTTATTTATGTGCCTATAAAATACATATTCTCAGACTAACGTATACACTTAACACTGTTAAGTGTGCACACAAGCGTATGTGAATACTTGCTTAGTTACTACATGTAATGTATTTCATGTAGAAAGAACAATCTCTTTCTGCATCCTGAGTTAAGGATAATCACATTGTAACAACCAGCAGAGCAACTTCAGCAGGTCAAAAGAATAGTCAGGTTGTCTAACAACTCACCAGGTTGGGACTCAAAATCTTTCAAGTTCACTTCATACTCATCTTCATTGAGATATTGGTGTCGGCCCATCATTACAATTGCAAATTTAAACTATGAAAAGGAAAGAAAAAAACCTGCTAAGATACCACACTGAAATAAAGCCTTTGATTTCATAGTCTAACTCGCAGCTGGTTATGAGTGGTATTCTTCAGGGGCAGATAAAGACCAATCCTGTTTAAAATCTTCGTCAACCACCTCAACACTGGGACAAAATGAATGCTCAGGAAATCATGAAACTGCATCTGGAATACTGTGTCCAGGTTTTGGCCCTCTAGGGAAAAAGAGATGGCAACAAACTGCAGCAAGTCCAGCAATAGTCCAGTAAGACAGTTAGGGGGCTGGAGTCCATGGCATACAGGAAGCTAAGGGAAATGGGTTTGTTTAGCCCAAGGAAGAAAAGGCTAACAGGGACATCTAGTCTTCCACCAAATGAAGATTGTTACACAGAAGCAGACTCTTCTCAAGAGCTGCACACCAAAAGGAGAAGAGGCAACCGTCACTAGTTGCAAAATGAAAAATTCTGATTACACGTAAGGAAAACAAGTGTCTTCACAATAATAGCGGTGATGCTCTAAAATACAGCGGTCCAGAACGTGGCAAAATTCCCATCCTTGGGAGTTTTCAAATTGCAACTCAGTAAAACCCTGAGCAACCTGACTTAACTTCAAGCTAGTTCTGCTCTGAGCAGGAACCTGAAGTGGATGGCCTCTAGAGGTCCTGCACTATCTAAACCTTTCTAGGTTACTTTAATGTTTTGCCGAGTATCTCTTTTGATGCAGGACAGAAATACTACTCCTACACACCCTACCTAATTATTCTCAGAAAATGCATTATTTAAGTCAAGCAACTGTTCTACTGATCAAAAGGTACACTTATCCCAAATCTGTGGTGTTCCAACTTCTTAAAATAAACTCATATAGGGTCTACAATCAGTAATAAAAACTCTCCCAACTTGCCATTACCTTTTCAAATTCTTTTTCTTGTATGTCCAGCATTGTCTGAATCCGCTTCATAACCTCTCTGAAGTGTTCACCCTAATAATTACAAGATTTTTAATGTCAAAAAAAATCTAGGAAAAAAAAGGGACGCTTAATATTTTCTACTTCAAGCTTCATTGAAATACATTGCCTTAATCTCTCACTTATTTACAAAATTACACAAGTGTCAACATCATCCACTACAATACAGAATAACAACATACAACTTGCTATAAATTCAGCAACTGCAAGTCTTATTCTGCAAACTGTCCCATAAATCGACCAAGCACTGCTAGTGATATGTGCATGTCAGGTTAAAGTTAAGAAACAAAGTTAGAAAATTAGCAGCAAAAGAGGAATTTGGAAAAAAATTTTACATATCCTTCCTAAGCATATTACTTTTTAAAACCTCTACACCTGTGATGCTCCCACTCAATTAGTAGCTTTTTGTAGTATGTTTCTGCATGCTGTGTATGAAAACTGCCGAAAAAAGTGACAGATACCATCAACTTAAAAGATCAATAATATGATCACAGACTGCGAAATACAGTGCAAGTGGTTTCCACCAGAAATTAACACACAGGTTTTACTCTAGATGGATCAAAAACATGGAAATACAGTAAAATTCTATGAGATGCAGAGATGTGGACATATTTCTCATTCTGAAACTTTTAGAAAAGTAGGTAATTTTCATACAAACTAACACACGTGAACCAGAAAAAGTTTAGAAGCAAATTGCTAACGGCCCCCAGAAATATACTTTGATATTAAAAGAATTAGTGTGACATTCAGTTGGAGCAGCACCACATAAAAACTCAAGAATTTAAATTAAGCTTTCAAAATTAGCTTT
>WAAD01005352.1:177635-241987 GCA_013389945.1 Fregata magnificens
GGGGGGGAAGTGTGCATATGTGTGGGTATTTGTTTTGGTTTGTTTTTAATGATAGTATTATTGGGGAAATAAGTAAGATTTGCTCTTTGAAAATTCCCACTGTTCCTTAATTCACTCCAAGGAAGTTAGCTTGCTGGGTAATATCACCAAATTATTCCCATCAGTGTATTTCATGTCACTGCCTCACAAAAAGTATGGGGATCCTCTGTCTATTTTTCTCTTACCAAAATAAGCTACAAAGAACTTACACTTCAAGTAAAAATGAAATAAGAGAAAGCGAGTTGCTGAAAAGCAGATGATGAGAACAGGGTAGTAAAAGTTATCCCTGACTTCCCCTGTATAAGTAGGTGCCTCAAGTTCCTGTATTTGGTGACAGAAAATAATCTTGTCTGTTTTTAAGTGATCTTTTTGACACTGACAAAAGCAACTGCAGGAGAACTGTAGGGAGCCAAATCTACTCAGGCTCTTAATAGGTCAGACCAATTTTATTTTAATTTTTTTTTAAAGTTTTATCGTCCAGTTTTCCTCTTCTAAACATCCCCTGGTCACCCTTTATGAACACAACAGGTTTGACCTGTTAGTGCCACTGAGCATTAAACAGCATTGTGTGAAGAAAGCAATACAGTTTGGTCTACAAAATGAATATTGGTGGTGATATTACAAGCAGAAAATAGATATCACTAGATTCCCAAGGTATTTTTCTTTTAGCAGCTAAATAATAAGTTGAGCAAGTTTTACATGTCACTTAGAAAGCAAACGCATGATTTCATTACAATATCACTTCCCTGACAGAGCAGAATGGCATATGAAGAAATAATCCTACTGTCAACTAACTCATTATTAATAAAACTGGGGTTTTATTTTTTTCTCACAAGCATTAGTGGCTTCCTTGAATTTTTCATTACTACAATGCAAAAAGTGTACAAGAACAGATCTATTCTTTTCTAAAAATATGTATAATGTGCTTGAGAGCTAATGCAAAAGTTACTTTCAGAACACGGAAACAAAAGCAGAGAAACAAATAGGACACATGCCTGAAAGTAATTCATCCTATTCGATAAAGTAACAACAAAGCCTGGGTCATTGGGGATGGTTTTATCACAGAAAATGACATCCACGCGATGATAGAGGTCTCGGAAGTATTCTTTAGCTGTTGGTAGTTCACTGTTATCATTTTCTGGGTCATCCCTACAAGAGCAAAGAAATGATAATACCGTTACATACCACATTGTTACACATACAAGCAGTTAGGGCTTTTAAAAACATGTTCTACAGTAAGTCAGCGACAGTTGAGAGATACAGAAATAAAGTTTAGAAACCTTTTTAAAGAGCCACCACTCATACACAGTAGAACTAATACAGTCAGCAGTGACCCCCACCCCTGAGTATTTCTGTGTGGTGCAAGGGCAAACGCACTCATACGCTGTGCTCGCTCATTTGGCAACCCGGCAATACTCTGACTCCAGTTGTTTCACAGCGGCATTCTAGCAGTAGTCTTCCCTCCCTCCCACCCTGACACATTACTTCGTGTCTGTATTAACGCTGCCACAGCTTTCCATATATTCCTGTATTAACTGCTTTGCACAGAGGCCAGATGTACAATAGCACTCCTTGAACCACAGAAACAAAACAGTCGGCACAGACGCTGGCTTGGGTCACTACTGACTGGTACCCCTATCTTCTCAGCGGAGAAATAGCACCAGGGTACAAGCTGTGCACTTACCCAGGAGTCAGCAGCCAGCCAAAGGTGCATAACACCAACTGGGTCAACAGGGAATGCGAGTTCCAAGGCATGACATGAGAAATACATTCATCTCACATAATCTGGGGTAAGAGTGCTGAAGATAGACTAGCTGGCTTCCACCCACTGTCAGCCCATGGAGAGAAACAGAGCAACACAGTTGGGTGTGACCATCAGGAGTGAGAGCATAGAAATGCTGATTTATAGCCCTGACAAGCTTATGAAAGATCCCTTTAATGGATACAAGATGCAGGAGTTCTCCTTTTGCCTTGGAGACAACTCCAGTTGAAGCACCAGTACACCTATGAGTCGCATATGCTCAGGCAAATCAGGAGCATCTCATCACCGTGAACCAATATGGAACTTACCATGAGCACGAGTAAAAGGAAAAAAAAGGGAAAGCAGTTTAGTTTAGTTCTAGGCTGAAAGGAGCTCCAAGCCAAGAGCCTTGTACAGGGGTAATGGTACAGAGCCTGAGATCTGAAATGCTGGTAGGCTCTTCAGTGTCTGAGTTACAGTGGCTCCAAGTAAAAAGCTGCAGAACTCAGAGGCATTGCTGAACCACACTCTTTGGTAATATTAAGACCTGTTTTAGGTTATTAGTTTTCTAAACTAGGATGAAACCTTCTTTTCCGTAAATAACGTGGCATATTTTTTTGATTTCCCCTTTGAATAAACAAATGAGGACAGCTGAGAACATGTCTACTGTTGGAAAATTGCACTTTGCTCTTGTTAAAAATGCTAAGTTAAAGGAAGTCCTGCTTTCAGAGTGAACCAGGTGATTTAATTACAATGATAAGCCGGCCCCTTAAAATACATACTTCTGAAACACTATGATGTCGCCATCCATGAGTTCATCAAGAGCTTTATCAAGAGATACATCATAGTCTTGAATCCTTTCTGTTAAATTGGGTTTAACTTCCTGCAATAAAGAAAAAAAATTGTTGTTCACAGAATAAACGAAGGACAAAAATAAAGGTCACAATAGTAAAGAAATCATCAGATAAGGTAACTTGTATCTTCTTTCAACTGAAACAAATGGACAGATGTATGTATGTATCAAATGTAATCTTAGCTAAGGTCCAGATACATCTAATTGCTATTGATAAAGCTGGCTGCTCATTTTTACCTTTGGAGTCTCACTCAAGTTCTCTTAATTTTCAAAAGTATTTTATCATTCAGCATTATCTTGTTAGCACTGAAAAGTTTCCAAAATTCAGAGATTAATCTTCTACTGATGCAGCTTCCAGGAAGCTTGGAGAACACTGATTATGCTCACTAATTTTAATAGTGCAGAACTTTTGTACAGCAATTGACTTGTCTTTTTTTAAAAAATAACAAAGCCATATTAAAAATGCGTATATAATCTCTATATGCATATTACATATTTATACTTGTAGGTTGACCTCTTGGGATAAAAGCACCTGTCTAAACAAACTGGAATCCAACTGCAATCCTGACCCGCACAGAGTAGAAGTACCTGACAGCTCTGCTTTTTAGCATGGAAGTGTGTGTGCTCCCCTGGAACCACCAGAGAGAGCAGCACAACTGCTAACAAAAATGGCAATTAAAAAAACAATTCCTTGTTCTTACTACAGCAAGGACTTTGCCTTGGCAAGATCTGCATCTTCAGCACTCAATAAATACAGCAGTTATAAGGATTTACTATTTCTGTATTTGGGCAGAAACATGTTAGCAGACTAAGTATTTTGTTTGCTGACTTTAACTTACGGAAGGAAGGAGAAGATGCAACATCTTCTCGACTCTGCTGTCTAAGGGGGGCACTGAAAATACAATGGCCAATAATGTTAGCAGCATTAGCTCCTCTAACAGTACGACTCAGAGGATATGCACAGATTTAGCACAGCAAAGCTGCTCATGTAGGGCTTAATGTAGAGATTTTTTGTTTTTAAAGCCTCACACTTTTAGTTGTTTAATTTTAAATCTGTTTTCACAGAATCACAGAATGGTTGGGGTTGGAAGGGACCTCTGGAGATCATCTTGTCCAACCCCCCTGCTTGAGCAGGTTCACCTAGAGCAGGGTGCACAGGACTGTGTCCAGGCGGGTTTAGGATATTTCCAGACAAGAAGACTCCACAACCTCTCTGGGCAGCCTGTTCCAGTGCTCCGTCACCCTCACAGTAAAGCAGTTTTTCCTCATGTTCAGGTGGAACTTCCTGTGTTCCAATTTGTGCCCATTGCCCCTTGTCCTGTCGTTGTTTTGAAGTTAACTATCTGCTGATACTCTCTTGCAGCACTGTAGACTTCAAAGCTACAGGTTACAGAGTGCTTACGATTTATAAATTACCATTGTTATGAGCAACCTTTTTTTAACCAATAAAGCTTCTTTTTCTCTAGTTATAGCATGTAAAAGACAAAAATTTTACAAAAAGTCTATCAATGCAAACCTCATAGAGGATAAGGTTAGTTTCTTGTGGAAATCCTGCTCTCTCACACATAACTGGAAGCAAGTCACCTATTGGAAAAGAAAAGGAATGTGAAATGCATTGCACTAACTGCTAGCCAGACCTCCTGCAAAAAGAATAGAACCTATTTTTCTACCCTGGATAAATAGTTTCAAAATGCCTAAGAAAGAGGGCCTTCCTGGTTAAAGCCTCCCTCATTCACATTCAACCCAGAGATAGACTTTAAGGTTTACTTCCACTTCATGTGAACATCAGCAACAAGAACATGTGCAAGGCCATCCAAGATCAAAGAGATGAAGTAACACTGTTCCTTCCCCAGAGAAAAAAATTAATCTCTTTAAAAAAAAAAAATAAATACAGCTAAAATACAAAATTAGAAAGCATGTACAAGTCAACAAAATGAGACATTCAAAATGACAAATCAAAGTATTTTACTCAGTGCACATTTGCTGAATACTTTAAATGGACCCATATGAAAACCAAGGCTCATGCCCAATTCAGTCTGAGTGGCTGCTCTCAGGCTACAAGAGTTATTTTAAAAAGCCACTACAGAAGTACATTGCACAAACCCCCTTGAAATAGAAGGAAAAACAAACTGGGGAGCAACATCAAATCACAAAGCTTTACAGCAGTCTGAAACAGCTGTTTATGTTCAGCAACACTTGGTGAATACAGCAAACCTGTAACAAAAACAATTAACTGCCAGCCAACAGCGTATTAAGGTAATGCTCTCAGCCTTGCAGAAAGTTTCACTGACACAACACGGACAATAAAAATATCAGGTGTTGGAAGAAATCAGAATTTTTTTCTGTGGCCTACCTTTGATTTCAGTGATAAAACTAATATTAAAAAGAAAAAAAAAGAAAAGCAGTCTATCATCTTTAAAAAATTTCAATTATAACAATGAAATTGAATTTTAGAACTCACGTATTTTACAGGATATAGGTGTGTAGATATGTCCACAATAATTCAGACTCCGAGTCTTCGGATCATACATCTTCAGAAACAACATCACATCATCTACAAATTAAGAAACAAGATTTAATTTTAAGTAAGACTTATTTGTTGGGGCTGGTGAGGATCACCTAGATATTTTTCTTTAAACAGTAACAAAGATGTGTCTTTGATTTATTAATTTGATTAATGCCCTTAAAATATTCTTAAATACTGGATTTTTATAAATCAGCTTTTATATATATATATATATAAATTTATTCAGTGATTCTAAAAACATGTGAAACGTCTTACACTTGAAGATAAATGAGGGGAAAACTGCATGAGAAAAACTAATTTCAGCACTGTAGTTTGATGGGTACATCAATGTCATACTTGAAAAAAGGAGTGCACAATGTCTTCTGAGATATACCCAAAATAAAAGTATTTTGGTTTTAGTCAAGTTTTAGCATATATGCTTACGATCTTTATCAAACTTGGGTAATGTTGCTCCAGTAGCAGCCATCTCTGGATCTACTGTTTCCAAAAATATTGTCCATGGATTTTCATTGTCACTGAGCTCAATCATCTACGTAGAAAGATGTGGAAGAAGAAAAAAAGTCTCTGGAGAATATAATATAACCTGGTATCTGCATTTTCATCAGATACAAGAACTTTACGACATTCTATACGTGGGAGAATTATTTTTTTTTAGTCACGTTAATGACAGGAAGTTTATAAAGTTTACTAAGAGAAACAATGACAGATATAAAAACACCACAAAATTTTTAATGAAGCACAAATGATAGGTTTTATTTAAAATGAACCTGTTTATTTTTTCATTTAAAAAAAAAATACCTACAGCTATCTTTATTATGGCAAGAAAATTACTTCACTTTAGAAGTAACAGGTCAGTGAAACCGATCACTGGTTTTTGTGGTACTTAGACACAATGTTTTACATTTTAAGCAACACATTTCATTAAATCCAGAGTTATTGCCCAAATAACAGAGGACTCAAAAAGACATTTCTGTTTGAAATCTAACATAAAAATCATGATCACGCTTTTTTTCATGGAAGAAAAATCATGCACCGCACCCCTCTCTCCTGTCCAAATCAATCCACTAAATCTCAAGTCTTCTCACATATCAAACCTTAACAGATAAAGGTTAAATTAAAACCCTGAAAAATCTGACGTCCCAAACTTACAGATTCTTAAAGAGAGCTAAAAAATCATGGGTGATGTACAGAAACAATGTCCTCTATCAATGAATATTTACCGTTTTATTGCCATCTGCTTCATTATCTAACATTGCAGGTCTTTTTGTTCCATTACTTCTAGCTTGCATTGGCCATAATCTGATTTGATCCTGGGGAAATCCCTAAAATAAGTAAAAATTGTGACAGGAAACAAAAAAACAAATGAACAAACAAAAGGCTAAGATATTTTTATTAAACCCAAACTGGTCTTCTATTTTAAGAGGTCTACATTATGACTGCTGCCAATACCTGGAGAAGATAAAGACTATGAAGCAACCATAATGTAATAAAATAAATACATACAGATACTCAGCTACAGAAAACTTACCATCGTTTGAGAGAGATTTTGAACAAATTCTGTAAGCGTGGAGTTTTTTAATACTTTGAAAACGGTGTATTTCACTTTTTCTTCATCGTACATATCATTGCCTTGGTGACCACAGAACTGATCTTCTGCCACTATCTGAAAAATTACATTTAAAGGTTACTATTCATATTAACTCATCTGCACAATGTAATACCTTCTCATGATGCTTTACTATTCAACATCACTGGCTCTCTGGATAGTGGCACACTGCTAACACTATTTGTGTTCTCATGAAGAAAATTTGCAAGTATACAGATCAGAATGAAATGAAAAAATTGTGATTGATAGTCAAATCAGTGTAAGTAATTAAAATACACTAATTCTTACAAATCCTGAACAATTAAAAACAAGTTGCAGTTAGATCCCAATCTTGGAAACATGTGCTCTAACAACCTTGGCACTTAAAAAAAGGCTACATAATTATTTTACTGGTGTAATGCAAGGAGGCTGGCCTAAAATGTTTCCTGTATCTCCCACAGCTCCCATGCATTGTTTGCTAACAGAAAGACAAACGGTGCAACTCTGCCAGTCTCTCCACTGAAAAGAGCTCTAGTGTAAATGCAGTGTAAAACAAGCTGAGCTTCACCGATATTTCTACTTACAAACACCAGAAAGAAGCAGCAAGGAAACATGCAGGCAAATGGAAAATGGGCTCTATTTTCTTCTGCCAGATGGGCTCTGGAAAGAGCCATAAACAGGTTTCCTTAAGGCAATTCATAACAATCTAGTCCATCTGGCTTTTCCAAAAAGATAATTGCAAGTATAAGCACTCTCTCCTTCTGCTTCTACTTGATGAGCTGAGTTTGGCAGTAGTCCAGGCTTGCAGCCTATGGCTAGATACATTCTAATTTTAGAAAATAATTCCTGAAGGAGATAAAAGTGCGGTGGCAGGGCAACCATTTAAAATAACCTGGTCCTTTTCCTTTCACCTGAACTTACTATTTTTACTTGCAAGCATGTAACTTCTAGAGAAAACAGAAATGTCTACAACATACAGTACTGTTTCTTTCATTAGGATTTGTTGCATGTGTAAATATACTTACAAGCACTAAAATAGTTATTTCACTTCAAATGCTACTTCCAAACACAAATTCAACAAACTGAAAATCAACGTTTCTCTTGGCCCCCTCAACATTCTGAATTTTAACGGTAAGGTAGTTGCAACTTGATCTGTTTCAAAAGCTGACCTGCACTTGCATATAGAGGTGAGCTTCCTGCCTCTCCTTCCTCTTCTGAGCTTCTATCCTCTTCTCTTCTTGTAGCCTTTCTACAAGTTGTTGAGGAATATCATGGTCCGTGACAGGCTGCAAAACTTCACCTACAAAGCAGATTTTGTGATATCATTTCAAGATTTACATCAAACAGGGTTTTCTTCATACACACTTGACTTTCCTCTGACTTGAAGTCAAAACCAGCTTTTTTCATCTTTTAATTAAAAACATGGTTTGATGTCATCATGTTTTGGCAAAAGAAGTATTTTCTATCCCGAGCCAAAATGCACTACTTCCATGAAATAGGTATCCGACTTCTGAATTAAATATTCATTTTCAGGATTAAAAAAATATTTATCACCACTCATTTTTTTTAGTATACATATATCTACATATTTCTAATCAATTGGATCTAGTTTCCATCACTGAAGTTAGTTCACTAATTTTTCCATCCTATAAAACAATCAAGGCTAAAGCACTCTGCAGATACAGAGTCCTGCCTTACTGTACTAAGACTAGATTAGCACACGCTTTCCAAAAGTGAGAGAAGGGCTGGTTGATCCCACAGAATCTATAAATTCCAACTATAACTAACAAAGCCCCTTTGTACAGGAAGACTGTCAACAATTCAGAAGTAAAATATAGCCGTAAATCCCTGTATGTAATACTAACTTGGAACACATGCAGAGTATACATACTTAATTTTGATTCCCTGATGTAAACCAACATGTACGCATTCGTACAGTGCCGTACAGATAAGTCATCGTCATGACCTCCATAGTTGTGTTCAATCGCTTCTTCCTTTGTACATCTCGATACAACATCATCATCAAATTTACACCACTAGAGAGAAAATTTTATACAAATATAATTTTACACAAAAAAACATGTTCTTGAATGATAAATTAATCCTATTTCTGGCATGTCTTTCAGCTCTTTGAAGTAACTAAAATTGCTCTTCAAGCAGCATGAGTTTAAAAAAAAAAAAAAACTATTTCAGTATTATTTGTGCTACCTGCTACTTGTACTCAGCATAAGGCCATAAATACCAAACCTTTACTGAAATATTTGGACATTTTACACTGAATATCAAAAGCCCAATAATTATTCAAAGAACTTTTTCTTATTACTGTTACTCAAATATCTAACATTTCTATATAATTTCAGAACATTGAACTTTTGTTGTAAAATAAAATAAAAAGCAGTGATGCACAAGATATCTAGTAATTATTTGTACATTTTAATTTACAGCAAATTTAAAATTAAAACTATAAAGCCAATTAGGAATGAAAGACAAATAGCAACAAATTCACAGCAAAATCTGACTTCCACTTTTCCTGTGAACAGTCACGCACACACAAAACCAGTCAACTCAAGTGAAGAGGCACCCGACCTATAAACGTCCAATCCAATCAAGTCACCTAAACCTATAACAGAGGGACATGCAAAGATATTGAACTTCTGAGTCATGGAAACATTTGAAACATTCATATTTGCTTTAGCATAAAGTCAGCCTAAAAAAATGCTGGATAAAATTTGATGGCAGTAGAACTTCGCACATACACACACACAACTGAAGGGATTCCCTTAGTTAAAAGTCTTTTGCCAAAAGCCAATAGCAGAGATGAAGCTGCTCCTCTTAAGAGGGCAAGTGATTCTTTAATGCCTCCAAATGCAGGCTCCGCCCTAAAGAGCAAAAACTAGACATGAGGGCTGCTGGTTTTTCTTTTTGTAAATACAAAGTAAGCTTCCCAAATATGTTAGAATAGGTGTCAAATGAAAAAGTATGAAGCTAAGAACTACATGGAGAAGTCAAATCCCTGTGTGAGGAAATGAGCGTGCCAGCACTTTCTTCTGTTAGGGAACTAAAATTGCGAACATTTGCTCATTTTAAAAACTGCAAGTATGTATTTGCAAAACACAAATATGTTTATGTGCTTTTCAATACTCACTTTGCCATCCCCCTTTGGATTTAAGTAAACAACATAATGTCCGCCATGGTTATCTCCACTGTGTACTAGAACTGCATGAAGAATGTAATTGGCAGGATCTTTAGGATCTGTTTTTTGCAAAAATTCATCTAGTGGCAACTGTTCAGGAAACTCAAACCTGGTTTTGAAAGAATTAAGACAGATGTATTTGTAGTTAAGACAGACACATGTTATTATGCAGGATATCAGTACTTACTCCTGAAGCAAGTTACAAAAATTGAACAAGTTATTGTTACAATGCCAGGATATATTGCATACAGTGGCAGATTTTATACTGTTTAAATATGGAACAATCTTCATAAGCACCTGAGAAAAAACATGCCCTCAGTAACAAAGGTAAGAGCACTTTACTGAAATAGTGCTGCTTTGGATTCATTGTGTCAAGGGAAAAGCTCAAACCCTGTTATTTTCTTGTACACAAATACAGCTTTTCTAGCACAGGTACCACTGGACTGGAACATTATTTTGAAATGTCTTTCAGGTGCTGCAGTCTCACCTTCTTGGTGAGACTGAACTCGCTGCAATACAGATTTAGTTTACAACCAACAGTGTATCTCCTTGAGAAATTATCAGCCTCTGCTAACAGTGAGTGGGCATAGAAATAGACAGAGGGAAAGCAGAGGACTACTTATTCATGCTACTCACTCTTGTGGCAGCCTATGGGAATGTATCGACTTTCGACACATGGCACAAAGAATGTTCCACAAAATGTTAAAAGACACATTCACTTGTTTCATATTCAAAACAGCAGCTACAAATGACTATTTAAGTACTGCATTTGTCATTCAGACCCTTAATATTCAATTAATGCACCTTTTGGGGACCTCTAACATGTGTCAGTGCACACACCTTCCTCTTGGAGTTTATTAAAAAAATAGGATTTTGGCAAATTATTTTTGATAAAATACATTAACAGGTTCAAATTCTACGATAAAAATAACTTACCTATCATTTATCTTGATGTTTTGGTCAGTCTGAGGATCATACATGAATCTCATGAGCTGTAGGTGTAATACTGGTGGCAATGTTAGGAACTTCACACCTTTCTCTGCCTCCTAGACATTTTAAAGGAAATAGAGGGTTGAAATTGCAAGATTTTTAGCAACTCAAAATACTCGTTTGCTGCAGACACTCTTCCTATGGACTTTTATTTTATAAGCTTGACAACACAATGTGCACCAAAGAATGTTCAGAACGGGGGTGGAAATTAACTGTCTTCATGCTGCACCATGAGCTACTCCAATAACACTTACAAGAACTCATTTTGTTTAAATTTAGGCCATTCATACAAGCACACGTGAACATCTCACTGCATTAAGAGCAAGTTACCTGTATAAATAAAATTAAAAGAGAATACGGAGGAGAAAACTCATTTTCGATCAATTAAGAATTTCATGCTCATTGTATTCTGCCAACAAACGTTTGGCTACCATGCTGTACCTTCCTAAGAACAGCTAAAGAATACATAGAACATTACTCACAAAAACTGGTATATGGAAGCTGCAAAAATAAGTTTTAGTAAAACAAGGGTTTTCAAAAAGGACTTCAGTTTCCTACAGTGGGTGTAGCAAAGTGCAGCTGAAAAGCTCAGAAACATGTGCACACACATAAATGTTTAAAATTCCACGGGTTCATTTGGCGTTCTTGTTGATGATACCTCTCTAAAGTTACTTCTAGAGCTATGCCACTTTTTTACTAGACACACAGAAGAACAGACTACTCTTAGAGGAGGAACTTCTCAGTCTTGACATCAGTAGAGAAGTTAACCATTCTAGTCACTAAAACACAGGTATAAAAGCAAAAGTCAGTGCTGATTAGACTGTTTTAAAATCCAAGCTCCATTTTAAGAAACCTAACAGCAATTAAGAGGAGCTATGTCTAAGGAGAAAAATCACCAAAATCAGTTGAGACAATTGGGTTGGTAGAATAGGTTTTGCAACATTTTTTGGCTACCATAGCTTTGCTAAGTTATTTTACCAAAGACAGAGAAATAAAATTTAAAATCAAATTAGAAAAGGAAAAATACCTGCAAACCATGTTCTCCTGCATCGTACTTGTTATCACCATCCAACTGTTCCACTGCAACGTAGTCAATGAAGGACTCAAAAACTAAATGAAAAAAAGATTGGGGAATTGTAGGGAAGGAGGAAACAAAGTGTAAGTTTAGTCTAGTTTGGGGGCTTAGCAATGTATTAATCAAATAACATAAAGACATGAGAGCTTCTGCTTGAATATTTCTGTCTTTATTTAAAAAAAAAAAGTTTTATATTGCTTAAGAATGTCAAGAAATGCACCAAATTGTAGGGGCATATGTAAGAATATCATCAGATTTTAAAATCGCATAGTTACAACTGTCTGCCAAAGCTCCTATTCTCACTTTGCAACTGTTAAGTACCAAGCTAGATGATTCTGTTTGCTGGACTTTCCAGCGAACATGTCCAAACAAGACATGTCCTTTTTCATGTCTTGTACACTGAGGACTTGGTAAAGTGACGATAGGGGACCACTGTTATGCTGCTCTGATTAGTTCATTCTTTTTATTTGCTTATTAATATGGTCAGGTCTAAATAAGAATCTATTTCCTCCAAGTTCATCTCCATATATAGATTATAACCTACTGTGACAACACTACTGTTATCACCATGGCACAGTATGCACTTTTATTACACCAGGAAAACTCCTAAAATTCATAGTTTTATAAAAAGGTGTCAGTGAAGAGAATTAGGGAGGAAGAAGCAGGGAAGGGAAATGGGAGAAGGGAAAAAAGGTAATGTAAGCAAAACCATTTTCTGCAGAAAATGTTTTCAATTAGGTGTCAGACTCCTTCCTCTGAAATTGAAGCAAGGATATTTCAAAGTGCTAAGCACCAACAAACCCATTTGAAATCAACAGGTAAAGATGTCCAACATGTTGAAGTATTTGGTGCATATCACAGTGTATCACTTACTATTTTTCTTTCCCTTTATACTTAGCTGGATGTCATAATAATCTTCTATTCGTTCAGATCGATAGTCTACGTGTTTGCATTGGATATAAGACTGTAAACAAAACCCAAAAAACACAGGATTTCAATGTATACAAGTAACAGTTAATTTCAATTTAAATTGAAAAAAAAAAAGAAAAAAAAAAGGAAAAAAAAGAAAAAAGGATTAAATACATACCACCATCTTCCCTCTGAACAATTTAGGAATAGTGCCTTCTACACATGTGCCTTTCATTTTATTTTCCACGTTATCAAGCAGCTGAAAGAAAAATTAGTTTTTACATAGGATAAACTCGCAGTTTTTGAATTTATTCATCACACACAGATGACTACTTCACTGATTAAACTCTAAGTCACTTGCATAAAAATGAAATGTTAGTCTATTTGTACAGGCACCTCCTTTCTAGTCCTTTAAATCCTCCTCTTCCCCCTAAAAACTGCAGTGAGAACTACCCCAGCTACATTCCTTTGAGTTTGGAAAACCTCACAAATGTTACAATGCATTTGCATCTTCAAAACTGCATTTCTCTCCATGGCTGTACAAGGACCACTAGCATACGTTCCATTTATTTTCAACCTTCCCTATCCTTTACAAATTCCTCACCCACAAAAGGCCACAATCAATCCCACTCTTAAAAAAAGAGAAATAATCCAAGGCAAAAACTCTGCGTCTTAGAGACCTAGTTTAAATTAATCAGCGCCACTATTACTAGGAGTGTTACTAAATTATATCATATATACACAGTATCAAGAGACAACATTATGCATCACAGATCAGTAAGAAATAGTAAAAACATACCACTCGACACAATTCCTGGACATCATGTTGCATGAAGCTGTCTAAAGTTTCCCACCTTTGTAAGGCAAATTAATACAAAGTTACTATATTATGAAGAAAACTTACAGCTCAAAAGGCTGTAATTTGTGATTTCTTTGCAGATCAAGAATTTAATACATAGCAAGATGTAAAGACTCTGAGATTTAGTGCTGGCTGATGCACAGGTGTTTTTAGTTCTGTAGCATTTACTTGGCAGTAAGAACAGGCAGTGAACTTGTGGGACATTTTGGCAGCCCTTCTGCACCCACCTGCCTTCTCTCTCTGTGAATCTAGGGACAGGGACTGGGAAGGCAGCTGGAGCCAGCCGAAGAGGCCAGGGCCAGGCTGTTGGTAGCAGAAGAATTCTTCCAGTCTACAACCTAGTCTCAGTTCATGTCAAAAAAATCTCTTAAGAAAAGGCCTGGAAGCAATTGAATGCGGTCAGAATAGTTTCCACAGCATGCTTCTAGCTGCCTCTCTTCTGAGGGCCCTTCAGGTGCAGTCAAGTAGCATTCAGGGATTATTTCGGCACATGAAAGGAAGTAAATGGATTTATAGGAAATACTGGCTCCTTTGTGCTCATCTAAACAGTTAATCCTGCACGCACAGTAACTCCAAGGATGCAAGGAGGCATCCAGCTTCCTGAACTGTCCATGTGCAAACATACTCATGTGAAAGGAGGGGTGAGAGCAACAGTCTCTAAACACCTCGTAGCCAAGGTGGCACACTGCAACAAGGGTATTCAGCACTGCTGCCTTAAATAAAAAAGAAGCATAAAGTAGTTTTAGTTTCAGCATGAAATACTTTCTCGTATGAACTCTGTAACTTGACTCAAGAATGCTTTTTAAATTTTAAGTCTCTGACAACTGTTTTTGCAACAGTCATCACTCCCAACCATATGAAATAAGCTGTGTTTACTGTAGGCTTTAGCTTCAGCATGAGGTTCAACCCCGGCCCTTGAAGCCACAAGCACAGCGGTGATCAGGAGCAAAACTAACTTTATCTTCCCCTCCCATTCTCTTCTCAGTGACTCACCGCCACTGTCACACGGCAACATACTACTCCCAAAACAGTGCCATAACAACTGTGTGGGGGTCCACACTTAAACAAGCTGAATTAAGTGACCTGTTGGATAATTAAGAATGGAAAATAACCTCCTGACTCCCTAGGCTTTAAACACTAGCCACCTTAAAGGACAAAATCAAAGAAAAAGGTTACATACTAATACTAGGATAAAAAAGGGCTCCTTCAGACAACGGCACCACTTTCTACTGAAAGAAGCCAAACTTAGAAACTCACAATAGCCTGTAAAAAGTCATGCTCTACACAACATATAGGTAGGTCTTACAAGGTCAGAAACCTCTCTCTGATTTAAAGGGGGGGAAAAAGGGCAAATCTTCAAACATATTCAAAAATTCCTTCCCAAGAATGAAGGCAGGCATGAACACATTTTTAAAACCTTGCTCTCAGATACAAAATTAAGTATCTGCAACACCCTTGGGAAGATCTCTTCATGCTATTAAAGATGACACAGTTGGGATCTTAACTCAAGATGAAATATTGACGATATCAGCAAGTCTTTCCAGTGTAACAGGACAGCAGCAGTGCTGATAAACTAAATATACAGTGTGCTAGTAGGAAGAGGATACAATCAGCTAAGCATACAACACTGATGTTACCAATCTCATTTTAAAATTCCCCAAAAAGGGGAAAAGGAAAGGTTACAAAGATGCCAGGTTACAAAGAGTCTTATCAGAACTGAGCACTACTACAAGCTTTAGCAGAAGATGCGGGATCAGAGACCTTACAAATGTGACGGACATTAGGACAGCTATGTGAAAAAGATGACGCAAACTTCCTAACCTGTTTTTAAATAAAAAATGCTTGTCGATATTACTACAAAAGACTAGTCTACAAATACAGTGCAACAAAGTAATGCAAAATACAATCTTTCAGAACAATTTTTGATAAAATCCTCCATGCTCACACAACATGCAGAGAGAAGGCTTTCAAAGGTTATGCTTATCTTAATCTTCTGTCCTAACTAGTGCTCAACTGAAACATCAAGCTAGTTAAAAAAAAAACCAAACCCCCCAAAAAAAAACCCAAAACCCCCCCCCAACCAAACCACAACACCCTCAATGCAGCTCTATTGTATAATTCTATGTTTAGATACTCCAGATTTAAAATTACACTTGGTAACACCATCTCACATGAAGTACCGCCAGACTGGAAAAAAATACCAGGCAGTGAACTGAATACTGGGAAAAACTGAAAATAAAAAGCAAGGCTTTTTATAGATGTTTTATGGAGGAAAAGAGGGTGCTAGAATGAGGAAAATACAAAGAATTACTTTGTGTGTGTGCTCTGACACCTTTACTTCATGCAACAGATACTCCTCTTAAGCTTTAAATCACAAAACAGAATACAGCATCGAATGCTTCTAAATTGTGCATAGGCAAAAATACGTGCATCTTTGATATGTCACAAGAAAATGTTACAACAGTCATCAGTGTAGAACTAACAATATGGAAATGCAAATTACTGCTCTTTCTCTAAATTTAAAACAGATTTAAATTAAATTAAAAAAAAGACATTAACAATACATGAACTGCAGCGTTTCAACAATGTATTTTCTCCTGAATTTTACTTAAGTAACATCACACAGTTTTCAGGTAACAGGTGAATTATAACCCTGCTACTAACAGTTGTGTTTGACTGTGTACTGCTCCCCTCCCCCAAAAATCTAACTTTTGGATCAGCTGTCTTTAGTACTGAGTATAAATAAAAACATATCCAAGTAAACGAAGAGAAGTTAGCAATTAACATAATGCTATATTAACACTTCTCTGCACCTCTCTAAAGATAGCCTGATTTAAATATAACCTTTTTAAAGAAAAGCTTTACAAAGTCTCTAATAGCCCAATAAATTTCTGAAACTTACCCAAAAGATTTTGTTAACTTTTTAGTTCCAACCGGTTTGTCACTATGTTGCAGCTCATAAAACACTCTTTGCAATGCTAAAGGAACACTTTTGGATGAATCATCTCCTTCTGTGGGCATCATGTACACAGCCTGAAAAAGCATTTAGTTCAATTAGTATCTAAGGAAAAGTTTATTGCTCATTGTTTAATGCATTCTTTCCTCTTCAGTGACTTCCTTCATATAACTCCGTTTAATCATCACTCCAAAGAGTCTGAAAAAAATCTCGTACTGCAGTGTAAAAACATTAATTGTCTGGAATCACTCTTCTTAGAGCACAGTGGTTAAAAAGATGTAAACAAGAGATTCGATTCACGGTTATTTTATCTAAATAGTTCCCTTATTCCACCCTAGAAAAGTAAATGTACTAAAGCATTCAACACCTTCAAACAACTTATCACGCCTGGTATGTCTACGCAATCACCACAGTAGGACCAGATATACTGATCAATACTATAGGCTTTTGAAAATGACTTCAGTTTTGTGCTGTAGCTTGGCTATCTGTGAATACTGTCACCTACAGTGGGGAAAAAAACCCCAAAAAACCAACCACATGAAACCATAAAGGTCAACAAGTGAACAAAACCCAAAATGGTCCACATGGAGAAGGATGTCAAAGGAAGCCTTGAGATTCTCCAACACATTCATTCCTATTTAACGTCATCGCTGTCCAGCAAATAAACAGCTTAACAATTCAATTCACTGATTATACTGATCTGGGAAGGATTGAGAACAAATAAATTACACAACTAGACCAAACAGGGATTAGGAGAGTTCAATAGGCACTGAAATGAGATCTACTTTTTAAAAAGTGTACACCAATATATCTAGGAAAAACTAACAGCAAAGAAAAGGTATTTACAGGGAGATGCTCATTTAGAAGGAATGAACGTAAAAAGAAAACAGACAACTCTGGAAAGAGATTAGGTAATAACACATGAAAAAATAAAGACTCCAATATTAAGTAGCATATGGGAAAATAACCTGCTAAGAAACAGAAAAATTGCCAGCTGAATTTTTGCCTGTGAAACAACAGGGAATGCTATATTTCTGCAAGTGAAGCACGGAACTGGATCTCAGTAGTTCTCACTCGGTTTCTGCATCAGCCTAGATTTCAGAGGTGTCCAGCACCTCTAACTTATCGTGTACTTCAGTTCCCGATATACAGAGCAAGGTTAGTACTTCTACTACGTAACTGAACTGTTGGGGAAACACATTCATCATTGTATGAAAGCTCAACACAGAGGTGATGGGAACCAGACGAGATGGAGGTTAGATACAGACAAGGCTGATACAAAAAGGACAGAAGGGAGTGACAAAAAAGAAAGGAAGAAAGAAAAAAGGCGAAAAAAGTTCTTCAGAAGTTGGCAGGCCAGTTTCCTATTCCAATTTTGAATATCCACAAAATTATTTTTCAGAAGTACAGAAACGTAAACACTTAGAAGAATAATATAATAAGAAACTATCAGCAGAATAGCTATAGTAATATGAAATAAAAGAAAGTTTTACTGAAATATTGAACAGTTTCATAAAGAAAGTGAATCCCTTATATTCAGACAGAAAAATACTGGTTAATTATGCAACTGTAAAACAATATGATAGTTCACATGACTTTATCTTTATTGGTGGTGAATGGAGTGAAATCCAGTTGGCGGCCGGTCACGAGCGGTGTTCCCCAGGGCTCGGTTCTGGGGCCGGTTTTGTTCAATGTTTTCATCAATGATCTGGATGAGGGGACTGAGTGCACCCTCAGCAAGTTTGCAGATGACACCAAGCTGGGTGGGAGTGTCGATCTGCTCGAGGGAAGGAAGGCTCTGCAGAGGGATCTGGATAGGCTGGATCGATGGGCCGAGGCCAACTGTATGAGGTTCAACAAGGCCAAGTGCCGGGTCCTGCACTTGGGTCACAACAACCCCATGCAACGCTACAGGCTTGGGGAAGAGTGGCTGGAGAGCTGCCTGGCAGAAAAGGACCTGGGGGTGCTGGTCGACATCTGGCTGAACATGAGCCAGCAGTGTGCCCAGGTGGCCAAGAAGGCCAACAGCATCCTGGGTTGTATCAGGAATAGTGTGACCAGCAGGAGTAAGGAAGTGATCGTGCCCCTGTACTCGGCACTGGTGAGGCCGCACCTCGAGTACTGTGTTCAGTTTTGGGCCCCTCAGTACAAGAANTAGATTGGACATTAGGAAGAATTTCTTTACTGAAAGAGTGGTTAGGCATTGGAACAGGCTGCCCAGAGAGGTGGTGGAGTCGTCAACCCTGGAGGCGTTCAGAAAAGGTATAGACGTGGCACTCCAGGGCCTAGTTTAGGAGTCATGGTGGTGTTAGTTGATGGTTGGACTTGATGATCTTAGAGGTCTTTTCCAACCTTAATGATTCTATGATTCTATGATCTTCTAACTTTTAAATTTAATTTCCAAAATTTAACAGTAAACAGAGATGATATAAAGCAGAATCATGACTGAACACTAGTAACCTCCAAATTTTATGTTTATACTTAGTTGTGAGCTACATCATTAATAGCGGTATTTATGCACATAAAAGGGAAAACATGAACAGAAATTAGCTGAAATTTATCATCAACTTTTTGTTGAAGGACAGCCAGCAGAACCCTTACTACGTCAGCATAATTTTAAGAACAGCCCAGCCCCACCCTAATGGCAACAAAAAATTCTTTCTTTGCTCTGCTTTCTTTTCAAAATTTGCTTAAGCCGCTTTTTCAAATTTCATAAATTGAAGAAAATAGCATCTTAAATTTTATCATCGGCAACAAGTTGTAAGTGTTGAAACTCAATAATCCTTCATGCCATTATTTTTGCCAATCCATTAGGCTAACTACTAACTACCTGGAAAAATTCAGAGAACGAAAAATAGTATTTTCTCATGCAGCTTCATCAGCAACTTTTTTAATGAGCTAAGCACCACTGTAAGAGTTTAGAGCTTATAGTGATTTAGTCTGGAAGAGAACTCTGTAGGTTCTGAACTCTGGCCCTGCTTATAGAGGCGCCAAGTTCAACGTTGGGTCCAGTTGCTCAGAGTCATATCCAGTTGAGTTCTGAGCATCTCCAGGAATGGAGATCCCACAGGCTCTCCACATATCCCATCATAAAGTCGGACCACCCTGATTGTGAAAATTTCTTTCCTAAGATCAGAACATAAAATTTCAAAACAAGTCTAATTAGCTAATAAATAAAATTATTTTCAATTGCTTCTCTATTTTTAGTATCCAAATGCACAGTTACAGTCAACCATGCTGATCGGGGCAAACTCCAATTCAAATATGAATAGCTAAAATTATACCTTTGATTTTACAAGGTTTTGTTTTTTTTTTAGCTTTAAAATATGAGCATCAAAATGTGTCAGCATCTTGCAGAGTCAACTTAACCTCTCCCTACCCCTGGTGTATGAACACTTTTATGAGCCGGTCTTCATTGGCTAACGGTAGAAACAGGAAATATTTGAATGACCAAGTCTCAAGTCTTTCAAATCTTTATAATCAGCCCCTATTCACTGTTTTTAACATCTTGTAAATGTTTTTTAAAAAAACCAAAGAAGTTGCTTGCTATGTTTACACAAATAGAAATAAGATGTGAAAACTCAAGTAATGAAAAAAATTCAAATACAGTCACTGCTGATACATTTTCATAAAACATTTTTGTACAGACATATAAATAATAAATTCTCAAATGCTAAATATTCTTCATAAGAAACCAAGATGATACTACAACAGGCTAGAAGTCAACCTAGTTGGTTTTCGCTACAGCCACCTCCATTGAAAAGGTATAAATGAGAGTTCAGAATACCCCGATAATTAATCAAAAAAAGATCCTTGCATTCAGTTCCTATTTGATTTCCTCATATACCATCTGGACAGTTAATTCCTTTCCTATATGTCTCCATTAATATTAAAATAATAATTTACCCTTTATGTATAATGACTACATTCCAGCTGCCATTGCATAAAGACACCAGTTTTATTTCTTCTGAAATTCTAAATGTGTTACTACAAACTAAACATTTAACACATAGCCGTTCTCCTTCTGTTTGTGTATATAAGTATGATTGAAGCCCACTTCTCAAAGCTTAAGCGTTTCTCCAAGCTAAAAACAAACCACTTTTCAAATATGATCCTCTGTAAACCTTTATTTTTATGCCTTACCCTCCCAAACTCTGAAAGCTTGATCTCAACATCAAGGAGTGAGGCATTTTGATCCATTTGAAAAAAGCAAAATCTCTAATTTAACACCTGAGAAGTTCCCTGAGGAAATGAACACAAAAGAATGACAGGGACATGTATAGGCAATGGCTATAAGCAACAGACACAAGAGATATGAGAAAAATTTTAGATATTTACATGGTAAAAGAACGCTACAGATAAGCTTGAACACACTGCTTAAAGTCAAGACAATTACTCAAAGGGAAGAAAATACTGTGTATGAAATTCCAAGGTAAGGTAAAATATATCAGATAAATCGAGGATAGCCAGATCAAGGAGAAATGTACTGGACGAGTATTTATGATTTTAGCACAGTTATATAAACATTCTGCAGTGTTCTCATGAATTGTAGGGAATTTTTCAAGGGAAGCAGCAGAGTTTTTAAAGGGACTGGATGCAGCCACAAGTACTGACTGGCTGGAGGCACTGATGACAGACACAGGAAGACTCATGTGATGTGGTCCAAGATCAAACCTGGACCTATTTGGGAAGTTATCACCATCCCTTGCGTGGGTGGACTATATTTAAGCATCCATTTATCACAAACAGACAAATAAGATACGCTCTGAAGAGCAAGTTCCTTTGCTTTATTCCCTACCACTGAAGCCACCTGGTTGCTAATAAAGGGAGGTCTCATTTCAAATACCCAAGAACCTCCCATCTGTTGTCTGGAAACAGAGCAAAGAAGAAAGGATCTCTCCATCAATCCTCACCCACGCTTCACCAGTCTAACTTTCCATAGGTACGTGCTTGCCTGTACTGTTGTTCATTGCTTTCCCAGCTCTACTCTTGACAGCAACTTCTCTGTTAACAAAGCTCTAACAGCAATAGGAATCGTTATTTCTTTTAAGTAAGGAGGATTAACAGAAATAATGACATTGGTGATAAGCAAACCGAGGACACTGAACATTTTATTTTTACTCAGTTTTAAGAGGAACAAGTTTGCTCAAAGAGAAAACAAAAATGTTGTAGGAATTCATTTTTTTCAGACGAGACAACTACTGATTCTTCCTTATCTGTAATAATAGCAAGTGAGTAAACTTGTAAACAAGTGAGTCTAAAACTACCACTGTAGTCTCTTCTGTTTATAGGGGTTCTGAAAACCTGAAGAATGAGCAGAGAATTGGGCATTTCACCTGATGTCCAGTAACATTTCCATAAAGGAAGCTGCAGTTACCAGGTAGTAAATCAAGCTCCCTCATATGGTCACTATCCAGACATTAACACTCCCTAAAAGCTGATATTTATTTGGGAGCTGGGGGAGAAGTGGAGGGGAATGCCTGAAAAGATTAGTTCAGTTGAAACAAATCTGTATCACCAAAAGAATTTCTTCTTCACAGAAGAAGATTACTTCATGGTACATATCGATTTACTGACTACAAGACAGTCTTGAAAGGAACTACTCAATTGGATTAGATGTAGCTATTATAAAAAACACGTTTGTCTTTCAAAAGCAATGTGAAGTTGTCCAAAACAATAAAATGCACAAACATTATGAGTGCTGAGCAAAAAGAACAGGCATTGTAATGAATGATAAACTGAATGAGTAAATCATACCTCTTGGAAAAAAGAAACAGGTGCATCATGTAAAACAAGTCAAGTATTTATTTCTTGTACATGGCATTGCTAAGATCTCAGTTACAGTCTACTGGAGTTTGACGTGCTATTTTTTGCAACACTTCAGAGTAAGCAGCACGTTGCAAAAAGAGAAAAAAGAAATCCCAACTGGGACACTTACAGGCCACAGTGATATAAATAATAAGATGGTGGAAAATCTAAGACAGTGAAAAGTAGGTAGATCGAAAAGGGAAATTTTGGAGAAAAGAAAGCTTAAAGGAAATGTAAGAACTAGTACAGGCAAGAGAAAGCAGAAGTCAGAACAGTTCATTTTCACTAAGAGATACACTATAAGCACAGGAATGTGCAGAATGATCAATTAGGATCAATAGGACACTCCAATAAACTAAATGGTGCCAAGTTACATTTTTTCCTAAGTATATCCCCTCTTCCAGACAGCGACCTCCAATATCAGCATTTATGTTTTCATCCTATTAAAGCTACTGCACTATTTTAAAACGATACATTATCTGGTATATTTCATCCTAGGTTTGGATGAGATCTTTATTAAGCTGATATTTAAAGCAGTTCTTCCTTCCAGCAAAGAATAACATCTACAGTAAATAAAAAACATATGAATGAAGCAAATATAAAATTGTTTAAACTACTGAAATTGTAACACTTTCCATCACCCCTTAAGCTCAGATCTTCACCAGGACTCTGTGTGCTTTCACAAAACTCAAGAGCCTATGTTCAACAAACTATAAAAGGAAGCTTCCCGCGCTCAGCCTCAAGTAAGATGTGCGTCACCATCTAAGTCATAACTTCTCTAAGAGGACAAAGGAGGCAAAAGGAATGGACAGCTCTATTTTAAAGCATTTATAAATATAACATACTGGATATTTCACTTAGCAACCTCATTTTCTTTCACATATTAATTACCTTTCGTAGCTGATTTGTGAAAAATAAAGTCTGTAACAAACTGTTCATGTAACAAGTTGCTCCCTGGTTCTTTAAGCCAACATATCCTGTGTGCTTCTTTGAATCCCACCTAGAAGATAGTAGTTAAAAACAAGATAGTTTTGTATTAACTATAATAAAGAGTATTTCTTCTAAGGTAGCACTGCTGGTAGATATCAGCTACTCTTCATTATTAAGGTTCAAATAACAGGCTACACTTCACTACTGCCTGCCAGTAATAACAGTCTTTGCAATTAAATGTTTTGTGATTTTGTTAGAGTTTTGGGTTGTTTGTTTGGTTGGTTGGTTTTTTTAAAAGATATTCTATATGGCAGAAAAATTATTTACTGTGAAAGTGTACTGGAACCCAGAAGTGTACTTTTAAGGGCAAGTCTGCATTTCAGTACAACCAATTTGTTTAAAAGCGACATGAAGTAGAACAACTCAGATGAGACAGTTTTAAAACAACTGTAAACCAAGGCAAGTTAGACAGCAGAGCTGTCTGACTGTGTCTGAAACCCTTATCAGCTGTAAGATCAGAAATGTTGAGGCTAGATTTGCAGAGGTGTTAAATCACAAATCAATTCATTCAGAAGTTCACGTTCCACAACATTATGCTGACTAATGCAAATGGTAATTTGACCTATACAAAAATCTGTATGTGACTAAATGAAAAATACTGCCATGTGAGAATTCATCAATTAAAGGTGACAAAGTGAGAATGTCTAATGAGAGCTACAAATATTAATAACACAAAATACTTGAACAATCTCAAGCAACGTAAAAATATTAGAATTAAGAATTTTGTTTTTAAACAAAGATACTTACGCCACTCCATGTGGAGCATCTGCTTGCACATAGACTTCAAAAGTAACTTTGTCCTCTTCTATAAAGCCTTTTTCAGGATCAGTAACTTCCTGTAAAACAGGAATGACACACGAACATGAAAACTGAACCTTGCGACATGACTATATCCAGTTAGACATCACTTAATTTCCAAGCCTGAGCTATCAGTAATAACAAACTGAGGAAGAAAAATTGAAGGGCACCAACAAAGCTGGTTTTCAGCTTAATACGCTTTAATTCTTTTTTAATGTCTTAATACAGGAAACTTGTTCCTGGCTTTTAAGATTTTGCAGTACTATTTCAATTTTCTGTGGATAAGAGTCGGTAATCAAAGGCTCTGCTTCTTCTGGTCAATATTCCAGCCAGATGAAAAATTAAGGGCCCAACCTTTGAAAGTGCTTAAAAAGCTGTCTCAACTCATGATAAGCCTTATTAGTATTACTAGGGCATTAAATATCTGTACACGTATACAAAGAACACATGGAAATGCAAGAAAAATCTATGCTGCTTCAGAATGACACTCACTATCACATAGTGAAAACAAAAAAAAAGCATTCAGATATGCAGAAAATAATAATGAGGGATTATTTAAATAACAACATAAGTAAAAGCAATATACAGTAATTAAATACAGGAATTTATAAGAAACTGGAAAAAGAATCTTCAGCAATGACAAAAAAAAAAATAACTGCTTGGAGGAAAAAAACCCCAAACCTTTTCTATAGGTATCTCAGTATTCAGGAGTGCAACTTCAAAACTGCTCCTATCTAGTAATAGATTAATACATGTCCAATTACTTACACTCCAGGCCATGAAGTTGGAAAAACCCCAGTCATTTTCCTTATGAAAGAACAAGTGACTAATACGACGACTGAATGATTTTTCATCATCCTTGTAGTTTATTATCTTGAGAACTGCTTGTGCATGACAAGACCATGACCTATAAATAGAGAAGAAACATCTGAAACTCATTCAAAACCAAGCTTTTTATAGTCATTAAAATAACTTTTTGTTAGGGATTTTTGGTACATTACACTTTCACATATAAGATTTTTTTTTTTTTCCTTCTTATTAGATGTTAAGATTTGGTTAATTGTTTTTGAAGGCATGAATCCCTGGGCCTTCCTGAAGCCACATTATGAATGTGAAGCTGGAGTGGAGATTTTCAACAACAGCAACACTGTTGTTAAGAAAGCACTGTGGGGCGATTGCAGGTAACAGTGGTTTAAGAAGCTAACTGCTCTCTAAGGTGAGCTATTTCTAATCTACTTCAGTGCAGATGGGTAGGCCAACTCAAAGCAGTCCTGGTGTCTCCAGAGTGTGATAACTCAGCCTTTTGCTAAGGAAAGAAGGAGGTGGTTCTACCCTCCCTCCCACAAGATAAACTCCCCAATACTCTAATTTTCTCAGCAGCACTCCTTTATGACCATTTCTGTTCAAATTCATCCCACTTGTGCAAGATGATCAGGCTGAATATCAGTTCAGACAAGGTCTTGTCACTGTCTCATGCAGTGGCATTACTGCTTGCTTAGCTCCACCAGCTACACCTTGGTTGATACTTTTGAAGATCACACTATCCTTTTTCTGTGACTACTTGTGTGTGAACCACTTCTCCTGTGACTATGTAATACACTTACAACTTTGTTCTTTACCTTCTGCACTGAGCACTCACCTTTTAGATTATAAAAATGATAGAAAAGAGCAACTTATTATTCAGAGTGAACTATAAGTTGTGTGAGATTTGGTGCAAGAATGGAGTCACCCTACTGGAAAGGATACTGATGAGCAGTCTGCACTCCAGCTGGATAAGCTGCAGTAATGCCCCAGAAATTTGTACTTAACTTTTTAAATTTCCCTGTTATTTACAAAAGTGGTCAAAGATAGCCAATTTTGATTTGCATGCAGGACTCCAAGAACATGTACATGTTCATATCTCGCTTGATGAGCGATGAACTCCATTTAAGGAGATAACTACCTCATACACTGCTCTGCCTTAGCTGCTAGCAGTTATCTGCTCACATGCTTTACAGGACAGGATTTATAGCTCAGCAGGGTTAGAGAAGCTCCAGTAGCACTTCAATTTGAAATAAAGCCAGAACTTTTCCCATGGCAAGAAAACTGTTAGTCAAAGACTTCTCCCCAGCAATCAAACAGAAATATATCTAAATTCTACCACAAACTTATAGCAACACAACCTACTTTTAGCTCCTCTTAAGGAGAGGATTACTCTTATGCTTTGGGATTTAGAAAGGTGGGGGGGAAAAGGCGACTCAAACCCTTGCAAGAATTCTTTCCTCTTGCAGAAACCTAGGTAAAATAATTTTTTTACGTTTGTATTTCTTGCAATACAGATTAACTAGTATCAAGTGAGGACTTGTACAAGAATTAAAAGGGTCTTACGTGGAATCAGATTCAGCATTGCATTGAAGGAAGAATCCTACGCTTTTTTGGTGTGGTCTGTCCGGGTAGAGTCGTGGCATAACCATGATCTTCCATGGCAAATTCCGTACAAAGCAGGGAGGACTGAGAACTGACTCGCTCAATCTGTTGAAGCGTTCGACTGTAAACTGAAATGTTGCTTCTGATCGCCAACTTGTATCTGTAACAAACACACACAAAAAGTCATTTGAAAAACCTGATGTCCTTCACTCCAAAATGTCATTTTCAAAAATCCTGCAACGTGAGCATGTTTTATGTAGTGGAATATTGGAAGCAACCAAAAAACCCCAAACCTTGAGAGGCACTGAACTCCTTAGCAAGTGAAGTTTCCATTTTTTCATCTTGAAAAACACTGCAACACCATTCAGGAAAACAGAGCACTGAAAGACAACTTCCTTTTGTACACTATTTTCTTAATTCTTTAGCACTAGAATTTGCTACCACTCAAGTTTCTTCTAAAGCAATGGGTACAGCAAGACAGAGACATCAAATGCTTTACAACATAAACCACAGCCCACTCTAACTCTTCTATGCTGTGTAGTATCTTCACAGCCCAGTTTTAAGTTAGCTGCTTGCATGAACCAGGATGTGCAAAGGATTTTCACCATCTGTTCAGCTGCCCTATTGATACCAAGTCACCATTTCGTTGTTTTCTGCTTGCAACAGTATCTTTTCATCTTTTAATCTGGTTGTTGGGCTCTTTTAAAATATCATACCAGTTTGCTGAAGAATAGCTCAAGAACAGGGTCCTGTATTCCTTGTGGTATGTGAAAATTTTAGAGATTTTTAGTGGTCTAAAACAAAGTTAAATGAGACACTGGTTTGGTGTTTTGGGTTTTTTTTGTTGGTTTTTTTTTGTTTTTTTTTTTTGTTTTTTTTTTTTTTAAATAGCTTATTTTGACACACTCAATTAAACTAATTTTGCCTTCTTCCCACATCCCCAGTTCTTCATATACCACAATCTGTTCTGTTTCTGTTGTACACAGCTATAACAGGGTGCTGAAGACTGCGACAGCTTCAGGAAGGCACAAGACTGGGCTCTCTTTATTGTGACATGCCACATATTACATACAGGGAGGAACAACCTGCAACTTATCCGAACAATTTTACAGGGCAGGGATGAAATACAGAGTATGCACAAGACTGTCCCCTCCTTTTCTGTGGTTCCAACTTAACACCTGTGTAACATGGAAAGATTTGCTGCTGGGCGTAAGGAGGTTTGAGCAGCGTACAAGGCGGCAGACAGCACCCACGGTCAGATCGCTATTCTCACACCATCCATGGGCGATGCAGACTGAAGCAGTTATGTCACGTGCAGTGACACCCAAACCCAAAAGCACTGAGGTACAATGACACCAAGACAGAAATTGGATCATGAAATTATGTGACAAGGCTCACAGCATACAACAAATGTATTATTTCTGTACATGCAAAGCAGTCGTTCACTCAGAAAGCTTTGCATGGCACCAGAGACAGCATTGAATGATTTTTTTTAAAAAACCAGGTAAGCCCTGGTTGCTACCTTACTTAAAAAATGAAACTCTCTTGATTACAACATGATGCAACATTGTAAAGATCATACACTTCAATACAGAAAATTTAGTTTTGTCCGCAACTGCTGGGGAGCTTTGACAGATTTCGTTCTTCTCCCTTGCAAAACAGTTTTCTTTTCAAGCAGTTGCCCTACTTCTGATATTGATCTTGGCAACACAGCTTATCTTTTTTGTGTATGGCCTGACAGCCCTAAGCATTCCCTATTACCTCTTGAAAGTAATAGTACTACAGCAGAAACCAGCTTCCTCTCTCCTCTACACCTGCAATGACCTTCGCATTACCCTGTGCTGGCAGCTTCCTCAGTAATGGAAGAGTTCAAAGGATTATTTTCCCCTCTTTTTCCCTACATCTAAGTGTAGCTAACCAGTAGTCTACCACCTAGTTAAAAACTGTTCCCTACCCATTTTACCTACTCACTGCCTGCTGACAGAGTAGAGAGCTGGTCTTCCACAACCAACAGCCAGACAGGCTACAGCCAAAGGAGTGGTACACTCTCCGACTTGATTTGTGGGCAGAATCAAAAAAACGCATAACACAGTTAACAACTTAAAAATCAGTCTTGCGTCACTTGTATCTCAAACCAGCCTGAGAACGCCTCCCTATTCATGACCAAGATCAGTACTTCTGGGCCTAGTCTAAGCTTCCGAAAAATGAGCTAACCAAGTTTGCTTTCTGCCTCCTTTGATGCAGCTTTCAGAGCACTTCAGCACAAGGATGCAGCAGCGCTGCTACGCTGGCAGCTAAAAAAGACAGCCCACGCAGCATCTGCAGATGCTTCAGAGAAAGTTTGCCTCTATTTCTTGATTTCTTTTCAGGAAAGCCTGTGCATGAGAGCTCACCAGGGAAGGGTACTCTTCTCAGTAAAATATTTGAGCAATCACTACTCCACAAAAATTCAGCCTCATAACAAAGGTCAATCCTAAAATAGAAGTTTCTTTAAAAATACAAAACACAACCCCCTGAAATAACAACCTTCCTTTCCTTCCACAAAGTCCGTATTTTTAGCAAGTGTAATCGATTAAAACATGAATTATATTTAAAAATGAAGTTTAAATAGTGTGATGAGTATTCTGAGCGCATAAATAAACGAAACCTTTTTTCACCATCACAAACATGTCCACCGGTTTCCAATAAAAGACTGCAATTGGCAGCAGGACAATTTAGTAGTGACTGGTAAGTAAGACTATAAAACCCTGAACTACAAATATGACACATGATCCTGAACACAAGGTAAAAAGAACAAACCCAGCTGTCAATGCTTGGTGAAATTACATGCAACGGATTATATTTGCTATGTGGAAAAGATTTTTTTCACTGATGAGATGAATGTCACATTTAGCACCTTGCTATGACAAAGATCCTTCAAATCAGAGATCCAAATAGAGAACATGATCCAGTTTAAGACTGAAGTACATATTTAAGTGTTTATACCTTTGAGAAAAGCAGATTTCTTTATTCTTAGTAAATGTTGCTACCTTGAGGTACATTGAGGTTATTAAAATATTCTGAACCTGAATTATTAATGGAGAAACTGGCTGAATATTCTATGAATATTTTAATAATGATCCAAATACAGCATGCAATACTAGCATATGGCTAAGACTGATGCTTCTGAAAGCCTCCTAGCCTCTGCAGTTCTTCACAGAAATGAGACTTCAGTAGGTAATTGCAAAGCTGTGAGTTTATGTTTAGCTAGGGACCTTCTGTTTGAACTTTAACTTCTAAAGGAATTTATTCCACATGCTGTTTTGAATAATGATGCACTTGCAAACAAAATTTGATCAGAACCCTGTTTTTATTTTTTTTATTTTATTTTATTTGCAGAAGCTGCTATTCCAGCTCACAAAGCTTGCTTCATTGAGTCATTCTCTGTACAGAGCATAGCACATTCCTTCAGCTGGTTCTTTTTAATTGCTAAGGCATCATACATAGCAACAGGTTCTAGTCAAATCGCTTGGGAGAATGCAGCCTTATCTGGAAGTCCTGTTGGTAGGCCACTGCTGCCCCCATTTATGTTCTTCACAATGCCCGTGGTTAGTTGCCTAGCAAAGGGGATGAGAGCTGCACTTTTCTCCCCCATCTTATCACTCATTTCTTTTTGTGCTAAGCAGTAAGAACAAAATCACCTCAAAAGTTTCTCGAACTCAGAAATTCAGCAGAAAGATGGTTTCTGTGATCCAGCTGGAAGCATCAACCCTTTATCCTACTCTTCACCTCTTTTGCAGGAACCATTAAACTCATTAAGATTTCCATTGAAGAGGTACCTAAATTCTCTTCATGCATTCTTTATCAGCTCAGATTGATCCCACTTGCTAGGAATAACAGCAATGGAAAACAGAGCATGTTTATCAGAGAGGCCAATGTATCCCTCCATTTTTTGCTATCTTGTGAATCTCCAAGCTGTCCATTATACATGTACATCATGCTGCAAACCAGGATAGCAGGAGAACAAACAGCAAGACAGCAATTGCACTGATGTGTAAATAATGCAACAGCAAGCAACTAATCTGATTTACAAGACCTGGAAAAGAGGCATCATCCACTTATGTGATGCAAGTCTTCAGGAATGTTTTTGCAATTATAACATTTTGCAATAACACTATTTTCCATCTGTGTCAACCAGAGCTATAGCAGCACCAAGATGTAGCCAGACACTCCTTATTCAAATATGATAATGAGAAACTATTAGAGTATTGCTTAATAATCATATTTTAACCCTGAAATACGTCCCACAGCAGAGTGGACCAAAGCTCCTGACCATACTGAAAGTCCACAAAGACATGAGTACTACCATAAACACAGAAGCCTTCGCAAGCCTTTTGCCAAATACCTTCAGGTACTACTTCTTCCTACTGCAGCACCTTCACATCCAGTTCTCTAAGACAAGTCGAATATTTGGTAAATGACAGAAACTGTTTTACAGCAGCTTTTTGGTTTAAAAAGTCAATGTCATTCTGAATGAATGACGTGTACATCTGATTACTTGCCATCCTCAATATGGCCTGGATTTCATCAGCCGCTTCTGCAGCTTAAGTCTCTTTTGCTTAATTTGTGCAAGTATATACAGACCAACTTCTGGACCAATTTTGTACTAATTGACCAATGTGTTATCTACCGGCTGTATTGACAGCAAACACTATGAGGCTTTCTAACTATAAACATCATTACCAAGAACGGAAGTTCAACAGAGCTGTCCTTGCCAGTTGGTATCAACCCACGTAATCTTCTCTTGCCACCCTCCAAATACCAACAAAGACATTTAACATCTTTTATAACAGGTAACTTGACGTTGATAAAACCAGAATTCCCTATTTCAGTCTCAGCTAGTTACTCTGAGCAAGAAATCAAAGCCCCCTGAATGAGATCAGGCGATCAGACAAAAAAATTCCTAGGCTAAGCAGACCTCGTTTTTACTTTATCATGAGAATCTGATCATAGGAAACTATCTTTGCCAATGATAGAGGCAATTCAACCATGAGATGATTTTGTCCTGAATTTACACCATGTTCTCTTCATGGAACATTACTATTTTCTACCAGTATTCTATTATATGTTCCTTGAATACATGGAAGTGAGCACTTTTTTGACCTTTAACCTCAAACTGTGACTTTTCTCAAACAAAAAAATCATCCAACATTTTGCACAAATCTAAATAAATGTTTAAGCCTAGTCCTGAATGTACTCCCACAAGACAGCGTGAAATAAGGAATCGGAGGGGAGCAAATCCCACTCATGTTTTGTTTCCCTTCTCCCAATTAAATTTTATTTAGTTCTTCAAAATGAGAGTAGTCCCACCCCATATCCTCTCCTAAGAAAAGAAATATCATTGTACGTTTTCCTCACTAAACGTAACGACAGACTTAAGTGAGTTACAAACTCATTATCTTTCTTTAAATAAGCCCAGACACATCTACTTAAAAATTATTTGATCTTACGTAATAGAAAAACTGTACACCCTTATTTTCATTTAATAGACTGAAAAAAGATTTCAAAAACACATGTCCTCTTTTATTAACAGGGCATCAATGCATACTCCTTCCTTTGCATTTGCAAGTAAAAGGGCATCAGAGCTGTGGAGAAAAAAATGTTCCACAGCAGAATAGTTACCACTGACTTACAAACACAAAAACTGACCACAGTTGCCACCTGGCAACAGAGTAGGACAGATAAGGATTCTAAACATCCTGAACGAACTGCCTAACTGACAAAATTACTATTCAGCAAAGCACCAGCTGCAGTATGTTTAAAGGGATGTATCACAAAATGTAACAGTAGACAGTATCACTTCCAGCAACTTTTAAATGAGTACCTAGAAAGAGTAAGAGAATAAAATCCCAAGCCCTCAGATGCCTAATCCTATTGTATAGCTATGTTAAAAGGATGCCTATACAGAAAACCAACAGTCATAACTACAGAGGGTTTCATTTTTTTTAATGAGCTGCAGTTCAGAGGACACAGGTAAGACATGGACCATTTTGTCCTCAAAAGTCATAAAAAGAAAGAAGTCAACAAACCACATGTTTTTATCAAATATTTACTTACCATCTTCCATGTCTTCTTCAGCGTTGTTATGTCCGTCAGCCATTGCTACGTTCCCATTAATGACAGGATTTTGTGTAATTCTTGGAGGATCATCTGTATCTCCAGCTAACACAGAAGAAAAAAAAAAATTAACCAGCTATATTAACATTTCTGTCTCAGGTAGTGCTTATGAGACACAAATGGCTCACTTTTGTGGAAAAGAGTATCTACTTAAATTATAGCACAACAATTGGTATGTGTCTAAGTAAAATTCCTCAAATGCATGAATGCTTATGGGTGAAGCAAAAAGTCTGCATTAATGCAGAATACAAATACGAAGAACATGAATTGATTCTTAAGTTTCCAAATAGCCTTACAGTCAGCATCCCATAATAAAGTCTCATTAAATAAAAACGAACTTTTAAATTACTTTTTGGTGGTGTTCCACAATTTTATATAGATACGAATTTCTAATAGCAGACTTTCTAAATTAACAATTTGCTTTAAGAGTTCTTCAGTGTTACTGCTTTTTTTTAAAAAAAAAACCTAAACATTTAATCAAATGTCATGGTAAGATTGAAATCTTACTTGGGAAAAAATGGAAAGGAAATCCTTTACCATCTCAGGAACATTTTAGAGGTAAAATTTTCCAGTTTCTAGCCATCATTGCTATTAAGTTTTGCTATCATAACTGTTTAAAACATATGTAAACACCACTAAAACAAGAGATACGAAACAACTCCATGAACTAAACCCCCACTATTTTAAAGATGCATTGCTTTGATTGAACAAGCATCTTCCTGATTTATTCAACAACTGAACAACACCTCCTTCCGTTGCTTGCACATCAAAAGCCGATGGATCATTCAGCATGATTACAGGGAAGCAGATGTATTCTTGAATGAACTGGTTTTTATCAGCAAACTATAAAACCTATAACCCCTCGCAACCATCTCAAGGACAAGCGCTACTTAAAATACGCTCCTTAAAGCGTCTCATAAGTTTCTCTTTGCTATACCAGTCCTGCTATTAACTTGTATATTCTACTACACCACAAAACCCCAGACGTCACCGATCTCTCTGTCTAGGACCAGTTTTACACCCAAAAGCTACACACAAGTTACTGACGGTGTGGGTGGCTAGGGGTGCGGGCAGCCTGCCCCGCAGGAAGGAAACCGTTCCCGAGGGGAAGGCCAGGAGCCCCGCCGCGACGCCCCGGCCCGCCCGCGCCCCGTCAGCACCCTGGACAGAGCCGCCCGGCCTGCGGGCNAGCCAGCTAGCCTCGACGCTCGTCCTACCTGAACGCAGCTGAACTTCTCCCATAGAAGGCGGACAACACACGCGGCAAGAAGCACGACGAGCTACGGCAATCGCTGCGTGACCCTCACTGCAGTCTTCCAAAAGCCAGGGAGCTAAGGCACGGTAAGCCACGTGAGAAGAAGCAGGATCAGCAGGATCAGTCACCGGTAGCTTCACAGTTCTCCCCCTCCTCACAGCCATGCTGAGGTGTGCGCAACACGCTTTTGCAGCCCCGTTCCAATTCACAGTAGACAAGAAAAGATACTTTCACAACCAGCAGTCCTATTCTGATTATTTACTCTTCTAGTAAAGCCACAGAACTAATAACCTCTGCCCTGAGCACGAACGGGAACAGATCAGGTTAGAGACTTCTGGATTAGAGCTACAAAAGACCATAAACGTAGCGCTCAAACACGGCTTTCAGAAGCTTACTTTGGAAGGATGCAGCAAACCTCACTGAGGCGTGAGTGAAATGTATATGCTGAAACATACGGTATGCGACACCCACAATAAAGCACGCACCTTTCTCATTTCTCATTATTAGTACAAAAGCAAAATCAAGTATGATTTCAAGTTTTAATTTTATTAGAAAAAGCTTTGCTCCCGAGCAATACAGCTGCAGAAGCTCCCACTAACAGCTATCAGCACTGGCAATGCTGCAGCGCAGCAGAACGGCAAGTTAAAATAAACAGAATTTAATTACAACAAAATTAAGGCAGGGACGACAAGTTTGAACTGCTGCAACTCAAGAACAGGAAAAGTGACAAAAAGAAGAGCGAGAAGGAAAGACCACTAAGTTTATTTCCACAGCTTGCCTTTTTTTTTTTTTTTTTTTTTTTTTTTTTTTTTTTTNNNCCCGTTTTCTTTTTTTTTTTTTTTTTTTTTTTTCTTTTTAATCTTTTAACAGCATGGTGATAGTCTTAACAAGGAAGCTGTCCTCTGGGTCACTGCTATCTGGAAGCATACAGCATGCCTACAGCAATGCAACAATTGCTTACACTAAATGAATACTAGGATTTTTTTATTATTTTTATTTTTAAACTTATCATCAAGGCAACTTAGTACCTAGAAACAAACCGAAGTAAACACCTGAGGAATAGTTGGTTCTTCACTAAAAGCTCATCCAAAATATTCTTTTAACAGAGGATGTAAATGTTGATACGGTATTTTATGGGGAAAGAACTGTCCTTAACTAAGAAAATAAAGAGCTTTCTATGAGATCCTGCTCTACATTCCTCAAAAGTACAGATGGTTAGCCGAGAGGAGGGAGAAAATGCAGAAGAGACCATAGCAAAAGCAATCAACTTAAAAGATGAACAGAGGCAGCTTCTGAGAGATATTATTTAGTGATAAGATAAACTGAATCATGATGTATGCCACTGCTGCTTTTTCTGACATATATTGACACATATTTTGTAACACAGCTTTCAGATATGAAACCCTGACAACACCAGTGAATGTTTTTGGCTTCTGTGAATAAAGGAAATTTTTAACTTCTAATAAAATTCAACTATTACAGTAAATACTTCGCACAAAGAAAACACAGTCCTTTTTCAACAGATCTACTAGCAAGCAAAATGACAAAATTTATTTTCAACTATAGCATTAAAAACAGGTAATTTATGTTTTCCTCTGTTGTCCTTAAGAGCTCATAGGAAAGAATTGTCAAATCATACCAAGATTTAATTAAGAAACATGTTTTCCTTCGCCTCAAGCAGAACGACGCCAAAGACTTATTCAAATTATACAATACAGGATTAAGAAAAAATACCTGTCCACACTGGCCAGGAAAACCTTCCTACCAACCATACTGCTTAATACACTGCTGTCTTTAATGCAGCTTAAACCACAGTGTGTCAACATCACCCCAGTCATGTCATCTGTCAGTTCCTAGACCAGAATACCCAGTTTTAATCGTAGCCCTGGAATAAATTAAAGATGCAGTCTATTAATCAACCAAAAGTTAGCATAAACCACATAAATTAAGAAAGTATTACAACACAGCATGAAGTGACCTTGTGAATAAGGAATGTTTTTAACTCTTTAAATACAGTACTGCAAAATATTAAATAAATATAGCTTTCAATACCAGAATTTTAGACACTGTCAGACTGTTTGGTGACGAGCACTTGTTTTCTACCTCCCCAAAATACAACACATACAACTTTGTAGCTATTCTTTCATTACAAAAAGGAATGCAAGGCAACATGAAGAATAGTGGTGACCATTTCTTCTGAAGCATTTAACATTTAAGGTTATAGACAGTTTTCTATCTACCCATGCCACTGCATTACAAACAAACAAACAAATACAGCTTTAAGTGTTTAAAGGGGGTCTCTGCAGTTTTGAGGTTAAGACACCTTCCAAGAAGAGGCATTTCAGATATTAGTGAGTTCGAGCAAAACAAGAGCTTTCACTTATTTACTGAAAGATCATGAATGCTGAAATGAAATCAAGTCTAAAAATTGACGTATACAACTGGAAAGAAACTGGAGCATGACAATATACTTTGGGAAGTTAGTAAGAAGTGTCAGTCACCTTACACAGACAAATTACTGGATCATATATAAATGACTCTGCAGGCGCACGCTTCTCACGGCTCATTAACTAAGTCTGTCACTGAAGTGTTGAGATGAAAGCCTGAAAGCACAACGGTTATTGCAATTGTTGCTGGGGGGGTGGGGGGGGTGGGGNGAGAAGGGTTTTTGGGGAGGTGGGGGGGGGGGGGGGGGGGGGTGGGGAAGAAAAGAAAAAAGAAGGATGAAATTCTCTGAAACTACAATCTTTCCATGGGATGCCAGACCTTACAGAAAGTATTAAAAAAAAAAAATCTCCTTTTTATGGACATTATCATACTCAAATACTTGCACTGTTAAGTAATCAGAACAAAAATAGCACCAATGATTAAAAAAGATTGTACTAAAAAAAAAGCTGTTCAGATGGATTCAGCTGGTTTAATAGGATGAACTCAATGTCACTGAAAGATATATTGCTCTATTGTTCTACTGTTCACAATAATTCAAATCGACAGGGAAGGAATCTCAAAGTTTGCTATTTTTTTTTTTCCTATAAATGAGAAAGCAGAAAAGATTTTGTCAAGATCATGTGGCTTTTGGCACAACTGCAGAATTTCACCTCTCTCCAAGATGTAGGATACGTTGCCCAGCAGTACGCACGTGCTTGCAGTCACATGTGGACAAAAGCTACAGAATGACTCCACTATCACAGCAATTAAATTACAGCAGAATACTGCTACTACTTTAACAACGATGACAGCGAGCTACTAACTTCATAGGTTTCAGTTATGACTCAGATCACACCAAGTATTCAAATTCTGAAAGATTATCTATAATGTTTGTCATTAGCTTTTGTATCTGGCAGCCACAGAGGAGAAACTGAAGCAGTCTCCCTAGCAGGTTATGAAACATTTCTGTTTCCTTTTGAGGTTAGAGAGACCACAGTGGAGGAGTAATAGTGATACTAAAAACTTGCTTACAATTATCACGTACAACCGCCTCACAATGGAAATCTCTAGTACTGAGGACTTTTACATGTCACTACAGAAGGTTTGCATAGACCTCCATGCACATCTGCCACAGTTATCCCAGAAACGATGAGGGAGTTGCACTAACGGCAGCATTAGCAGGCCGAAGAGAAGTCAGACAGTTATTCACTGCTGGCAGCAGCTTGAAGACTTTGACACTCCAAACTTCATATCCAGTTCTGCCTTTAGAGGGGGGAAAGCGGAAAACACAAGACTTCCTCTCCTGCTGCTGGACTAAACAGACATTCCAGAATCAAAGCCTTCATAAAAGTTTTTAAAAGGTTTTTTAATACTTTTGTTTTTTAAATATAAATAGAACTGTATGTACAGATATGATAAATCAGGGGTGGGGTGTGAATTCCAATGGATGAGTGAAACTGCAGTAAACACTGAGAAAAGGGACTTACTGAGCAAAAATATAAGGTGGTAGGAGGTAAGAATAAAGTCAGGCTCAAAAATGAGCAAAGTCAGTCTTGTAGTAGTCAAATTACACCAGCATCAAAGGATATCAATTGCACGCTGAACACACAGTCCAGGTCCCGCTTTGCACCTCAGTGTCAGAACTCACCGGACCGCTTGAAAGCGGAAGAACCTGTAACGACCCCCTTGGGCAGCCCTGCTGAGCCGCTGGTCCTCAGCACTCACTGCATAACTCCTCCTCAGTGGTGGAACATACTATAATCTCTTGAAAAGAGTTCTAAAAATAAACATTTTTAAATCTATCAGGCAGTATTTCAAATAAACATCCGTAAAAGTTTCCTTCTTCAGTGCATAATGCCAGTTTCACATGGGTAATACCACACAAGTTTAAATAAAAAATAATCACCATTGCTAGAAATTATCATAAAGAAATGTTCAGTGATTTCAAGTGCTGTATTAAAATATCGCCTGTTTACCACCAAATTGACCTTTGCTATTGTAACTGTTGGGCAGCATATCGAAACACATAATTGAAAAATTCCTAAAGCAAGCAGTAAATGCAGTGCTTTCTGAAGCAGTTACCGAACTGTGGTGGTGCAAAGAGGACACTGATGAGACTCATTCGGAAAACCTTAAAGCAAGAATATTACTTCTTGAAAGCAAACAGGAAACTCAGAACAATGTGAAGATGAAGAATAAATACCTGCCTTTAACTGGAAAAAATTATGAGAACAGGTTACTTCACAACTCTCTGTAGCAAAGACTCCCCAAACCATGCCTGTAAGCAGTCTGCAGGTAGCCTACTGAACCAGTGGAAAACTGTTTTTTATGTGACTATACTAACAGCTCACAGGAAAACCTGTGGGCTCCAGCGACTTGCTTCTCCAAAGTCTGGAAACCATTGCTATGAAAGCCAGATTAATAGGCATTACTCCCAGGAGGCAGGGGGTAAACAAAAAACCCACCCCACAAAAAACCACACAGCCCAAAATTAGCCAAACAAGTACCCAACTCTGAATGAATGACGATCTGAATGACATTAACTTATAATAGTCAATCTTTAAACAACTAGAAGTATTCAAAGCAAAAATTTCCCCTCACTTGCTCTGGAAGAACTCGGCCTTTCAAAAGTAAGAGAAACTATTTGGCCTCTAAACCCTACCTGCAGTTTGAATACAAACATCACTTACTGCACAGAGGGACTCAGGAGAAAAGAAATTAAATGAAAAGTGTTCTACATAGTTTCATTTTTTCAAGACAGTCCTACGCTGCTGTAATGAAAATCTGAAGAGGTATCAACCAATTTCTGTAGTGTGCCTGCCTTTCAAAAGGGATCCAAAAATAAAGCAATCCACCTAAAACATTTTTAAAGGATGAAACACTAACAGAGATGGAGATTAATTTGGCTAGTAGAATAGGAAGAGGGGAAAGGGAAGTACATAAATCCCTAAGATCCTACAGATTGATGTCAAGGTGTAGATAACTGCTGCCACAGATGTTTCCATGACTTGTAAAAATCATGTAATTTGCATTTACAGCTAGAATTTAATTCTCACATTAGCAAAATGGTGGGTAATTTGCTTTTGTTTCATTTATTATTTTTCTTCCTTCATGGTTCATTACTTCTTCATTACTTGATCCAGTGTCAAAAGGTTTATCTAGTGATGTAAACCTCTAAACAAGAAAGTTATGAAGGGCAATGATGAAGTCTTAAGGGGAAAAGGCTTCTAGAGAAGTATCAGGAGGCAAGAGGCAAGCTTACAGATTACGGGAGAAAGGTGTTACGAGCATAGGAAGCGAGATGACTTCTAGCTAGAGAGACAAGGTTTAAAGGTCTTCAATGCTTTCAAAATTTACCAAATTTAGACAGACAGACAGAAAGGACATTTGTTTACTAAAGAGCAAGTAGCCAACGTTAGAACTTAAAAAAAAAAAAAAAAAAAAAACAGCATCATACGGAAGTCTCTGGCCCTCTAATTGTCATCTGAAACAAGTAATTATTGCATTATTGACTGTGAGCTGCAAATCCCCCACAGAAGGAGATGATGCTACACAAGATAGTAAATGAGGAAGAAAACATTACCGAGACAGGACAACTTCCTGGAAGCAGACTCATCAACTCTGCCATGCCTACAAAATATTTAGCAATGACTAGACAGACAGTAACGCTGCAGTCACCACTTATTACACCGATCAATCATTATATTGCTGTTGCCTTGTATTCCTATCATGTCTGCCTGTCCAAAGAGAACATTTTGACAAAACATACGATGGCAAGACTGGTTTTAAATTGTGCCAATGTATCTAATGAATAATAAAAGAAAATCATATTAATAGGTTACATGACTATTCTATTCTTAAATAAAACGTTATTACTCTAACAAGCTCCTGAACACTAAACAACATGCATGAAAGATACCAGTCTGTAAGGCAAATAGTATCTGAAACTTCATCCTACTGAGAAAGTTATCTTTATTTGAAAATAAAAGGGAGGTACAATGTAACTTTGTGGACAGAAAAATAGCTGAGAACAAATAGCCTACACAAAACCTCTATAAACTTGGCAATTTGCTACAGCAACTCCTTTATCTGCTTATCTTTGAAGAGAGAAGCAGTCTGATGGCACTTTACAAAACAAAATTTTAAGTCTTAAAAACGTGATTACCTTCTTACAGGCATGTATAAAGCATTTAGGGTATTATCAATGCAATTACTCAGTGGACCAAAAGCTGCCATATAAGAAGTCACCCTGAAAAACTTACTAAAACAAACAGTGACTAAACTACTGCCTGCTTTCAGCAGTTTAAGTCATTGCTTTATGAATAATTCAGTGTTAAATCAAAGACTGCATGAACCGGAGTTCAGTTTGGACACTAACAACACACCTATAATTAGCCAACATATTTACAACTTTATAGTCTTGCTGAAGGAGTTTGTATAGACAGCCTTCTCATTTTAAGAAATTTTTCATACATTTCTTAAGCTCCAGGTGTTCAATAACTTGGGGTAGACAACAGCACCAGCATGAGTTTTTCTTCAGTACAGTGATGTTATTTATCAGAAAGATACCAACCTACCTGTCTCACTAACCCGGCTTTACCCATTCCACAGTGCCACAACCCCTTGGCAGTCATCAGGGCAAGAGAAGGTCTGCTGAAAAATCTTTCATAGTTCCTTTTCTTAGTCCGATGAGCTTTGTTAGCTTAGGTTACGCTTCTGGAAACTATCAGATCAGGAAGAAAGGAAGGAAGACTGCTTCTGGGTCCCATGTAATACTCAAAAACCAGTAACTAGAACAGTTGACAAGACAAGTTATTTTCTTCCACGATAAGGAAAGGCTGAAACATCAGAAGTGTCAAGATCTATTATGGCAACAGCTACTGGACTTGCACTACCTTCTCTTTGCCATATCTAGAGCAGCAAGGCTATAGAAGCAACTACCCTAACTCGTCACGTCTTGTCTCTGCACATTCCAGAGATGGTAGTATGATTACATCTTTGCTGAAGACAAGGCACTCGGTCCCAACCTACTAAACACACCCTAAACAATATGTTTTTCCAGTATCACACCCCTCTTTGTTTTACTGCTTTACTGAGTAATGGACTTATCTCTCGCAACAACAAATGCTAAGCTCTTTGACAATCATCACTAGAAAGGCTGAAACACTACTCAAAGAAAAATGAACTTCTGACACAGGGAGGAAAAGGATACACTCTCAACTGGAGCCAGGGCAGTCCAAGCATCACAGAGCATTTATGTTTATACATGACACTATACTCAGCATGCTATAGCACTGTGATCACATTCTTGGTGTTTTAAAAAAAGACAATTAAATAGCAATTAAAATGAGTTTATTTGGATAATAATATGAGCACATTATGGGATTTGTGATTACACTCACATTAGCACCTCCCTCTTTTCTTGTGAAAGTATAGAAAAGCATACACCTTCACCACCTGGACCAGCATAATTTTTAGTAGTCAGACAGCTACATACATTTTCAGAACTCACTTCTGTGTAATTATGGATTAGTACAGTCCACAGTTTCAGAAAGTTTTGGGGTATACCTATTAAAGTAAATACTATGACTGAATGCTTGCTATATACTTAAGCAGCAAAAAGGTTTTGCACGTTTAACAGGAATATAAAATGTTGCCTTACTCTTTCTGAAAAATGGGTTAGTATGATTACATATACCACTTGCCCAAACTAGGTAGTTTGATCTGAAGGTAGACTGATTCTCTGTAGTTATTTTGTTAAAAGTCAAAATATTATTTGCCATTATTTCAAATTCTGAAATTCTGTTTGAGAAGAGATTCATACTTACAGCAAGTGCTAATTGCACTGCTCACTCCTGAACTCAGTATTTAAGTATGCTGAGCTTTGCTCACATGAGCAGTAGCACGGAAATGTAGCATGAATATATTAAGTCTTCCTCTTTTCCTAATACTGACATGATTTTTTGAACTGTTGAAATACTGTTGATCTGTTCATGTTAGAGTTAATACAAAAATAATTTCCTAGCAAAGAACAATGGATAAGAAAACGGATTTTGCACTGCAATTAATTTTACAGACACTAGGAGGAAAAAAAAATTAACTTTTAGCCTCATACCTTAATTTATCTTTAAACAGGACAGATCACTCCTAGCTAGAGAAACTGTGCAATGTGCACATCATAGACCTCATACCTAGGACCTAACACCTTCAGCACTTCTTCCTGTTATTTTCAGTAATGCTTTTAAAGGTCTTCCTTTATCATTAGATTTGCCAGTGTTGATCTTGTTTTACCTCTTATTCCTTATGCTTTCTGCTGTGCAGAGAAATAAATAGATATGTAAAGTAGGTTCACAGGAATCTGACTTAGTCGTTACAGGTAGCTAGTAGTTCTGAGACTAGGCTTTTGTGAGAAGAGGGAAAGGCAAACAAATCAGATTCAGGAGAATAAAAACTGTTGTACAATTGTGAAAAAGAAAGCAAGCAGAGTTAATGTTATTTCCTTCTCATTTAACAACACAAACAAGCTTAAATCCAGGCTTCTTTGCTGAATAGTAAAGGAGTCTAAATCAAATACACTCACAAGAAATTACTCCTTTTAGGCTAACTATGCAACTACTAAACCTGTTTTAAAGATGGCTATTATAGCAAAGCAGCATGAAAACAAAAGCAAAATCATCTACAAACTTGATCTGGTAGTCCTATGGCAAATCTAGAAAAATGCAAGAACGTCCTTGGGTACACAGACAGTGGTGATCTATGCCATGCCACATGATGCATACACTGCTCAGCTGGGATGCACAACTGGAAGACCTTGGGACTTCCTAAGCACAGTATCTAACTATATTGTTCTTGAAGTGTTGCCTCTATAAAGAAGAGCTACTATGGGCTCTAATTAGCACAGTGCACTGAATACTGCAACAATCCGAATGATAATACGGAAGCAGAAAGATACTGTTTATAAGGGAGAACTGTAAATAAAGCCTGCTGTGTGTACTGGTTTGACTTCTTCATATAACACATTAACAGGTTAAGAATGAGGACAGAGGAAACAGACTACGTATATTCACTTCAGAGAAAAGGTGACTAAAGGGGGGCATGGGATATGCCGGACAAATATCTTGAATAGCATGGAGGGGGAAAACAAACAAACAAACCCCACCAGAGAACAATTATTTTCTACAGTTACAATACGAGGGGCTTTACATGAAATTACCAAAAGGTAAGTTTGAAGGAAGCAAATAAAATCTTTTTTCATGCCACACATGAAACTTCTGAAAGCTATGAAACATTTTGTCAGAAGATGCTGTGGAGGCCAAGACACCTTCCCAGCTCCCTCTGGCTCAAAGGCAGCGGCACTAGTGTAAAACAGGAGGTCCACAAAGCACAGTACGCAGGTTTCACACCAGCCAACAACGGAAGCCATGGCAGGCTGAAGGGAACAGTAACAGGGAGGGGACGCTGCTGTAAGGCACCCTCCCAGGCTCATGGCTCTGGGATCTCCTGGTCTGCAGATGGTGTGTCTCTGTGTTTAAAAATGCCCTATGAGCACACGCCCCAACTTAGCAAACCAGTAGACATTACCACTATTTACAACATCCCAGCAAAGGGTGCCACAGTTTAACTATGTTATACAAAATAACTCTTTTTTGTTTTCATCGTGCCCTCTGATGTTACATTCGATGCTCTCCAGGTCTTACATTGCTTCTGTTTCACCTTCTCCTGCCACTTGTGCTTTCGAGACTTCTAGCACGTATTTCCACCGTTATCCACGGCACTAGGGCCAGACAGACGCTTCCTGGTCTACTTAGTCATTACTGCTACAGCAGCCATTTGATACCTTTTATGATCTTCATTTTCCTCACTAACTTCTTTACTTCTCCTATACCTTTTTAAGATGGAGGAGGAAAGCAAGTCTGTTAACCAGGCTGCACTCAGTGTTCCAGGTGCAGAAGTACAGTGAACTTACACAAAGCATATATTATTCCCCATTCACTTCCGAAGGCAAAGCAATGAATGGAAGAAGATTCCATCAGGAGTGGTGAAAAGGCACAGAGGCAGCCTGGCCAGGCTCAGACACCCTCGGGGTGAGCACAGCAGGGAAGGGAACTCACTATACCTCCCCTGCCCTAACATTTAACATAAGTATCTGCTACTGACAGCCCTCAAGACATGAGGTTAAACACAATTTTTGCTCAATCCAGGGTGGCTAATCTTATGTAGATATGCAGGGTTTCTGAAGAAGCTTTTGAACATTCATACTGAAAAACCAGTTAGCAGCCTAAAGTTCACACTGTGTAAAAATGGGGTAAAATGAATGGGATTAAAAAACAAAACAAAAAAATCATCCAAAATCCCTGACTCAGAGCAGTTTTGCACTGTCTATAAACTTTACTGTAGAAAATAATGCCTATCACAGAAGCGTTTAGCACTTTGCATTCAAAATAAGAGCGCGCCCAAGTCATGCTTCTCTTCCACTTCAAGGAAAACAACCCCAGTTGCCGAGAAGCATCCACACGGTGTGGGGCAGGGAGCAGGATTAGCCCCCGGCTCCCCACCCAGCCTTACACCCACAGGTGATGGCTTTGCCCCCCAGCCCAGCGCTGGTGCTTCTGACAGTTTCCTCCTCGTTTGAGCGTGCCACACGAGGAACTGCATCGCAGATTAGCGGCCGCAGTAGTAAAGTACAGAGTTGAACCAATTAGCGTGGGTCTGCCCAGCGCTGATAAACCCTAACCTCATGTCAGGGTCGCTTTTACAAATCTAGATTAACCATGGGGAAAACGACAACAACAATTAAATCATTCAAGGTTTGGTTCGGGGTTTTTTTTTTGTTAAGTCCTTTATTTGAACTGATACACATGCACAAGTGCACGTCCTGGTAACAGAGGAACATCTACTGTTTCCTGCCAGCGACACAAGGAGCATTGCTGGCAAAATCGTTACTTTCTACTAAAATTCAGGTTTCGCTATGTTTAAGTTTATTAACACATATGTTTCAAGCATAATGGTAAACCATGATTTTAAGAAATTTCTACTACCAAAAAACCCCACCCAAACCCCTACACTTTGCGTTGACTTTACCATTTGTTTTACCATTTGTTTTCACTGTAATTAACAAGACATAATTATGTTCTCATCTAAAATTAACAACCGCGGAACAAGTAAAACAAAAACCATGCCTTTTTCAAATGGGATGCTTTACAATGAGCTGGACAAGAAACTGCTTTTTTGTTCTCTAAGACACAGATTTCAGAGTTTTCTATTCTCTCCAGTTTCCCAAATTCCTGAAAGACGTCGTTCCCAGGAGTTTTTGAGGTTGTTACTTAATAAGCTCAATTTTCCAGCCTCATCTTCTACAAAAACTTCACTGAGCCAAAGAGGACAAGCAGAGAATGACTGTACCCGGGAGGAGTGCCTAGCTGGGATGGGGGACTTGGTGATGCCCCTGGCTTTGAACAGGCAAGAGGCTCAGGGCTGGTGCCCTGAGGAGCAGTGGCTGTGGGGTGGTTTACCCTATCCCGCTCCTGTTTGGCATGGAAAACCCCTTCCCTACATCAGAAGTGTCCCCATTTTGACTGGAGTCTCCATGAAGATTTTGGGGTCTGGACACTCCCAAGAAACCACTGCCATTACATTTCTGGCCAGCCTTAATTTACTGAATCATCTGCCAGGTGGCTACTCTGTGTTCTCCTACTTTGTAGCACAAACACTAGCAATCTTTAAAATCATTTTAAAAGCCTTAACATAGGGCTGAACCAAGAGTCTTCCTCAGACTTGACAACAGAACCATTAAGTCCCAAAGCAGTTTAGGCTTTCCTCAGTATTCACTTTTAAGTAAGATTTAACCTTTATTTTCCCTTTCCATTCTGACAGCAACCTTTCTACCCCCAAGTGTTAATGCAGGGAAATAATTATTTAGGCTCTGAGAAAGAGCTGATTATTGTTGTAAAATGTTCTGAATATCAGCTTCTCTTTATTGCTTTGAAGATACAAGTTACTGTACTGAAAACATCCAAATGTTACCAGACACCAAAATTAGCACTAAACTGTGTTAATTATTTAATACTGTCTACACGAAGAACAACTTTCTTCAAACAACACAGCTGAAAAACTGTTTTATATAGAAAACATATGGAATCTCGGGTGCTAGCTTCCATTATTTACCAAGGAATTCTTAAAAGAATGCAGAACAGGAATTTTATAACCCTCAGTTAAGCACTCCACTGACAATTTTAACACTTTTTTGTCAGCAATTTTAAGTCACTTTTTTTTTTTTAATGAAAACAAAAGAGAACTTTTAAGAAGTGACAAAAAAGCTTTTCCTGTTTAACTGTTCACGTGTTAAATAGCCAAACAGTTGTTCTGGTGCCAAAAAGGCTGCCATGGGACCACGTAGCCAAGTCCACATATTAGTTAAGCAAACACAATCAGAAAAGAAGTTATACTTTGTATTCTAGAGAAAACAATATACGTACCAAAAAAGGCACAACCGTACACACCTTTTGAGGCTAGCTTTCTCTTTCAAAACCTAACACACATGCACTGAAATCAATGAGGCAAAGAAACTAGCGTAGTCTTCCATACCTGCATTAGCTGAGAACAGCTGAATTCAGGTCTCCAAAATTAAGCTACTTGGAATACAAACAAGAATTTAAAAAAAAAAAATCAATGTACTGATAAACACTGAAACACCTGTAAAGCAGCAACCATTTTTAAAACAATTCTTTATCACAGACAGGGCTTCTTGAACCATATACATCATACGGTAACATTTGCAGCTGCAAACTTCAAAACTACGTGGTTTATGCAAATCATGCAAACAACTATTTTAGAAACAGAAATTGGAGACACACGTTCAAGAAATGAGACCCATGTAATTTAGATTTCATCTTGCAGTGCAATCAAGTGGATGAAAGGTGGAGGGATGATGCTTCAGATGGAGTTTATTTTACATGCTGGGGCTCTTGCACATTTCAGTGCTCTCATTAATGCCCTGATGTGTCGCCACCCCAAATAATCACCCAAATTAGTTTTTCCCTGAAAAGGGAGACAAAACAAGTTGGTCAAAATTCTTCTGCTTTTTTTTTTTTTTTTTTTTTTTTTTTANNNTTTTTGGAAACCCAGTGACCTCACATGTGGCAGCAGTTTTAACTAACACATTTTTGAGCAAAAATACATTCTGAAGAGGAAGTTGTCCTTCACTGCTCACATGTTTGTTGTGTATTTACTTTCTTATTTATTACATATTACATTTTATTTTTTGTTTCATGAGCCAAATGCTCAGACAGTATTTCAATAGCTTTCTGGTCAACTATTCTTAGCGCATAAAGGCAACAAAACAGACTTGAAAATGTGTTTTAGAACAGCTGACTACTGCATGTCACCCTGTGAATTACATCTTTCTTATGCTCTGCAAAACACCCTAATTCCACAAATACACTCCCAATCTCAAATACTCTATTCTTTCTGGCAAATCTTCCCAACTACTTCTATTTTTGCTCCATTGCTAGCACCACTCATCTGAAGCAAATTTTGAGGACTTCCAAAAATTAATTACCGCCTTCCTGCTTTGCCTCTGGCTAGAAGCTGGTATAAACATCACCACCAAATTAAGCTGTATCTCAAATTCCTTATTCTATTGACGATGAATGATTCTTCCTTTGTCTCAGGAAAACCATAAGTCCCTTAAGTTTTCTCCCCACCCTCTATTTTTCTCTCTAATAATGTAGCATTTGTGGCCTGTGTCATCATCAGCCACTAAAAACTCACAGAAACCCTCACTACTCACGCTTCTTTGGCTCTAGCTAGTCCATTTACATTTCCTGCTATAACTTTTATCCCACAAATGCTCTCAGTGTTCTGAGTATACCCCTGGAGCATGCAAAAGCAGTTTTTTTGTCAGTCCTCCCCACTACTGGATCCTCATCTCATTTCCTCTCTTTTTCCTGGACTACTTTTCCATGACTTTAAAATTGCTAACAGTTTCCCTTGGAAGGGGGTGAGCATGGGACAGTGCATGGCAGGAGATCACAGGGGAGGAGAGAGAAATAAATCCAAACATAGAGGTACACCACAAACTGTCTAGTATGTAGTTCCTGGCACTTCTTCCAGACCTTTTTCACAAAAAAAAAAAAAAATTTCAATTAAGAATCCATAAGGATTTCTCCTTTCAGAAGCAGAAAGGACACAGTTTAAGAGATCTTGCTTAAGAAATAAAAGTACATACAAAAAAAAGTATCTGCAACTAGTGTGCATTATTTGAAGGTTTCTCATCTAAAAGTCACTATTTTTTTAATACCTCGAACTGACAGAATTGAAGCAGAGAGCTCCAATTTAAATGTCATTACAGTCAGGTCTGACCCAAACCTGAAACAGGCTCCAGATGTCACTGGTCAAAGTCAGAATAAGACCAGGATTTAAGAATTACTAGAGACTGTAATAATTTAACTGCAACTGTTATCCATACAGCAATACCTTTACCTTTCTGAAAGGGGAAACTTTCTTTCAGAAAAAAAAGGAAGATACATGCCATGCCATGCCTTTGCAATAAAGGATAAGAAGAGATATAAAAGACAACAAAACCAAAGACGAAATAGACTGGGACTGAAAAGAGAATGGTTATTTTGCTGGAGGTTATCAGGGAGGAGAAGCTGCACTCTGGGACACAGCACTCAAACCAGCAAAAGAACCAAACCAACCCTTTGATACAATATTCAGTTATTTCACCCACAAAAAACAGGTGCCTACAAGTAAGTGGCAATGTGTTGTGTTTATCAGGCTGGTAACACAACACTGGCATACTGTTAACAGCTAAACTACACAAGAGGAAATTTAGCTGTGCACACGTAACAGGAGAGCCTTCACCTGTTTAAGCTTGCTCACAAACCGCATCAGACACAATACATTGTCTAGACTTTTACCTAGCAGATATACCTTCCCCCCCATTACATCCTCTGACCTTAAAAATGTTAAAATAAAGAAATAAACGTACACGTGTTTTGATTTGCTCTAATTCATATGGCCAAATTCAGGTATTTTAATGTCCCTGTGGATGTTTTACTATTGATTCAGCACACTTTTTAAGATCAAAGAAACCCCCCAAGACCAAAAAGAGAGAGGCACAGACGAGGGATAGGGTGAGTAGATGTTTTTCTCACTGTGGCTTGGACAGTCTGGGTAAACAAGAGACTTCACTAAACATCCAGATGATAATCTGTGGGATGCTAGAGATCTCTGGGATTTTACTAGAGAACTTCTATCAAGGTGCAGGATCTCCCCAGGCTCCCCTTCTCAAGGCAAGGCGCAGCTGTATGGCAGGAGAGAGGAAGTCCATCGCAAGGACCAGGCTGCACGCACAGGGGAAATATCACACCCACTACCGTTGGGTTGCACAATCCAAGACAAAAAAAAGTGTTCCTTCATTGTACAAAGCACTGCAAATGCCACCTTCTGTTCCTTGAAAATTAAAATATTTGCTTCAAAGTGTTGACACAGAATAAATGACCCCAGAACAAAGAGAAACACCTTTCAATATATCTTACAGGCACCTGGTTTTAGTTTTTACTATTGCTTCTGCCATCATACCTGCCTAATAGATGCAGCGTTCACAGCCAAATTTGTTTTTAAAGTTTCTGGGGCGGAGGGAAGTATTTTCTTTTCATTATTTTCTGTAAATGCTGTTAGCAACCAACTCCATGAATTTCACAAGTGAACAGAAAGGCTATAAATGTTAGAATTTCAATGCCAATAGTGCTTATTCCGTATCACTTAGTAAAACCCAACATTCTTGAAGTCCGAGCACACTTCAAATCCCTGCAACCTTCCTTCTCGGGCACAGTGATTCTGAATTCACCCTGCTGAGCTGTCCAGAGGACATCCACTTGAACATTGAGCTCCAGCCCCTGGGAAAAAGGAAAGGTTATTCCAGATCCACCACTAAAGGCACCCCCCATCCATTTGCACACACCTAAACTAAAAATCAAGACACTGGTGTCCAAAGCACTCCGGCAGAATTATGGCATCCCTCTACAGTTGAGGTTAAGAACCTGCATTAAGTGACAAACTCCTGTTACGCGACAGCATTGCCTGTGCTGCATTAATTGCATGTTACATCTACTGTTCTAGCGATAGTTTTGTAGATTATTTTCCCCATTGTATTTTTTTAATGTACATGTACAACTGTGAAATATTTTTTAGAGGAATGGCATTTTGAGCATAAAAATGCCTGCTGGACATGCAGTTTCCATGTGATTTCTGTTATCAACATTAACAAGTACGCAAATAGGCAAAAGATTGGATCAAACAAGATATAGCTTTCGCACTTTCTGTTCCACAAGTGAGGAAATCAGAAACAACAGTATTGGTATTATTTACAGTATTTAGTATTATTTTCTATTACTGATACTATTACTGTAATAGTTGATTTACATGAATACCTTATCTGGGATCAAAGAAATGACCCCTACACTAAGTCATATACTAGTGTGCTCGGTTTGGCCAGATCTCAGACCAAGATCTATCTAGCAGCAATCCAAGTGCCAGCAATACAGTTTCTCAACACTTCTTATGGCTTCAAGTTGCATCAGGGGAGGTTTAGACTGGACATTAGGAAGAAATTCTTCACTGAAAGAGTGGTTAGGCATTGGAACAGGCTGCCCAGAGAGGTGGTGGAGTCGTCTACCCTGGAGGCATTCAAAAAAGGTGTAGACGTGGCACTCCAGGGGCTAGTTTAGGAGTCATGGTGGTGTTAGTTGATGGTTGGACTTGATGATCTTAGAGGTCTTTTCCAACCTAATGATTCTATGATTCTATGAACACCCAACAATCAGAATCTCTGCTTATGCAGGTTCATAACCCTCGTAATGCTTTATCTTAAGGTGGAAACAGAAAAGAAAAACAGTAGAAAAAAAGCATGAGTTCTAGGTCATTAAGGATTTTCAAGACTAGATTGCATTTTTGAGTTTTGTTTAGAAATACAGAGTGGAAACCATGGCATGTACACGATGTACACAGAAGAGCTGTTACTGCCAGTGGTGTATACTGCTACCTGCACTGGTGCTTTTTAAACTTTTTACAGTGGTAACATGCATTTCAATATAGCTCCAACAACTTAACTCTAATCCTTGTATTTGACTATCGTTGCTTGAAAAACATATCTGAAAGAACTGGGAGAGCTCTGTGGAAAGGAGTAGGTACTTCTTACCTCTACAAGTGGCGTAGCTACAACAATTTGTATTTCCTCCTAAATCTTACAACACAGCAAGTGGTTGAATCATCTGGGTAGGCCATAAACCAAATTATTCAGGTATGTCCAGATACTGAACTACTGTTAAAATATCATCTTAAAAAAGCTTTTGCTGCTGCTGAATATCACAGGGACAGTCCAAATTTCTCTGCAGATCCAGGAGGCAGCTGCATACACTCAACTACGACACATGACTTACAGTTACAGATCTCAGTGAGTGAATTTACACAGGAGAGAAATATGGTAGGTTGAGGAAAGCGTTCCAGCTCCCAGAAAATTCACGTCCACCTCAATTTAATCAAGGATACAGCTATCTTTTGCATATAAGCTGAACTTCTGAACTTAACATATACCACTGGAAATTCTGTGTTACCCATCTGAGCGCTGGCACCACTCCTCGCCTGGCAGACAGTTAACATACCATCTTCTCAATGGCAGCAGGGGAAAAGGAACAGATACCCCTCCAGCCTCTCCTCTGCCCAGGTCCAAAGAGCATCTAGACAAGGCTGCAACCAAGAGCAAGGCACTCTTCTCAGCTGCCCACTTCTCCAGGTGCTCTTCTGAACTGGACCAGTAGGTAGGGCAAAATTATTCCTTTGAAATAGTGACCTATTTTCAAAGCTTGTTCTCCCAAGTCACCCCCTCCCCTACCTTTGGTGCACCCTCACCTAGGAAACACAGGGGCATAAAGTAGGCTTCTGCCATCCTCACAACAAGTCACCCAGCCGGGAGATTGCTCCCAAGCAAAGAACGCTGCCAGTAACAGGACGGTGGCCAGATTAAGTGGCCTGGCATGCCATGTGGCTATGAGGGTGCGATGCATCCCTGCTGGAGAAGCAAGTTACCAAATTAACAACCCCTCCCCAAATTTCCGAGCACAGTGTGGAAATCAAAAGTGCAACACTACCGCCAAGAATGGGTTTATAACACCGAGAGCTTAACTAGCTTTTCATAGTATGCAACTGTTTGTATTTAGAGTAGAAATGACCCATAAATTACTCAACAATTCCACTTACTTAAAAAAAAATTTCTCACTTCAGAAAACACCAATATCTCTCTATTTACAAAGTTGTATCTTGCCAAAATTTCAAATACTTTTACTGTACACCTATCCTTTGATTTAATAAAGCATGCGTCTGAGGTGGTTAATGTGCCTTTCAAGGTATATTAAAAAAGAGAGATCAAAAATTAACATTAGCCCAGTTAATCTCTGCCAATATTTTGCTCCAGCTACACTAACTAGATTCTGTCTAGCATTAAGCCAGTCAGTACTAAGCCAGTTTTATATTCTTCAGTCTAACCTGTGAACTTGATGCTAACAGCAATAGGTATATTTTAAGTTAAATTTAAAATGACCGAAATCTCACACATCATCTCCTGTAAACTTTCCAGATTAGGAATCAGGTTAACTCTGAAATTTCTTTTAACAGACCTGCTAAAAGCTTGTATGACCCAACCACATTCCAGAAACCAGTGGCTCCTGTTTAAATTAGGACCATTACACTGGCCAGAGAGCTTGGCTGATAGAACAGCTGCAGTAAGCACCAACTCCAGGTCTGAATGTGACGTGGAAATTTTTATCACTGTGCTGAAAATATCTGAAGAAAACCTAGTTTGGACAGGAGGTTAAAACCCCCACAAATACATTTAGATTACAATTTGAGGTAACTGTTTGCGATTTTAGTAAGTACTCAAATCAGAAAATAGTAACCCACTTAGTATAGGTGAGAAAGCTGAAGATCCTTCAGATGAATCAAGTTGGAAAATGCAAGAGACTATTTTTNGCAATGGGAACAATTTCATCCTTGGAAGTGGTTTGCATCTGAACATTCAATTTTTATAACAGTAAAACCATGGTTCTACACTAAGAGCTCTGTAAGCTTGGATTTGATACTCACCCTTGGAACTTTGCTACAGCCCTGTCCCCTAATGCATTTCTTAGGGGACACAGGCCCAGGTGTCAAATAAAGGGTCTTGGGAAAGTTTAAAAAAAAAGTTATAGAAGTTATTAATGACTTCAGAGTTTTCTCTCCCTCCTGCCTCCTCAGTCAAGCTGACCCACTTGTTTGTGGGGCCAAACATAAAGCAAACCAGTGCACTGAGCTAGGTTAAAAATAAACCCAAAATAAGAAAGTTATTTTAAATTCAGATCCCTTCATTCATCTCGTTTACCATGTGCTCCCACACAGTGGTGTCAGTGCAAGTGAGGAGGCAAAAGGGAGGCGCAGAGGTCAAAAAAAGCTGCTCTAGAAGATACCTCTTCTCTGTAGCAGCGTTAGAGTGAACTAGACACAAACTATTCTCCTGGCTCCCAGCAGGATATAAAAGTCATCTGTTATAATGAAGTCTGGTAACCAGACCAAAACCCAGCACCTTCCCTGCAGCTTGTGCTCAATTTTGGGTTAGACTCCTCTTTCTTGCAGACACTATTCTCAGCTGGACTGCTGCACAGCACAACCACCTGACACTGTACCAGTTAAGAGACACTCCTTGGATGTGGGAGATGTTTGTCGCCTCTGACTCCAGAGAAGTCTAGCACACACACCTGCTAACTGTGAGTGGGCTTCCACTATACTAATTAAAGCAAAAACTAGGTAACAATAATAGTATTTTTGAATAAAACGGGCCTTGAAGATGTGCTCTGTGTTGAATTCAGGGCTACTAGCATAACTTTACTAGCAAAAGCATGTGTTTACACATTTGGACACACAAGGAGCATTTGGAAGGCTCCCATGGCTCATGTTCAGACCTTGACTGTGCTGTACTTCAAGCAACAAAGTACTTTTCTTGGATTTTACTTCAGTTTTGTTCTTCAAAGGTACCTCAAAGTATCTGAATTTTGATTCATCTTTCTTACTAGTTTGCAATATGGATTTATACAAACCCTTCTGGCACATGCATAATATGTAAGACAACCAACAGATAAAAATACTGAAGAGAACCACTTGAGGCATGGTCTCTCACTGCATTAATGTTAACACCTCAGTTCATTATACTGAAGGCTGCTGAAAGGTCTTAAAGAATTAGTTAGAATGTTTTCTTAATCCAGCAAGAGAGGTCACTGGCCAATAAAGCTGAAGTGTTTTTATCCCAAGTTTAAAAGTCTGAAGACAGATGCTGTGGTTCCACACACATTTCTTCAGTGGCAATGCCAATGTGCCCCATCCCCAGGCTCATTCACACCTCTACACCCTGCTCTTCGCCAGAGCCAGCTCAGCTCTTTGTTCAGCTGCAGGGACTGCAGAGCCCACCAGTTTCACTACATATCGCCAGCAAAGCAGAGGGGACAGAACAAAGTCACAGCTGAACGGGGCTGCTTATGAATGGGCAACTGACACAGGTGAAACGAGATCCATTTTTGTGCAACCTTCTAATTATTTTTCGCCTTAATCTGTTCTATTATTAAGATCAAGAGAGGATTTCCCCAGCAGAGCTCCGCTGGTAAGCAAAGGAGCTGCACAGCCTTCCCTCCTTCAGAGGGAAACCCCAGGAATTCTCTCCAGTAAGGACCCTATCCCTCCCACACCAACCCTCTCCTACTTTGGACGATACACTTCAGGGCAAAGGTTGTAAGCCAAAGCATGAGCCCGATGAACAAAACAGGTTAAAACACCACGACAAATCTGCTGAGAACAAGAAAATATGTTAAAAATCAATATGGAACTGAAGCAATACATTTGAAGAAACAAACAATTATTATCAAATCCTGTGGTTAAACTCGTAAGTTTCGATTTCTGGCAGATTTTGGCTTGATATTACTGCTGCTTATTTTTAATTCCTCAGCTGTAAGGACACTTGAAGCGGGGGGGGGTGGGTGGGTGGGTGTACAAACCCCACCCCAAAACTTACCGTTTATGGTTACTACCTTACCACCTTAACGGCATGATGGAAATATTGCAAAGCATTATACTAGTTTTTAAGGGGACTTTTTTTGGTGCAGGGTTGAAGTCCAATAAGTATCTGAAACAGTCAGACTGGAACAGGGGAGATAAAAACCACACAGGAAGAATGAAAAGAGGGAAAGGAAAGCAGAAGAAAATTGTGAAACAACACCACTGTAATTGCTACTAGCAAGGAGGGTTTTTTATGTGGCTTGTGACCCGCTGTTTAATTCATATAATTTACAAACACATTTGAGCTATCTCTGTGTTCAAACTTCTAATAGTAGCTACTGTTCTCCAGAAATTAGATTCATCCCTTGATATTCTTAAGCAACTAACACTTAACCAGGTGAAAAATTCTTTAGAAGAGCTCAGTTCCTTGCTACCCCAATAAAGAAGGAAATCTAACTATCCTTAGCTTGATCTAATGAACAATAAAAGAGGGTTCACACAGCCTCTGCTTAAGCAGATTTCCTTTAAAAAAAAAGTACATCTCACATCGTCTTAGGACTTGAAGCCTGTAAACCCATGCAACAGCATCTGAGTGTCTAGTCAGCTCGAACATCTGTAACAGAAGCAAACCAACCATTTATCTAAATGGAATAGTTAACACACGCTATGAAGGCAAATTTGTGTCTAAAAATTGTTACCTGATTATGGTTACCAGAAATATTCTGGTGATACGTAACTGAGACGTATTTCACAACTACTGAATGGCAACAGCAAAGTCAGCTGCATCAGAAAAGCTGCCTGGCTTTAGAAGCAGAAAGGGAGAATGTAAGTTCTTCCGCACCTCCAAATGAAGTGATCTCTGCTCTTGAAAAAGCCAAAGATGATGCAGAAGCCACCATGCCCCAGTACTAGGATTGCCAACTCCACCTTCACTGCCTAAAACAAAATGTATTTTTAGATGGCGGGGAAGGGGGCGGGGAGGGAGGGAACCAACCAAAAACCAAAAGGAAACTGATCACTCACTAAACACTTTTTCATCTTCTCATTCTCTTCCAGTAATCACAGACTATCAAGACAAAAAAATGCAACAGGTTACTGTCAAAAAACTGTACAGTGCTAAGTAAGTGCAATTCAACACAGACACTCCTGTAGTCATACAGGGGCTGGGGCAGCCTAGTAGGACCAAATCAGTAATGGTCCCTATCACAGCTGATGGATAAAATAGCGATGCACGAAAATACAGATCCCAGACGCAGGGTGGCCAACCTTCCTGATCTTAAGACCTGCAAACCAGAATGTTCATATCACTACAAGCCACAACTCCCCGCCGCTGCGACCACCACGTCCAGCGCAGCGGGAGAACTGCAGAACATGTGCAAGTTTAATTAAAACGCCTACCCAAAAGTCCTCACCCTCTACCCAGAGATAAGGGCTAAACCTCACAGGTGAGCAACAAGAGCAGGTGGCACACCTGCCCCAGCGCCTGTGCAGGGTGGCTTCCTCGTCAGCTGGGAGGTCAGATTCTCCCCCAGCCTGCAGAGCATCCCCAAGCCACTGCTGGGTCCTGAGGGACCGCAGGCATGGGCAACGGCAACCGCACGCAAGATGCTCAGGAGTGCAGACAGACCACCGCATGGCCTAGACTTGAAAGTGTAGTCCAGAATTTATCCAGTACTTTCATGGCTCAGAAGCAAGTTTTACAGCAAAAATTTCCTATCTAGTCACAGAATAATGTGATGATCTTATACTGGGAAGTCAGTTTCTTTTCTTAAAAATATGATTTCCCTTCTCTTTATATGTATCAACTCATTTACTAAAACATTTACTACAGTCTGCACATTTTTAATTTACAAATTAGCCATTTTATGAAACAAATTTACACCACTGATCCCTGATCTATTAACAGTAAGAATATTAACCCACTAAGATAGATTTGGAATTTAAAACCTTCACCAAGTTTTAACAGGCATTTGCACCCTCATATATTTATCAAAATCTCCAAAGTCCTGCTGAACAGTATCAGTGACGTTAGAAAACAACTCTCTGAAACATATGGGAAGGAAAATCTCTGTTGTGGAAACACACGACCATTCTGGTTTCAACAGAAATCCATCCAATTGTTGTATAACATCACATTTAGAGCCCCAAAACAAAATTTTCCATAGATCTTTACAAAAACACACATGCACAGCTGGAGATGCCGTATTTAAGAACATCCTTACAGTTGCACCTTGTGAAATCACCAGACGACCAAGCTTAGAGCTACGATGAACACCAATGATACTCCTACACACCCTTTCCTATTTACACTAGTAAAAGGGAAATTATGAAAAATGACCTTAAGAATTTTCACAGATTTCTGCATTTAAAGCAAGTTCTACTAGAGCGCGTTCAATCCCTTAACATACAAAATATAAAGCTCCAAGTTCTGTTTTCCAGCATTTTTATGATCTTTCATATCAAAGAGGTGTGACTGCATTAAAAAAAAAAACCCCTCATCACTTCTCCTAGGCTGCAAAACACTGCAGTACGGGGGGAGGGAAAAAAAAGTCTATTTAGGACATTCCAGCTCACTATCTACATCGTCTTCCTCTGGCTTGCAATATGCTTTGGAGTGCAAGTTGAGGTGCTGGTTTCGATGCGGAAAATCCCAAGATGATGTTCAGGACGCCTGGAAGGGTGCCTATCTCCACACACCAGCATATATGCAAGAATAAGCTCAGGTACTAGTATTTTCTCCTCCCCAATTTAAACAGCATGCTCCTGGCACATCTTCTCTGAGTGGCATCACTCTGGAGCTCACTTTATACCTGCAGTCAGGGAGAACTCCAGGTTTGCAGACACTGAACATCCTGTTCTCCTAAGATGTTTGATGCTACAAGGCATGATGGTTTTGTTTAGATCTTCACTATTAAATGGGTCAGGAATGACTTATTTCTGTAATGTTTAAAACAGCTGCCAAGCAGCAATTAAAAACACAAACTGAGATACGCTATACTGATTACATCACGAAATTTTAGTTTTATCAAAATTTATAATTTAGTTTTAATCTTCATATTTTTAAGAGATTTTGCTTAACAAATATGCACATGCTGTTACGCTGAACAATCAAGCTCTGTTATTCTAGATGCATATTAAGTCCAATATAAACGAGTCTTCAAACAGGTTTTTATATTCTGAAGAGAATCCCAAAGATTCCTAAGCACTATGGTAAAAGACTAACACTGTCTTCCCCAAACTGCAAATATTCAATACAGTTTCAGTATTTTCAAAATCCATCTACTAATTTCCAGAAGCTTAATTATTTCTAGTTGACAAAATCTCAGCCTTCTAGGAAAACTAGGCAAATACAAGTCAGAATAAAACACAGTTTCCAAGCTGACCATTCTTCACTTTGCTGGCAAGTTGTTCAAACGCCATTCCGTGTTTCTAAACTTACAGAGCTTGTCTTACTGCAATCAGTAAGCCAAGATGAAAAAAAAATGGTTTAGCAGAAATATTAAAATGTGTTAAGTCTAAGCCTGCAACAATATGCACAGATACATTATGCTACAGCCGTTGCCACCGATTAGGTGTACTTTTACTCTTTTTGCTAGTGTATCAAATTAAAATGCTAAAACCATTGGAGCAAAATACATTAACTTAAGTGACCAATAAAAAAAGGTTTCAGAAAACAACGCTGCATATTTAATAACTTGACAAATAAGATAGCCAGTCTCCAGCCCCCATTCTACTTTCCAAGACACTTTATAATAACTGTTAATCCTGTTGCTGGTAACGTCAAACTATCACATAGCAGATTTTATATATATTAATATACACATGTATTTGAGGGGAAAAAAGGACACTTGCTATGGATTACTAATGCCTTGTATTGCAAGCCACCCAATATTTTACTCCTTTACAATCAACGTTTTACAGCCACAAGATACAAAGTTAAATTAAAGCAACTGATCTGAGACACCTCAAAGCACAAACTAAAGCAAACAATGCCCTATTTTAAATTTATTATCATTTAAAAAAAATTGGATGCTTCACAGGCTCTAAACCAGTTCATTTTCACCCTTACCCCAAATATCAAATGATGTCATGCAAGATGTACTGGCTAAACTGGTTTAACTGCTACAGGCTGGATGCACTGTTTAGATTTTCTTGTGATAAATCATTCTGCAACAATGAAACAGATTCAGTTAGTCTCAAACAACTATCTCCATCTGCTTTTTTAAAGTTTGGGCTTGTATTACTTTTACACACACAACTTGCTACTTCACTTAGTATAGCTACCTAGTAATGACAGGGAGCAGATTCTACTTCTCTTCTGATTTCAGCCAATAGTATGGAACAACTGGAGTGGGGTAAGGAAGCCTGATACATATAGTTCATCCCGAATAGCATGCTATCTGCACTTCCCTCTGAATTTTACACACATTTTCCACTATTCCACTATTTCCACTTCTCCTTCACAGGAAGTTTACTAAATCTGATGACCTATTGAGCACCCAGTTCATGAAGAACGCACAGAAGAAACTCTAGACATAGTCAGCACTCTTCAAAAGTCACCAATGCCGCTTTCTCGGTTGGCATGAAGTGGCTATCTGAGAACGATGCAATGCGCATCTTTTCCCAAGGCCAAGCGTGCTGTCTCCAGAGGCACTAAACATTATCGTTACTGGGAATAAGAGGCCAGGCCTGGTTCTTTGCTCTAGGTATAACCTCAGAATTAACTTAATTTTGCTTGTTGTCTGCTGCGTCAGCATTTTTATCTCCCCTCACTTGAGCACCACCTATTTCACAGAAAAAAGTCAAGGCTGGAGAGGGCAAGGGGCAGGAAGAACATATAAACAAGCAGATACCCACGGTGGGATGATGAATTTAGTCTGCATCTTGTCCGCTCAAACATACAGCCTCACTTTATCACCGCTTGGCTAGAAGCAATATAGAAGACAGTGACAGAGCTCAGGGAAAAAGAGGGGTAGAGGCCTTCAGGAGAAAGGCACGGAAGCAGGAAAAAAAAAAGAAATGAACACCGTGTTATGTATGCAAATGATATTAAATTTCCAGGAATTGAGAATACTAATGAGGACAAAACATGAGAGGGAAGTAAGCGTTCGGAAGACAGGCAAAAAAAAAGTTACGTACTTGAGACCAGTATCACACAGTGGGTCAGAGATCTAGCAAATTCTGTCAGCAGTGAGCAAAACAGGAATGAACAGCAAGCAACACAAACTTTCAATTGCATGGAAACTGAAGGAAAGTGCAATTTTAAACTTTTCACATACTTACACACACACACAGGTCAATTTTTTTTTTTTTCTTATTCTTTGTAAATATCTTGCATCATTTAACCTGGAATTCAAATCTCAACTTTAAATTGCCCTAACTAGGGAAAAACTCAAAAGACGGCTCTGCCTGAGAGGCTGCAGGGGTGACACAAGGAGAAGACAAGTGTGCACCCTGAACTACCAGTCACCGCGTGTTCACGGACTGTGACGCGGTCTTGATAGGCTTGTGCTGGCTACTTCGGCAAAGAAACTTCCATAATGCAAAACACACGTACACGTGTACGTAACTACAGGCAGAGGCTGAAGCTAGAAAAAAGCAGATTCAAACTATAAACAAAGGAAACTTAGTTATTAAGCTGCAAATGAGATCTTCCATGAAAGAACTTTATGAAATATATAACTGTAGATTCGCATTAAGCGAAGTTCTTTGAAGTTCAGGCACATTTGTGAAAAGACGTTACAGAGGAAGCATATATAAAGTATCGGGACTTGGATTCTATTACACTTTGTATACCAAGTCACTAGCAGCTAAACAGCCATAATTCTTTGCATGATAAAGCAACCTACATACCCTACGTACAGTACAGAAAAACTATTTTTTTTTCCACTAAATTTATTTAGCATACAAACAAAACTCTTCAGAATTTCTACAGGTTAATTTACTACTCACCACCCCAAACTGTTAATTTACCTAAAACTCAGGCACCAACAGCTCACCTGCACGCTCCCGTTCTGTTTTGGCCCAAAGGCAGCCATGGCAGCCAGGATCACACGCTTTTATGCAGCAATGGATGAGGGGTGCACACAAAATCCATGACTAGTGAGTGACAGAATTTCGCCAGATAACTGCCAGCACCTGTGCCACCTCAAGCAGCCCTTCTTGTTCCTTCCTGCCCAAATGCCAAACCTTCACCACATTCATACAACACCAAATGCGGCCGCAGGGTGAACCAAATTAAAAACCTAAACTACATTTTAAAACCCCACTTTGTTTTTAATTTTGAGCACTTCATAGTCACAGGGAGGTGCACTAGCCCAACCGCTGGCGTGGCACACAAGATGAAAACCAGCGACAGCGAACGCTGTGTTTGTCCAACTCTACCCCCAGCTAGGGAAGCGGCTGCCTTCAGCCAAGGGGACGCAAGCTCTTCTGACAGTTCTCATAAATTTAAAGTTTTCTCTGTCCACATACCACTACTGCCAAGCCTCAGTTAGGCTAAAGCTGATTACGAACAACATCCACAGGTAAAAGAAGACTAAAGACACAAAGAGGTGATCTGTAACACCACAGCATTCTAGCTAAGTATTGCACATAGGTGAGCCTGCATCACACCTGGTCCCACTGAGCAGGTACCCATCCCTCATCAAGGCTGTCATTGCTTCTTTCCTTCATGACGCAGAGATTAATTTTTCTTTCTAAAGGGAACGTCTTCCTCTCTCATGAAGTCCAATAGCCCTGTCTAGTACTACTTTCATTTACACAGAGTGTCCATAAGGTCATCAAGGAAGAGTAAATTAGTCATAAGGGAAAGGGAAGGGAGAAGAACAGGGACATGAGAGCAGACACTCAAAATACCATATCTGATTTAATCCTACAGAGTTTAATTCCACGCTTTTATTACTACATCTGAAATGGTTATTTCACTCATCAAAAACTGTTCACCTAGTATAGCTGTACACAGAATAAGCGAACCTTCACATAATTCAAAATCAAGATGTGCAATTTTCCACTGTGCATTCTTAACATACCTCCTAAATCTAACGTGATCACTCACTGAAGAATGGCATCCGACACTGTTCTGTGCATGTTAAAATTAAGCTAACTACATGTTATTAAGTATTTTCCTCACTGCTTGAAAGCATCTCTCTCAAGAAAGCACAAACACCCATATATTAAGATGATGAACGTTGTTTTACACACTAAATGAATATATACCCATGATGTCAACTTTTATTAAAAGTTAGCAATAATCTGATCTCTGCAATCTTGTAAACACATCAAGTATTGCAAAAAAACCTCCAAAGGCTAAACTTTTTTGGTTTTGTTTTTGCATAAATGGACTGTTCTGTAAACTCTCACAAATTAGCAAGTTCGTAATATCACCCGGAACCAGCTGTGTGCGGCCTAATAGATCTCAAATAGATTACTGAATCTGATTCAGAAGCACTGTATTCTCAGTGTCGCTATGTTGAAATACGCAGAGACTCTTTCCTCACCCCTCCAATGGAGGTAGGTGGCCACCAGCATAAGATTTCCACAACCATCAAAGGGACTTCCGCACGTATTTTGGACTCCTGTATCCCCACTGACAGAGCAGATGCAATCCAGACAAGTTCAGGACACCTCTAAATTGCATAAAAATGTTCAGCGTTTCACGGTGTGCCCAGTATGGTAGAGCATCAAGGCCATAAAAATCAAAATAAAAACATTAAATTCAGTCAATATTCCAAAGGACTTGAAAAGGATGTTGAGAAAAAGCAGATTGCTAAAGGCTATCAAACAATCTGCTGAAAATATAACCCGCAAGATGTTAATATTTGTATGCATACAAACAAATAGAAGGTATATTTTTAAATCACCTCCTTTTACGTACTTGTCACACAGTATATAAACACCAGTTTGGAGATTTTTCTAAAACAAAACCAAACCCAGTCGCTCCGATAGTAAATAAGTTTTAGCTCTCAGTTTCTGCAATAGAGATTTATGTTTAAGAAAGCAAGGCTTTGTGTAATGACCTTCCAATCCTGAAATGTAATCTCAGTCACTGTGACTAACTTCCACTAAAACACCTTTGCTCCTCCTGATTTTAATGGCTCTTATTTAGCAGAAAGGTACATTTGCTAAGTCGATTGTCACGTTTCCAAGCAAAATATCTTGTGTTGGTGAATATTTATCTCACTGTTGATTAAAACGGTCGTAACAGAATTGGCATCTTCACAGCCAAGCATTCTAAACGATATTTATGTAGTTGGTGTTTTTGACCTCCGAGTCAAACACCATCGGTACGAGCAGTGTACTGTGTCTGCCCTTTCTTAGGGAACAAAACCCCGCTGTACGTTTGCCCAAAATAATTTTACATCGTTGAATTCAGACGGAAGGTGTTGTTCAAAGGGGGGGAGGGTGTGTAAAAATAAAAAAAAAAAGCAAAAAAAAAAAAAAAAAAAGCTAAAGGCACCACTGGAGACTACACCGGACGGGAGTAGGGAACAAGCCTGAAAATGTAGTGCCTCCTTTATGAAGCCAGCGCAACTGCATGACGGTGCAGGATCCGGGCCGAGGGCTGTGCGGGCGCTACACATGGCCAGCGCAGCCCGCCGACCCCGCGCTAGGCCCGGCCGGCAGCGGTTTCGGTAAATAACCCTCGGAGAAGGGTTAATTAAAAATGGCGAGCAGCGTGGCTGCCTGCATACAATGAGCGGCCGGGC
>WAAD01005353.1:1767-27881 GCA_013389945.1 Fregata magnificens
CCCCTTGGAATGATTTACATCTGTTCCTTGCCCAGAACTGAGATGTCAAAGCTCTGATTAAGATGCTGAAGTATGACTGGTAATAACCAATTTCAGAACCTTAATGTAGCTCAGAACAAAAGAATATCCATTATACGTACTGCAAGCGTACTGCTTCAATTGTAAACACTGTATTAATCTTCTGTGACACATGCATTCACTCTAGTATTTTCTCAATTTTGTGTCCACATAATTTTCTCTTTAACATATATACCTTAGTTGCCCTTGAATGCAAACTGCAAATCACTTAGTTAATTATTTGCGGAATAAAATTTTGTCCTAGATACAACTTCTGTAAAGAAGAAACTGCTGGTAGGGCTGCAGCAGACAAGCACCCATGTTCCTGACTTCAGCTAAGCATGGAGCTCTGCATCAGAGCCAGCTATTGTGAACAACCCTTAGAATAATGGAGAGAAAACGGCAGTCCCAAAGGGTGACTCACCCCCTCCTCATGATCTGACTGCATCCTGAAAAGGTACCTGAAGTGACTAGCTGAAATGTAGTCGTGAAAAGTTAAATAAAACTGGCACTAAAAAGCCCTAGAAACAAAGATGCCCCAAAAATCGGTCTTCTGTACTATCCCTCTTGCTTCCCAAAAAATTTACAGTAAGCTTTCAACATCTTCCACATTTTACAACATATTGCTATTACAAAATTGACCCCTCCAGAGAAAAAGGAGGTCTTCGCATATATTCAAGAAAGGTGAAGGAAGAGACCTCTTATGATGGCAAACCCACAAATTTGATGCCAAATGCAAAGTTTACCTTTGTTCACCTGAGGACATTTCCAAATGCCACGAAGTTTTAGCAGCAAGTCTCACACTGAAATTCTGAAGGTCTCTAATTTACCTTCAAAAGTTCAGACAAGATTATCTCTCCTATGCATATAAACAACCTTGACAAACAGGTCAAATGCTTTAAAAACCTCCTATTTGCATGTTTCAGACTAAGCAGATGTGGGAAAAATATATTTTACTTACAAATCACAACAAAACTATTTTGAAGGAAATTGATACAGAAATAGTAGGTCACTATGAGAAACCCACTTAAGTTATCACTAGAACAGATGTTTACATCTTACACCAAGATACTACTTTATTTCTCACACGTAGTTTTCTGTTATTTTCCATTTTCTTAAAAACCCTCTCTTACTGATCATTTTTAAGTTTTACTATTATGACGTGATACCATAACTCACCTGAACTAGGAGATACCTGGAAGAACTCCACTCTAAAATTCTACCACTGGCATATGATACAGAGAGGCCTGTCATACCTACAGCATTGAAATTTTCCTCAAAAGGAGGACTGTGAGATGCATGGGGGAGGAGGGGTGTAGTGGTTATTTATACTATTTATATAAAGGAAAGACAAGAATTTTTCAACAGCTTTCCATATAATCCTTATCCTTTTATATACATTTACATTTTGATAATAGCTTTGTGCTATACTTTCCAGCTTCCCTTTCCCCTTTTCCCCAATTTTGTCCTGTAGTAAAGCCAACTTAATCATTATTATCTACTCCCAGCATCAGTCTACAGCCAAGGAAACTATTAGAAAAATTACAAAAATAAAGCTAAGGCAAACCACAAGGCAAGGGACTATTGAAAGAAAACACCTTTTTAAACAATACTGAATAGGGACAGCGGACATCTCTTCTTGTCCTACCATGTAAAAATATAGGTAGACCCTAACTTACACATAGGTAACTCCCTTTTTAAGAAAAGATGTATGTTCACAAAACCTATGCAGGAAAAAAAAAAAATCAGTACTTACAACAGGGTTTTTTGTGTCTGGCTCAAATTCTGTAGAATTCGCATCTGAAATAGAAGTTCAGAACAAACACAGTACATTTCCACTGTTCTACATGCACTACAAACTCATCATCATAACAGTTCTGTGGCATTTTAGGGCTTGTCTTCATTTAAGCTACCATCTTGTATGTTGAAACACATACTGCACCACTTCTGAAGCAACCACAGGAAGCATATAACCTCAGTCACACACACTCCCTTTCCTACTTCCCAAAACCTTTTCCTCTCAGCTCTTAGTGGTAGAAATCCATTGGTGAGCTAAATCTCTTCATACTACTATTGCAATGGTTATGGTTTGGGTACTCCAACTAATGAAAGCAAGTGAGAAAACCACTTCTCCCTTTTTACTCCTCACCACCCACACACTCCACAAAGGGACTACAGAGGTGAACTGTAAGCATACTTTCTCCTACACTCCTTAGATCAAGAAGCAGGTTTCAAGCAATCTGCATAATAAGAGTTCCTACTCCCTCGTACAGAAAGATAGCACAGGGTGCTTAGATGAAAATGATCACGTTGCAAGAGCTAAGTACGTAATGATCATAGGATCTATATGATAGTTCTAAGAATAGATATACATTTCACATAAAGAATAAAATTTCATCTAAGCAAATCATATTTACACTAGCACACTGAGCTCACCTTTCCAATTCAAACAGTTTCTTGCAAATTCCACAACTGCTAATTGCATTCCCAGGCAAACTCCTAAAAGGGAGAACAAAAACCCCAGAATTTATCAGGACAAAGAGCAGGACTGAAAGTACTTGCTGTTCTGTCTTAAGCTTGACTGCTTAGAAATCTCATCTTGGTACCCAGTGTATATACACAGACTTACCAAAAAGCTAAAACAAAAATGGCTGCTCAATGTAAAACTCACTCTTCAAACTTGGCACACTGTAAATACACGTGACACAATTATGCGCTTTAAGCCCTTTCAAAAATATTTTTTTTTCCTCCCATCTATTTTACCAATAAAAAATACAAACAGAAGCTGAAAGCCTGTGAATATCCAGATTCAAATTTTGCTTTGGCAACTAGCCAAAGTAGTCACTTATAAAATTTTAAGAGATGTGGAGTAGGAACCTAAGCTTCAGAGGCACTTACACAAACATCACTTAGCTTATAGGCCAGCTGGCATCTTTAGACTTTACCATAATAAAATATACCAGTAAATCAACAAAAATTATTTAATATAGCAAATGTGTGCAAAGACGCCTAAGTTTTCTGCACACTGATTAATATCTATAATGATGCTGATTTAATTACAATGAGAAGCAAAGACTCTCCACATAAAACATGAATATACCAAATTAAACCTCTGGAGTAGGGATAGTCTTTTTCTTTCTTCCTTATACAGCAGATGTACTACATGACTATGTCCCTGGGCATTTTTTACAAGGCAAATATTCACAACAGCACACGTACTTCCCTGAGACAGGATCCTTCCCTCGTATGTGTTTGTTGGGTTTGGGGTTTTTTTTTTTTTAATCAAATCAATCGGCTTGCTGTCAATTAGCTTGCTATACACCTCCAAAACACAATAATTTCTGACTCTAACAATCTTACCAAGAAAAGGTTTCTTCTTTGTTCTTGCCCAGGAGATAGCTTGGAGTTTACCTTCTGTTCCCCTAATTCCAAACCCTCCTGGGACCAGAATGCCACTGTAATGACAGCCATATATAAAGCAACCAACATGTAGAATCAAGCCAGCAAAGAAAGTCCATATAAATTGAAGAAAGATTTTTGAGGTTATAACAAAGGAAGCACAATGCATGAAAGGCATGTTTTGTATGACCATTCAGAATACATAGAATTTAACTCTAAATTTGGAGATTTGTCTCATCTACCCACCCCAATTCTCATCTGACTAACCTCATGCTTCACAGTGAAATTCCTACCACTTAAATACATACTACTTAAATAGACTAGCTATATATTCACTGCTGTAGGATCTTAACACCAAAACTTTATGTCTACTAAGTAATACTGAAGAAATTAATGCATTTTGACAACAAACAACATCCCTTTACAAATACAAATCGAAATCCTGGTAACAATTCTTAACAGAGGCATTTGCAGAGCGTCACCAGCTTTTATCTAACTACCTTTCACTATGATGCATGTTGAAAAGAAAAATCTTTGACAACTGACCTGCACTGTAAAGAAAGTCTAGCTATCAAAAAAAAAAAAGAAAAAACCCAACCAAACAACTGCAACTTGTCTAAAGAGATTAAAGCAGAGTGTGAAGACAGAGGCTGATAATATAATTTGCTATGTCTGAAGCTTGTAACCAACCACGCACATCTACCCCTTTACGTAAGTAACGGAAGTTTGGATGCACTGAGAAATGATTTACTGAAGCATTTTTCATCACATGAAATAAATACCACAGTCTGCATTTGGGATACAGAATACCTGATGCCACTTACTCTGCTTTGCACAGTTTGTGCCATGCCTGGTGATATTTCACTGAGTTCTCCGTTTCGGTAGAACGTTCAAGTTCTGTTGAATCTATGTACTAATAAAGAAAAATATGCAATAAAATAGTCATTTCTTCCACAGAAAGAGCAGCATATACTATAAAACCAACTTTTTAACAGCATTAAGACAAACCTATTAGAGTTTCAAGTGAATTTCCCAGTAAACCTATAAAAACTTCACTGAAGACCCAGTATTTGCTCTAGTTGCAGTAATCCATGCCCTTTTCTTTGCACATAGCTCCAAAGCTCTGCCTGTCTCCAGTCCTCCAGGTAAGCAGACTTGGTAGAATGCTCCGTAGCTGTGTTTCCAGGTTTTCTTCCTATGGAAATCAGGGCACCAATCAAGGGGTGGTGCTGACCTTATCCTGACATCCAAATGAGATGTGGCCAGTGTGTTCACTTTCCTAGCTTTTGGGTGCCACAGTTTATCTAATCTTATCACATAGTGGATAAAACTGCATTGTCCAGCCTGTAAGAAAGGCATTCCTGGGGACTAGCGTGAAAGCATCAACTATAGAGAGGGAGGCTGGAAAGAGAAACTATTTACAGTTGAAGTTAATTGTGGTTTCCTTGCCAAACATATTGAGCCAGCACATTTATCACTTCAAGCAGCACCAACATTTCATCATTCAGATATGTGGATGCTAGGTTATGAGCTGGACGCCACATACAATATTAAGCAGTTAGAATCATAGAATCATAGAATCATTAAGGTTGGAAAAGACCTCTAAGATCATCAAGTCCAACCATCAACTAACACCACCATGACTCCTAAACTAGGCCCTGGAGTGCCACGTCTATACCTTTTTTGAATGCCTCCAGGGTTGACGACTCCACCACCTCTCTGGGGAGCCTGTTCCAATGCCTAACCACTCTTTCAGTAAAGAAATTCTTCCTAATGTCCAATCTAAACCTCCCCTGACGCAACTTGAAGCCATTTCCTCTCGTCCTATCGCTAGTTTCTTGGGAGAAGAGTCCAGCACCCGCTTCACTACAACCTCCTTTCAGGTAGTTGTAGAGAGCGATAAGGTCTCCCCTCAGCCTCCTCTTCTCCAGACTAAACAACCCCAGTTCTCTCAGCCGCTCCTCATAAGACTTGTTTTCTAGTCCCTTCACCAGCCTCATTGCCCTTCTCTGGACACACTCCAGCACCTCAGTGTCCTTCTTGTACTGAGGGGCCCAAAACTGAACACAGTATTCCAGGTGCGGCCTCACCAGTGCCGAGTACAGGGGCACGATCACTTCCCTACTCCTGCTGGTCACACTATTCCTGATACAACCCAGGATGCCGTTGGCCTTCTTGGCCACCTGGGCACACTGCCGGCTCATGTTCAGCCGGCTGTCGACCAGCACCCCCAGGTCCTTTTCTGCCAGGCAGCTCTCCAGCCACTCTTCCCCAAGCCTGTAGCATTGCATCAGAACACAGGATTATATGGAGAGCCTTTGGACAAAAACACTAAAAAGGAAGTTAGCACATGCAGGTAAGTACAGTAGGAGCCCTTGTCTGTTAACATTTCAGCACCGCACTGGAGCTCCAGCAATCATTGATTCACATGCTTGTTAATGCAAAAGCTCCACCAAACTTAGGACTAGCTGCACACAAAGCTAACCGCGCATTTGCGGACTTGGCGCCTTTCACTTTTTTGCTAAAAGCAAAGTTATTTTACATATCAGAAAAGCTTCCCACTATGCAGCTGCCAGTATAAACCACTATTTAGAGTGAAAGAATCATGTAGGTCGGAAAGGGCCTTGGAAGGTCTCTAGCCCAACCCCCTGCTCAAAGCACGTCAAATTAGAGCAGGTTGCTCAGGACCATTTCCAGACAAGATCTGAAAATCTCCAGAGATTAATTCTGGCTGTTGCCACTTTCTTGTTTTTCATGCACACAGAAACAACCTTTTGGAGTATCTGCTCCATAACCTTCCCAGGGAATGAGGTGAGGCTGACCACCTGCCATTTCCCCAGATCCTCCTTTCTGCTTTTTTTGAAGATTGGTGCGACATTTGCCCTTTTCTAGTCATCAAGAACTTCCCCCAGTTGCCATGACCCTTCAAAGCTGATGGGAGAGTGGTCTCACAATGACACCAGCTCCCTCAGTACTCTAGGATGCATTTTGTCTGGTCCCATGGACTTGTGTATGTCCAACTGGTCTGAGTACTTCCCAGCTATATGTGTATGTATATCATGAAAGAAAACTTATCGTGGAGAAAAGCTTATCTATTTTATTTTTTTCCTCCACAATACCTCCTCCCCTTTCCCTTCAAGGCAAAGGAGACAGCTTAAGCCTTAAAACATAAGCTATTTCTTCCCTAAACTGAGTTTCTGGTGGTTGTTTTTTTGGGGTTGTTTGGGTTTTTTTTTTTTTTATATTTTCCATGATACCTACCAATTGGCTTCTTAGTCACATAAACACATAAAGTTTACTTGAATTCTGCTTAGTCCTCATAATTTCAGAGATATGTCTTAGCAGTGAACACTATGCATAAGTTCCTTAGTATGTAGAAAAATATTTCCTCTTATTAAACATGAAGTTATTTTATTTTCTTGAGTGGTTCCCTAGCTGTTTTACATGATAGGTAGCAACCAGTTCTTTGTCTCTATACTATTCAACATTCGGCATACCTTACAGAGGACAAGAGTAGAAGGACACTAAGATTCTGGGTTTTTCCCTCTTCTCTTGATAGGAAGGGCCTCTTCCCCCTCCCCAGAGAATAAATCAACCCACTTCTCTCAGTAAAGAAGTCCTACAGAAAAAATAGTTCAGATCTGCTTTTGTTTGTGCATCTCTGCATGCCTCCCCTACTTGAAAAGGTTCTGGGATGACATCAACAATGAGAAGCAAAAGATTAAGGATTTGCAGCTGACTGATGTGCCTGACAAGTGGCAGAATGATACTGTGAGAAAAAAACAGGGTGATTTCAGAGCCCACAACAGTGCAAGCCACAGTGAAAAGTACATCCTACATCATCACAAGCTGCTGCAACTACTTCACCATCTGATTAACAGTCCCATCAGAACCAAGCAATGATGGGAGGATACAAAACATAATTGGTTATCTTGGTACAGGGCTAGTCACCTTCTCCACCAAGTCACTGAAAGGAAAACACCTGAGGTGATACATTCCTGGTGACCTGTGTTCTCACACAAACAGAAGTATGTCACCAGGTTTCTGATATGAGAAATTCCTTCTTTAGTACTCAGAGTTCGAGGTTTAGGAAACTTACCATCTTCTCCCAAAAGGTGTTGGAGATATCACTGTAAACAAGACTCCATGTATTCATTACTCTGTGCTTCATTAAAGAAGTACATATGCACCCCTGGTTGTTCTAGGTGCTCCCATTGCTTCTTGCTGGGGTAGATGGACTGAGACAACAGAATGGTGGCTAAGCCTTTGGCCTGCTGCCTTTAGCGACCTGTTAAGCCATCCTGGATATTAATGACCTACCTCATCAAAAAGTTATTTCCAGCGAGAAACTTTCTAGACCTGAGTGGAAACGGCCTTGCACAAGCATTATCTAAGCAACCCATGCATAGCTTTTGACACACTGGAATTTTCACTCTAATATCTTCTATTTATTATATCATGAAAAAGAAAACAATCAACAAAGGTCACAAGGTTCAGCAATTTTCAGCAGTTACCGAAGTGCATAAACACACGAACTTGCCTTGATCAGAGACAGGCAGAGACCAAAACCTACTGAGTGCAGTACAGCCTGCAGCTGCCCACTTTGATCAATTTATCTTATATCATTTAATGAACGACTCTAAAGCAGCATGTTGTTGCTGATACTTTGCGACCATTTATTACTGTCTTGCTACTACAAGTTGCTAAGATGTCCTCTGCACCCATTAAGTGATAACAATACACACTTCCCCACTACTACTCTGCCCTAGACTTGCCACACCCCTAGCAGCAAAACTTAGCAATGCAGATTGAGAGTTCCACCAGTGAAAAAGCCGATAACAGCTTCTCCCCGCCCCGCAAAATCCAGAAATATCCTCACCATTAAATCCAGTTTGTGATTAATTGCCAGTGCAGAGTGTTCCAGAGCCTTGAAAACAGATGCATAGCAATCACTTAGTTTTGTGTACTTGCCAACGAGAGCTATGGAACACACCTTCAGCAACCTGTCATATCTGACAAAAACAAATTTTTCTGTTACTGCATCAGTTTTCACAAAGAAAACATTTTAACAGTGTTTGCTTTTTCTTTAACTTCACAAAACACCCTCTAAAATCTGAAAACTGACAATGTTTTTAAACCCAGACCATTCACAAGTGTTGATCAGCAGCATGCTACTGACCCCAGTCCAGTTTGGTGACTTCACAGCAGCTAAAAACCTAACTTGAATTAAAACACTTCTACAAAAAGCAGCAGGAGTTAGGATACCTGTCAGCCATTTTCTTCCATTTCATTAGAAGATCACTTGGCTGGTCATCAATAGGTAAATTTAACCTCTGTTTAAAATACTTAATGATGCCTTGCTCCTCCAACAGTATTGGTACTCGGTAAGTGGAAGAAACATCATGGATAAATATCACCTAACCAAAAAAAAAAAAAAAGCATAACATAAAAGACTTATCTAAAAATTTTTCATAGGAAACATACATTCTATTTTTTGTATACTACATGTGTTTTGTATTCTACAAACATTTTAATTTTTAAATACTTTTCTTTTGAATGAGCAGGGCAGCACAGCCAATATTTAAGGTTCCACTAAATCTACAAGGAAAAAGCTACCCAAAAGGTAAAAATGTGTTTCACTTCTTCATCGCACCATCACACAAAAATAGCTTGTCAAACCTATCAACACAACAGTTTTAATACAAGCATCTGGCCCCACAAGCAGTCATGCTTGCTAACACTTCTTTCTCCCTCTCTCACAAACTTGAAGAATATTAACTGGGAAAGAAAGAACACAAATGGAACCCAACAAAACAGACCCAACTGGGTTGCAATAAAGTCTCCTGAAAGAATTTTGTTAGTGAATTAGGTTATGTAATTAATTAATGAGTATAGTCCATTCAAGGACTGTCTAGTTAAGAGCACATTTATAAACCACGTCCCAAGCTGCTGGCAGTTAAGTTCATTGCACTTTGCTTACATGAGACCGCAGAGTTACGAATCCTGAACACAAGTGTTCTCTTCCCTGATACATATGACAAGTAAAGGATACTCGCTTAGTTATCCTTGAGTTACTTCTGTTCATCACGTAAGTACCTACATGTGCATGCTGCCCCATGCCTCTCTATGTGCCCCTTCAACAGCAAAAATAGGGTAACCACAGCTCTCCTACAGTAGGAATAAAGTTTATCCAACTGTTCTTCCAAACTTGGCAGCTACCATCCTAAGGATATAACATTAAGAAAGAATCACTAGCTGCTCTAGGTTACAGCCATGCTGACTATGGAGACTATTATAATCCTGAAACAAGCTGAAGACACTGCTTTTGTTTTGGTGGTACATACACTGAAGCAAGGAGGGAGGACTCACTTGATAAAAGCAAATTTAAAAAAAAAAAAATCCCCTTAGAGGAAATCTGTGGACAAAATAGCATGTAGGCTTCATGGACCAGTTATGACAGTCCTGGAAACCATTTCCAGGCACACAAAAGATAAGAAAATCATCAGGAGTAGTCAGCATAGATTCATCAAGGGGAGGTCATACTTGACCAACTTCAGTGACTGGCCTGGCAGATAAGAGGAGAGCAGTGGATGTTGTCTACCTGGACTTCAGGAAGGCTTTTAACACTGTGTCCTGTAAGATCCTCATAGACAACCTGTTCATGTATGGACAGGATGAGCAGACAGTGAGGAAAACTGGTGGAATGGCTGGGCCCAGAGGGTGACGATCAGCAGCACAAGTCTAGTTGAAAGCCAGTAAGTAACTAGCACAGTACCCCAGGGGTCAGTACTGGGTCCAGTCCTGTTTAACATCTTCGTTAATGACCTGGATGATGGGGCAGAGCGTACCTCCAGGAAGTTTTCAGAATGAACCGAAGTGGCAGGAGTAGCTGATACGCTAGAAGGTCGTGCTGCCATCCTGCGAATAGGCAGGAGAAATGCGCTGACAGGAACCACATGAAGTTCAACAAGGGGAAGTGCCACGTCCTGCACTGGGGGAGGAACAACCCCAGACACCAATATATGCTGGAGGCCACCCAGCTGGAAAGCAGCTTGGCAGAAAAGGACCTCGGTGTCCTGGTGGACGCCAAGTTGAACATGAGCCAACCAACAGTACCCTGGGCTGCATTAGGAGTGTTGTCAGCAGGTTGAGGGAGGTAATCCTTCCCCTCTACCGAACACTGGTAAGGCCACACCTGGAGTACTGGGTCCAGTTCTGGGCTCCCCAGTACGAGAAAGACACGGACATACTGGAAAGAGTCCATGGCCCACCAAGGGCCATGAAGGTGATTAAGGGACTGGAGCATCTCTCAAATGAGGAAAGGCTGAGAGAGCTGGGACTGTTCAGCCTGGAGGAGAGAAGGCTCGGAGGTGGGGGTGGAAAATCTCATCAATGAACAGAAATACCTGAGAGAAGGGTGCAGACAAGATGGTGCTAGGCTCTCTTCAGTGGTGCACAGTAACAGGACAAGAGGCAATGGGCACAAACTGAAACACAGGAGGTTCCCTCTGAACATCAGGAAACACTTTTTCACTGTGCGGGTGACCGAGCCCTGGCACAGGTTGCCCAGGGAGATTGTGGAGTCTCCATCCTTGGAGATATTCAATCTCCAGTAATGGTCCTGGGCAACTGGCTCTAGGTAGTCCTGCTTGAGCAGGGAGGTTGGACCAGTTGACCTCCCTTCCAGCCTCAACTATTCTGTAATTCAACAACAGCAAATAAATGGGAAAGGTGGACTGAAAAGATTGACCCCCTGGAGATTGTAAACCACCGTTCTAGACACAAAATAAACATAGCTTCTTCTCTACTGGCATTGCACATAACTCCAGGAAGAAGACTGATGATGCATCTAAGTCTTCAGTTCACAAGAAATCCAGGATCATTCTAGGGAATATATAGACATGTGGCCAGTGTCTTCTGAAATCCAGAAATGGTTCATTAATTTTAAGACACACAGGGGACTTAAGAATGGCTTCGCAGAATTCTGAGGAATACAGTTATGAAAAGGGAAAAAAAAAAAAAAAAAAAGGGGCAACACAGTATGGCACCTAGCAGCATCCCAGTTCAGTCCACTGGGTCTAACCACCAGGGACACACCTATATTACACAATGCAGTGCTGTGGATAGACATTTGAGCTAGCCAGAACAGCACAAGAAGAGTGCAGCGCTCTGCCCAGGATCATATACCCAGCTTCTCTTGAAAGCTGTGACTGGTACAACTACTGAGCTTCTACCCTAAAAAGCAGAACTTTGGAAAAAAAACAGTGCCATGAAGACAGCTCCCTCCCTGCCAGAGAGCTCTTAGGGAAGGTCAGTTACACATGGGACTCTTGGTCCAGTTAGACTGGCATAGTAACTGCAGTTGGAATCTGAGTATGTACATGCTTACAAATGGAGCGACACTGCTAGAAAAGCACACACCATTTTTGTTTGATTGAACTTCCAGTTGTCACACTCTGGCTGGAGAGGAACCACAAAGGCATTTCTGAAGGATTTTCCAGAAGCTAGCTCAAGGGTGTTGTCTTCCACAGATAGTAAGATGGAAGCAAGGGGGGGAAGTAATGGCTACACTGCCCTCTACATCCTCATCTGGAATCTTACTATAAAAAGCTTTTCCTTACACAGCTGCAGAGAGAGGGGTCAACAATGATACATATTTGAAATACAGCATAACTGTTGGCATCTATTATCCCTTTAATGTCATCCATTACATTGAAGAGTAAAATGCACTCACTTGCAAAAATATTAAAGAGCCTTTGATTTATCAAAATTAATATTTGAATAGCAATTAATCACAGAAACTATTAAGGCCAAAATCACACATAAATTATAAAAGGATATATAACTCACAGTAGATGTGCTAAGCATGTTAAAGGGCATGAATAGCTTATTACATATTGTCACAGTAAGAGTGTTCATGTGACTGTGATGATCTATGGACATAAGCAAAACCCCTAGCTTTAATCACACTTTGTTCATCCATTATGATAACAACCTGAGATGATTTACGGCCGATAACCAACCATAGCTTGAAACTGCACAGTTTTCACAACTATGTATAGCAATTAACCATGCACTCAAAATCTATTCCTTTTATTAACTTTTTATATAACATGCATTTAAATTGTTAACGACCATTTGACATAAATTTTAACATATAAACTCCCAATATTTTTAAAATGTTATAGTGTACATGACAGCAAGATAAAAATTGTAAAAACAATTACATATTAATGAAACAGTCTGAAGTTGAAAACAGAAATGCACAGAAATATTTGTATGCTTTCCCACATGTTTAAGTAATGATGAATAAAGTATTAAAGTACTGACCTGCTCAGGTTCCACATGGCAAAACATGGAAATCTTTTCCTTCACTGCCATTTCTATAGGTTTTGCACTTCTGCAGACAATCTGTCATAACAGAAGGAAAAAAATCTTAAATATTTTCTAGGCAAACCAAAAGAAGATCCTCAACACTGTTCATGGAGAAATTAATCTCCTTTGGAAGCACAGCACAAACAAATGTGCCTTTTTTCCTCTTCCCCTCTTCTGGAGTTCCACAATATATCATAGCTCATAAATATCTGCTAGCAAGGCAGAAGTAAATCAGTCACCTGCCCATACTGACCCACTTTTATTAATCTTTCTTTGGCATTCTCTGTAATACTGCTTCCGCATGTTCTCCTTTCTTGTAGCTGCTATTGTAATACTCTTTATCTGAAGTCTAACAGCTCTGTAAGTATTGTGATCTTATCAGCTAAATTCAGAGCAATAATACTTAGCTTATATGCATGTTTTCTACTATTTCGGTACTTCAGCATTTTTTCTTAATTCTTAATTTGCACATCATGATAAAAAGGAGGCTGAAGATGAGAAAAGTGTTTCATAATTTTGTGGGTTTCTCCCTGGGGCAATTATTCTGCTATTATTTTGCTGATACATGTAAAACTCAGGAATTTTAGAAAATATTGACAATTTTTACCAACAAAGAAAATAAGTATGTGTTTTGGTGTTTGTTGGAAGGGGGTTTTTTGCATTATGTAACTTCAGACAACTAACTCTAAATGCAGAACTGCTCTCTCAATGTGCCTATTGATTACTTAGTCTACTACCTTAAGTTATTTTGAATACTGAAAGTATAACAGAAAGTACCATGATTCTGTTAAAAGATTAAGTCATTATTTTCTCCATCTTTCTAGCAAATGCAACTACTTAATCCATTAAGCCCTTTTTTTTTGTTCAGAAACTTGTAGCTGATCTTTGATCACCTTGCTAGAATGCAGCTTAGCTACACTGATATTGATGAAGTCTAATTAACTTCCCCTGCCCTTGCAAGAAATTCTACAAAGAGAAAAACAATGCTAAGTATAAGGCAAAATTAGTGCACATTCTAATAATCAAAAAAGAATTATTAAACAATTTGTACATTCTATTCAATTAAGCACAACTTAAAAATTGGGTACTGTTTGAAGACATAATTCATAAACCTTGATACTATGAGCACATGATTAGTTCCACTTTGAAATCTATCATCCATCTTGCTGAGACAAATTTAAAGTTAATGGAGTCACAGAAATCAAAAACATCAGAATCAGCATGAAAATACAAAACTACAATAACAGTGGCAGAGATGCATCTCAAAGAAACATAATACAAAGATGATGAGGAACATTTCAATTGAGTAGGGCAGCACCGACAAGCATATAATCAGTTTTCAAAATGCTGTAACAGGGCCCATTAAATCTGCAGATACAGCGTATTCATTAAGTGCTTAGAACACCCCATGGAGAACATAAAGGCTCCTGTACATACACAGCTGAGACTGGCCCAGCATGCCACCTTGGGGAAGCCTGGAACCAGACAGCAAGGCAGCAGGTATTAAGAACAGGTCTAGCCAACTTCAGATCAAGCAGCCTGGCAGCACAGCTTATAAAGGACACCCTCCTGAACCTCCTCTTCTAGGAGCTTCCCCATGTGCTGTCTTGGCCTTTGGGTCCCTGCCCAAGAGAGCAACCATTTAAAGATTTTCTTGAAGCAGTGCCCAAGCAACTTTACAACAGTGCCAAGAGGCTTTGCTCAGAGTGTAATCCGTCTATGCTTTAGTGGTCAACAGCAGCAGTTTAAAATAAAAAAAAAAAAAAAAAAAAAGTACTGCACTTCTGGCAGTCCCAGAACTGCCCCAGGCAAGAATTCAAGATGTGAGAAAGGGACTAGGTTAGTCTGTTTTCCTTTTATTACACACACACACACTTAACAGGCTTTAAAAAATCAACTGGGGGGAGAAAAAAAAAAAAAAGGCAGGCACTGGCAATTATCTTAAAGGCCTTCAAAAATCACATGCAACTTTCCATATGCAATTAGCACCTCGAGGGATTTTGAAATTTAGGCCCTGGAGCTTGGAATATAGAGCAGCACTGCATTAATAAAAGTCTTTCCCTCCACAAGCTGATTACAGTTACCAGGTCACAACAATCTGAAGCTACCTAACACGTCCTTCGCATATCCTATTTATAAAGCCATTGGTTTTGTATTTATAAACATGCTTTTTGATAAATGTAAAATGCAAGAGTTCAAAAAAAAATCAGAAATAAGCACAACACAAAATTTAGTTGCGTGACTATCTTTTTAAGAATCATTTTTCCTTTTTGAGGATATAAATATTATACAGAAGCAGTGACTATTCTCACTACTCTTTCATTTCTGAGAAGGGCTAGAAAGCTTTTTCTCCCAGTGGACTTTATGGGAATGGAAAGTGCTCAACAACTTCCAGAATCGAGTGTGGAAAATATCCTTTGACTTAACAAGCAGCCTCACACGAAAGAGCAAAATTGTCCTTTTCTGTTCCTGAAACAGAGTGTGTCTTCAGCTGCACCAGCTGCAGCTCAGGAAGATATGAGCATAAGTCTGAACTGGAGTTGTACTGGCATTTGAAGCTGTACTGCCCTGGCTTCAGTGCTATCAACACTTGACCAAGCAGATTAACATTTCCAATGGTAGACAGGTGTCACAACACAGAGCTGCAATCTACTTATGTCTCCTCTCTGCTCCCAAGGAAAAATGCCAGGGAGGCAAACACTGCATCCAGGGAGGAAGCACATACTCATTAGCAGAGCACTGGGGAGAAAGAATGGAAAGACTTGAGCATTTCTCACCATTTGCCAACTGGCATGAAGTGAAACTTGCTGGCTTTAGGTTCACTATACTATGTGGTACAAGAAGGGATTGAGAGCAGCCCTGCGGAGGAGGACTTGAGGGTATTGGTGGATGGAAAAACTGTACATGAGCCAACAATGTGCACTCACAGGCCAGAAAGCCAACCATAACCTAGGCTGCATCAAAAGAAGCGTGGCCAGCAGGTCGAGGGAGGTGATTCTGCCCCTCTGCTCCACTCTGGTGAGACCCCACCTGGAATACTGCGTCCAGCTCTGGGGTCCTCAGCACAGGAAAGACATGGACCTTTTGGAGCGGGTCCAGAGGAGGGCCACAAAAATGATCAGAGGAATGGAACACCTCTCCTACGAGGAAAGGCGGAGAGAGTTGGGGTTGTTCAGCCTGGAAAAGAGAAGGCTCCGGGGAGACCTTATTGCAGCCTTTCAGTACTTAAAGGGGGCTTATAAGAAAGATGGGGACAGGCTTTTTAGTAGGGCCTGTTGCGATAGGACAAAGGGTAATGGTTTTAAACTAAAGGAGGGTAGGTTCAGACTAGATATAAGGAAGAAATTTTTTACAATGAGGGTGGTGAAACACTGGAACAGGTTGCCCAGAGAGGTAGTAGATGCCCCATCCCTGGAAACATCCAAGGTCAGGCTGGACAGGGCTCTGAGCAACCTGATATAGTTGAAGGTGTCCCTGCTCATTGCAGGGGGGTTGGACTAGATGACCTTTAAAGGTCCCTTCCAATGCAAACTATTCTATGATTCTATGAAGTAAACTGAGGAACCTTCCTTTGAAGATTCACCCACACATTTTATATTTCCAAACAGGAATATTTTTAAAGGCTGTACTTCAAAGGTAGGATTACTTCATCTTAATCATGCATAAAGAGAAATTTGTCAGAGAATGTTAGAAGGCAGAAGCATTCTACGTCTTCCCACAAAGTGAACTGAGACTTTAGATTATTTTTAGCAGTGCAAAATGATTTTTCTGCAAAGATCCCTTTAGAAGAAGAACATAGCTACCGTCTCAAGATATTGCAAGGAGTCATTTGAATTAAGTTAACTTAGAGTGAATTTGAGTAATTTGATTTTCTGTGGCTTTAGTGAAGCAGCGCAGCATATATGTTGCATTTCTTCTAAAATTCTTGTCTCTCATGGGAGACTAAGGCTTATTCTTTGAACACAGGTTATGCAAGGACACTTCAGGATGATCTACGAATAAAAATCTGTATTTATTGACTCACCAAATCTGGAGACAAGCCTAGACCCCTCAGTGCTCGAACACTGTTCTGTGTTGGCTTTGTCTTCTGTTCGCCAGTGGCGTTAGGCTGGAAAGACATATTTTGAAAGCTCAAATAGCAACTAACATCTACTAACAGAGCAGTTACAGGTTAAAAGAGAAAAGCCATTGCAAGTAATAATACTTGCAGGAAGTAAACATATCCAAACAGAGCCACAATATGCCAGAAACAGAAATGGTACCACTGTTATTACTTATATAAGAAATTCTGTGAAGAAACCACATGGCCCTAATTCAGGTCAGGGGTTTGGGGTTTTTTTCTTTCTTTCAGAGGAAAATTTCAATATAATTGACTCAGGTAGAAGAAGAAGAATATTCCAAAAGTTGGATTTTGCCAGCAAATGGGGAATGTCCAACATAGCACAAAGCCTGTCCTTGGAACTGTGACAAAGTGACTGTCCTTGGAAATAATCAGATGTAGTAAATAATTCTGTTCTCAAATACACAGAATCAATCCTACCAATTGCTGATTGATCCTCTAATCCATAGCTGCAGTGGTTAATAATTCTCTTTTTATCTGTACAAGGTGCAATCATATCATCATTACCAACCTTTGCCTACCAAAATCTCCCCAGTGAATAGTTACCTCTTAAAATAATAAGAAAACCTACTTGTGAAGTAAAATCTAGATTTTGAATGGAAAAATACTTGTAGCCCTGTACAAAAAGTTGTAGTGGTCTTGACTGGAAGACCACTGTACATCGAGGAGTTAGTGATCCACATGAGAGTTCACCTGAGGAAGCCCAGGCCTGTGCTGCACAAATCCCTCGGCCACAGGACAAACTCAGTCAGCTCGTTGTAACAGAGGAGCCTGCAGGCAGCTCCCACTCAGCACGCGCAATTACATCACCTGCGAGGCCTTGCCTTTATCTAGGGATGAGGCAAGAAGTTCTCCTGGGAACATCCTTTCTGTTTGACAGTAAAAATGATACAGTTGTTTCCTTGTAAGAAAATTATCTATTAGCTCAAATGACTAAAAGGGGAGTATCTCTCCTACAGATGCGGTCCGCCCAGCATGCTGCACATCAGGGCCAGTTCAGTGCTACACCACCTGGGGCTCCCACCACCTAGAGAGACATAAGGTCATTTATACCGTTCTCTCCTTATAGTGTTAGCTCTAACAAATAGAATTTTAAACAATGCCTTGGAGAGTCTGAGTGCCTTTCTTACTGGGTTCATAATATATCAGCTCCTTCCAGTGCAAAGCACAACTGTATTTAGCCGTCTAGATAAATTAGTGTTGATAAGTGGTTTTTTTGGTAACTTAGGACGTTAAAACAAATTCTCGCATCAATGAAGTAATTATCAAGACCTTTATTTAGCCCTGTGTGGCTGGGTTTCATATATCTGTCTCTAAAAACCCCCAGCATGAAAGGGTTAATGGGAGAAGTAAACAAATACAAAGCCAAATACAGAGTAAAATCTATTTTATTAATTTGAATAACTTACCTGTGGTACTAGACTAACATGGATATTACAGAAGTTCTCTCTTTTTGCTTTGAACTGAAACTGTCTAAATGCTTCAACAAATGGCATTCCTTCAATATCTCCAATGGTTCCACCCAGCTGCAAAAGAAAGCTTCGATATGTCAGAGTGGCAGAAAGAAAAAAACAAAAGAAAAAAAAAAGTCTACCTCTTACATACTCAACAAGTTTTCTGAAATTTTTATCTTAAAAAAACCCCTGACAATTGAAATTTGCGGCATATTCTGCAAATAACCCTCATCTATTCTGCGCATTTTTATTTCCTCTGGAAAACATAAAACAATTTTCCAGTTTTGTTATATTAACTTTAGACCAAGTACATAAGCTTCCCATGGGAAGATGTGTGGTGCTACTGAATAATACACGCTTTCACACTGCCTTCAAAGTGGTGAAAAAGTAATCAATAGTTAAACTGATGTGAAGGTTTTTGTACAGAAAAACTTTACTTTCCTGTCTGACAGTTGTGACCAACAAGATACAGACATTTAGCAATATTATCATAGCTTTCCAACATCAATAAATGCCATATGGACAACATGAAATAATATTTCACCTTATAAAAGACTTTAAATATTTATTACCAAACCAAAACCCAAGACTAAGTCCATGATAAAACTTATTTATAAAGACAGAAATTAAATGTCTTTCAAAAACACAAAGAGCTGTAGTAGACTAAGCACTGAATAAAGCAGTGTTTAGCACTTAAGTCTTACGAAGTAGTTGTATTTCAGAATGATCTTTCTGTGCCACCAAGTGGCTTTTGACAGAATTGCATATTTGTGATCACCCAGTACCAGAAAAACCTCTGACCACTACATTTCTATGCGACACACATATTCAGTCTAACTCCTTCAGGATTTTGCCATGGAAAACATTACAATTATCCTTAACGTCCTGAAGAAAAATATTTTTATCAGGCTAACAAAAAAACCCCATACATGGAGGAAACAGAAAATTAAGTTTGAAGTTAAAGAACTGACAAGCCCATCACTTATAAATGTTCTTCTGCAACTTCTGTATTTACTGTTTTTACATTTGTTTTAAATGAAATGTTTGACTTTCACTGTGCACATCGTTAAAAAGATCTATAGCTATACCAATAAGTATATTTTAATCAAGGCAGATTCTTCTGTGAAAGAAATACTGAGCAATTCTGTGACCTGGGTCACAAAGTTTATCACACTATTGATTATGGTGGTCACTTCTGGCATTAAATCTATGACATATTCGTCTGTCAAATTCTCAGGTATAATTTTTTTCTGTATTTTCTGCTGTAATAGTAATACTAGTAATTACTGACTGCCTTTCCTCCAGTTGTCTCAATGCCCTACTAAGGATGGGTAAAACTCATTATTTCCGTTGTGCAGAACATCAGCAGGTTAAATGATTAACAAAGTTGTCTCCAAAGATCTTAAAAATAACACCAGAAAGTGGGAAACTAACTTATACAGTGTTTAAATATATCCCTTTAAACATGACCACGAGCAACAAGATGGACATTTGAAGCCATATCGAAAGCTAGAATGTTATAGGCTCTCCTACTGACCATAGGAGATTTCAGGTATTACACAAGTTTTCTCAATAGTATTAACAGTATAAAGCTTCAGTCAAACAGCTGTATCTTGGAATAGATTCTTCACATTACAGTAACTGGCTAGTTTAATTTCATAAATTAATAAACTCTTAAGCAGCTCAGTATCAGCAGTATTCTAGAAGGGATTTAGTCAAGTAAACAGAAGCTGCAGGGATAAGACCACGCCTATCATTCTCAGAACAAATCAAAGAATAAAAAACGTGTCTTTGCATTGCTGCTCTCCATAAAACTTCAGCCCGACCTTTTTACAGTAAGTAGCAAAGAGAAAGCAAGCTAGTTCTTTGTGTTCACTGCGGATATATATCCTAAAAGGTTCCATACTTGCCTCAATTACACAAATTTGTGGCTCTTTTCTGTCATCATCCACCGGAACTTTTGCCTGATTCATTACCCATTCCTGAACTGCATCAGTGATGTGCGGAACAACTACAAGACAAAGCCAAAGAAGGCAAACATATCTTACTTTATGCCTATATACCAGTTTTTGCATGCAAAGGGGGGAAAATGAGCAGAAAGCCAAAAGGAAACTAGCTCCTTTTTCTGTTCCTCCTTTCCTTGAACCCAGAAGCCCAACGTTACAGCAATATACCCATATCTCTTGGGAAGGAGAAAGGAATAAGGTGATGCAGCAAGGAGCAGCTTGTTCTAGCTGTTCACTCTTCTGTGAAGACTGAATGGACTAGTATCCCACAGAATTAAAAATATCACCTTGAACGGTTTTTCCCAGGTAATCACCATGTCTTTCTTTATTAATGACATGCTGATATATCTTTCCAGTGGTGATGTTGTTATCTTTATAGAGACTGATGTCCAAAAATCTCTCATAATTTCCCAAATCTAAGTCAACTTCTCCACCATCATTCAACACAAAAACTTCACCTGAAAAAAGAAAGTGAAAACAGAGAGAAAAGCAGTAAAATAATCAGAAATTATTAAACAGACAGCAGGAATACCACAAACTTATCTTAAAATTGAAGAAATGTCTTTTAAAATGACATATCACAATGACATATCAATAAAGCACATGCTGCAACTCAATCTACGTTGTCGTTCTGTACGACAATATCAGTCATGACTTTTACATTGAATGCCTATCCCTCAGTCACATACAGTTTTGCAAATAAATTTAAGTTATATTACCAAAATATTTAAGTGACTTAAAAATATTTAACAAGCATTTCAACAGCATGCTACAATCCTTGATTGGAGGAAACCAATCTCTAGGAATCATAAATCACCAACAAATAAAACATTAATTTGCACATGGCAGCCAAAAACTGTGCTTTTATAGGCATGAATTATTATGCCTGTTCAAAGTGTTTCATTATAAATTCGTGTTGTTTGGATCTTAATGATTAAGGCTTGGATCATGAGTAAAGCTATGATGAACATAAATGCTTCTTCACACGTGATCACTGTTTCTTATTCAGTTGTATCTGAATCTTGTATATTTGGTTCACTATGTCCACAGCGAGAGTTATTTCTGACCCTGAAAAATCTAATGAAAATATCCTTCAGGTTCAGACTTTTCTTAGACCTCTAAAGAGTCTCTAAATTCTGAATCTAGTCAACTTCTGAAGGAACTAAAGTTGCCAGATCTTGAGGTAAGGCTGGAAGGCTCTTCAGAAAAACCATAAAATATTTTGCCATGACCCAATGAATCAATAGCTAAACAAGTTATGGGACTAACACACAAGAAAAAAAAAAAAGAAGCAATCCCCCTGAAGGTACAGCATGGACTACAGAAATATATATCCCACCAAGATACAACAGTCCACTTCAATGAACAGTTTAACAAAAACACCACAATGTGTAGAACAGAGTGGAAGATTTATGCCTGATCCTGTGAGACACTGAGTACCTCCTCTGTACTAAGTTATCATTTAAGCCAACAGACACAGAGTGGAACCAACATTTCTCTTAAGCAGGCCTTGGAAGAATAAAAAAATACATTATTAAAAAACCCTCTTTAGTTAACTGGAAATCGCCAAATTAAAATCCTTTGACTGAATCATATTTCTACCAAAATGTTAACAAAAGAGGCTTGCCATTCTGGCTTGTGTGAATTTCTACTTACTACCCAGCAAGCCAGTGTTTCTTCACAAGCAATAAGAAACTCTTAAGCGAACAGAGGGGAAAAAAAAAAAAATCGTGTGGGAATTACATGCCATAGTATTCCCTCTCCCTTGTACCTGATCGAAGGGAGGAATACATCCTCACAATCCCAAGTCATTGCAGGCGTCTTACTACCAAAAGTAAAGGCATAGCTTCCCCAGTCAACTGCCTAAGTAGCACCAGATCCACTTCTGAAAGTGCAGGACTACTGGATTAGTTAAATTTGGCTTTTTGAGAGAGGTCTGATGAGCTGTGCTCTTCGTCCACTTAAAAAGCAAAGTAGTCTTTTTTCAGTTCAGGAGATAAACACGTTTATCTCCAGTTCCAAAAATTTTGGTCTAGACTAAAAGTAAGCAGACAAAATCCACCAAATAAAAAGAATTAGAAATGTCTATTGGTTGAAGGTACTTTGGAACTTTGAAAACCATTGTTTTCAACAAATGTACAAGTAACAAGACAGACAGCTGAAGAAACATTCAAAATTATAAATGCATGTCAGGCTGCCTTGTAGCTCGTCAGCAATGTAGTCAATACAACCAATGTAGCTTAGAGAACTAACCAACCAAACTAAGCATCTACTTTAAAATTATATCACTAGTTGGCTCTCTAAGCTTCACCAATAGTTTTGACTAGATCCTCATTGTCTAAAATGGGAATTTAATCTAACTCTCATGAAGACGCACTAGAGGCACTGACAACTGAAATCCAGGTAACAGCATTCACAAGTACCCATTGATGAGTTAAGTTTCAAAAGTTTTATAGTACCATTCCATTTTTTTTTTTTTAAATCAAGTTGAACTGAAGATAGCATTGACTGAACAAGGCCTAGAGCTACGATTTTCCCAACAAAGTGGTGCTTTATAGGAAGGAAGCATCTACTCATAAAAGTATCTTCACCAAACAGGCTTCTCCTCTCTTTACTTAGAGCAGACAATGCCCTTGAGAACACATAGTAAGGAGCAAACCTGCATTGCCAAATAGATTATAAAATGACTAATAACTACGATACTATTGTTTTTTTAAAAAAAAAACCCACACAAAAAACCCACCCACCAAAACAAAAAACCCACCACATTACTGTGAATACAAATATTTATGCAAAAGGGAACAGCACTGCCCTTCATACCATGTTCGTAAGGTGAAAAGGTTCCAGCATCTATGTTTATGTAAGGATCAATTTTGATTGCAGTGACACGTAGACCACATGATTTCAGTATGGTGCCAATGCTGCTTGCAATGATCCCTTTGCCAATGCCTGAGATGACACCACCAGTTACCAGGATGTACTTCATCGGAAAATCAGCACAAACACACTGATCTCAAGCTGGAAAACTAAAATGACAAAGATGTACATCTGATGAATGCAAATTCATGCCAGGGAAGAACACAGCCTCAGTACACAAAGAATCTAAGCCGAAACGACCTTCAGAAACAGAAAACAAAATCACCATTTTGCAGTCTGGGAGTAGGATTCACCTCTCCCAGCTTATACACCAATACGTAAGCTGAGCGCCTAAGCCCACTCCGCAGTCAGTGGAAAAACAGATACCATTTTGATACACTGCCCTGGTGAGAAGCCAGAGAGCGCCACAGTTCATCTGGCCTATTCCTCTCCTGTGACAGGAAAAGCCAGCTAACTTTTAGAACCACAAGTTAGGCAAGATGAATCTCACCCTGGGTTCCTTCTAAATTAGTTAATCATTTCACATGTGTTTTGAGAAGTTAGCTCAAAGATTGTTCATTGCTACATTAGCCATTCTCGCATTCTCCACCCAGTAGCTTTACCTTCAAAAATAGTGACTGTAGCTTCAAATATCTATTAAAACCAGAATGTGATACCATCCATTCCATTTTTCAGCAGCTTTTGCTTCTCCAACTCAGAATGTATCAAGTATTTCACCAAAAGTCTTAGAATATTCTACAGATCAATAGAACATGAGACCAGGAAAGAAAAACTGAACCAAAATGCCCATATTTATACTACAGTACATTACTGCTCAAGAGGCTAGAGTCCCTTCCTCACATGCCTACCCATTCTCCCTCTCCTGGTAATTACTGTGTGAGAAACAATCAGAAAAAGACTCACCTAGCATCTCTGGACAATGATGCAGAGGAAGAGTTGATGCTGTTTTAGAAAACAACATTGTATCCGTTTAAAGTTTCAGATTTAGAGAAACATCTGATGTTATGACACACATTAGCAACATGAATTCAGAACGGCAACCCTGGATAGAGCAGCTCTGAGAGCTATGGCATGTGGCCTTCAACATGGCCAACTTCTCAGTCTCTGCTTCACTGTCTAGACTGGGAAAGAAATGATTCTTCACAAGAAGGAAGTGCAACTATGAGTACTCACAAACACTATATCCTGAAGACATAAACATGATAGTTAACGCATGTTACGGTGTTGAAGCCTTGATCAGATACAACATCATATTTCACAATGCTCTACAATACCACTAGCATAAGCAACAATGGCTATTCAGATAGAGAAACTTCCTCTCTTGAAAATGTTGTTGTTTATAAGAAGCCTGGATAATTAAAACTGAAAAAAAGGACCTGCTACAAACTAAGAGATTCCAGTATCATACTAGCCAAATCATATGATTGGGGGGGTAATAATCTATGCCACCTTGCACTGTGTACGAGTATGAACGGTAAGGGATCCAGAACTATTAAAACAGATGATAAGACACTCCCACCCCCTAAACATTCTGCTAATTACTATCCTAATTAAAAATTCTTCATCACCCTTCTTGTTGCTATAATCTGCTGTTCTCACCGACTGCTGTTGATACTGGCCCTGCAAGTCTCCCACTTCACCTGGCTTTCACACAAACATAGATTTTGCCACCGTTTCTCCACCCCATCTGAAACAGGATGATGTTGTGTGTATCTCATCCATAATTGCATTCACATTGCATTCAGGCAGCTGTGGAGGCTAATCACTGGAATAATTTTTGAACAATGACAGCGTGGCTCACGACAGACCAAAAATTCTAGGGTCAAGAAAATCTCTCTTTACTTCAGTACCTAATTTGTTCAAAACAACATGCAAGTGCACATGATCTAACAGCGCTCAGGATAAGTGAAAGCAGTATGGCTCTTCAAACACTGGTAGCAAGCAGTAGCTGGCGGACGAACATTGCAGCTCTTCCTCTTACTACACTGAAGGAATATAAATAAGGCCTGGATCTTCAGGAGGCAGAGTTCACAAGTGTAATAATGCTTGTTATCAACGCTCCTATAATTGATAATAGGAATTAACAAACTATTATTTCCCTGTCAATATAGAGAAAAGGAAGACCACAACCATCAAAAGTATTTAAATGGGGAGAAAAGGATCATCAGGAATTAACTTTTCCCTGCTATTTAATTGTAACCTGTAACTTTTTTTAATAGCATAGATTTTAAGATTTGGAGCCTACCTCCTCTGTTTCAGACTCTTCCTTCATAAATCAGCTAATGTAGTTGTCAACATTAACATTTCATAATCACCTAGGCCATTTTCAAAGCTACTTCCAGAAAAAGAAGGGGGGAGGGAGAAATTAATTTAACAGGTATACATCTTGAACACATGCCACTTCAAAAACCCTTGCTTACAGGAACTAAAATTAAAAGGTCGCTGTGATTTTAGCAAGAACAGAGATTTCCCAGCAGCTTAAGGAAACACAATGTTTAGTTGCAATAGAAACAAAGAACTCCAGGTGGTTTGGGAAGTCACTTGTAAAAGGAGAAGGAAATAGTTGGCGGAGGGAAAGCAAAGAGAGAACACTGGAAGCGAACGTTTTGCTGGGAACTGGAAATCGGCACAAGCAGAGAGGAACAGGGATTACTCCGTTTAATCTTATCCACAGGCGCTTGCCGTCTTCAGTAGGGGTTTCGGAGCACTCCACCCCAAATGTGCCGCACTACAGCGAGAGGTAAGTTGCAGCCCAGCCCAGGAGAGGGGCTCCCCGTGCCCTGCCCCAGCAGCCGGGCGGCCGTCACCTCAGGGCGGCGGCGGGCG
>WAAD01005353.1:28645-57375 GCA_013389945.1 Fregata magnificens
GGCCCGGTACCGCGCCAGCCCCGGGGCACACCCGCTCCTGATCAGAAGGCGCCCTTCGCGCTGCCCCTGCGGCTCGCCGCGGCCGAAGTGCCCCCGCCGCCTCCGTTCCGCTCCCCCACCGTACCCCGGGCCGCAGCGGAGAGGTGTGGGGCTCCTGCCCCTCCCACACACATCGCTGCTGGGGGCCTTCCTGCAAGGAGAAGGCTTGAGTAAATTAATAGCTTCGCTTGTTGGAGGGGTGTGTCGTGCTCAGGCATCTTCACGTGGGGAGTGCCGCTATGCGTCTGCTTAAAAAGAAATGAAACAGTAGTCTTAGCAGCAAAATTCCCTTGGTGTGGTGAGAGCAGGCTAGCGACTGGAGAAGTGAAGGGAGACCAGTTTAATGCACGTTTAAGGGCTGGAGAAGTTACCAGTACTTCTCATTGGCACATAAACCAAAGCTTTAGTTGAACTAAACGGTTATAGATGGGTTTTAAGATGAGTTAAGCATGTTTATTCTCAGTTCAGCAAATGTAAAAGAAAAAGCACGTTTCATCTAGATAGCTACAACTCCAATGTACCTTGCATAGCGATGCAAAATGGGGAATACAAGTTTGAGGTGACCAGAATACTCTTTTAAAAAAGCAAAACAGCTCTGAAGCATATCTTTCCAGAAGGAAATGGTAATTCGGGTCAATTTAGCTAGTATGGAAAATTATCTCAGTGAAGAAGTGTTAAAAGTCATTCTTCCATACCGTTTTTAATTTGTTTTCACATATCTTTGATTTGCATCTCTTTTAAATGATGTTTGTTGACTGCAGTCTATGGCATGCATCACTGCCATGTAGTTTTTCATGCAGCTTGTCCAGTCTCTTCCACAGTTCTGAAACAATCCTATGCAATTGCTAAAGCTGGGAGTTTAGAAGTGACCTAATTCTCTAATTTCATCTTCAGTTTTCTGCATTTCTGAGATTCTTTTTAAATAGCAGCTACTGACAATGAGAAATATTTGGCTAAGTTGCTAACAATTCTGTGCGCTGTTAAAGGGTGTTGCCTCACTGGAGATAAAAAAAAAACATTTAAAAAAACCTGGATATTTAAAATATGAACCAAGTAAATGGCTGCAAACGTTCCTTTCAGTTATCATCTTTTTCAGAATTGTTACTAAATGAACAGCATTTCTTTAATTCTGTTGTCACTGTGGGAGAAGTGGTGTATACATGTAGAATAACGTACTTCATGAATTGGTGTGGGGGTTCTGTGATTTTTCATACGAAAGTAATGGGTTTTGGTGGGGGTTTTTTTTTTTGTTGAACTCATCTGTACTGAGGCAAGGCTGTAATTAGGTATAGGTAAGAATTCTGTTTTACTATAGTACATTCTTAGATAAAATTAATCCAAAGTACAGCTCCATGGTCGTTGCTAAAGTGTTTTCTTACTGGTGCTCTGAAATGCTGGATCAATATCATCTGAAAGGTTAGTCTGAGACGGTTCTTTACAGTGCTTTGCCTTGGGCTATCTGAGCTGCAGCAGATTATCTGTGTAGTTTGGTCAAATACTTGTCTGGTTGTTGTAAATTGATCGTAATCTGGTAGTCACTCTGATTAGGAAGGAGAAAAGACATTTTCAGGGGAAGAATAAGTGTTGACTGTTACAGATATAATTTGCTCTGGAAGTGAGAATTTGGTTTAGTGATCCATGAGTTTGTTGTCTGTGACACCAGAGAAGATGGTGGTGGAAAGGCTTTTTTGTAAGGATTTGGATGTCACTGTTGTAACGCATGATTACTCTAGAAACATCTGCATGACTAACAACCAGGGTAGCTGTATGGAAAGACTCCCCTAGCACATAAAGAATTTTACTGGTAAAACTGAAGCCTTACATACATTATTTTTTGCTCACTATCACATCATTACAAAGGTTAGGAGAGTTTGTCAATGTGAACTGATAATAGAAATATTGCTAGATACATATTTTTAATACAGGCATTGATTTGTAAGAGGGAGGGAAGCCTTCTTGGTCATTTGAAAGTGGAAGTGTTGCTTTTCCACCACTGATTCTATTTTTCTAAGGCTAAGTACCACCTCTTACTGAGGTTTTATGAGTACCTCGGTTCAGAAGAATATTGGCCCTTAATGGAAATAAAAAGCATTTTGTTCTTCAGACTGGTTCCAAGACTGGCCAAAACCACTTTGCCCAACAATACCAAAATGTCTCTGGACAGCAAATGTTTCAGCACCTTTTGCACCTCAAACAATTGCATATGAGAAAGTTTCCAGGGATACATAAAATGACCGATAAAAGCTGGTAGGGAGGAAGTAATCCAGTAGGCTGCTGCTTCCTCTACTGTCATAAGGAGGACAGTATATATGTCTATATCTAAAGTGTAGAAGATAGGCATTTTTTATACAATGTGAAACATATGATGGGTTGTAAAGCCTGATAACAGATATGAAAGATGCTAGCAAGTACTTGAAGGAAGTTTGGTTGCCGCCATTCTGTGGCTTATAAATGGAAGTTACATACAAAAAATGGGCTTGCTTGAGGGCTGGCTAGACCTCTGCATTTGTCGCTATTGATTTGCTGATATCCTTAAAGAGAGAATATTTTATATGCCACAAAGAACAGTCAGCTTTCCAAAAGGTGACATGAACGTTCCAAAGTAACTCATTCTACCAACTGTGTGTTAAAACAACTCACTTTTTTTGCATGGTAGGGTCGTTTCTTACATTTCTAACCTATAAGGAAACCGGAATTTTTGGGATGTCTTGAGAAGGAAGGTGGGGTTTTGTTTGTTTGAAATGGAAGTGCTGGTTTTTTTGAAAACCCCCTGTATAAAAGTCAAAGTTGATTTTCTGGAATAACTAAAATATTCTTACCATCCCAGCTGCTTTGCATTCTTACTAATGCCTCAAATATCTTTGGTAGGTCCTAAGCAGTTTAGATCCACCATTACTACTTCTAACCCTAGAATTAGAGTAGACTAGAACAGTTCAGTTGGAAGGGACCTACGATGATCATCTAGTCCAACTGCTTGACCACTTCAGGGCAGACTCAAAGTTAAAGGCATGTTATTAAGGGCATTGTCCAAATGCCTCTTAAGCACTGACAGGCTTGGGGTATCGACAACCTCTCTAGGAAGCCTGTTCCAGTGTTTCACTACGCTCTTGGTAAAGAAATGTTTCATAACGTCCAGTCTGAGCCTCCCCTGACTGATGCAGCTTTGAGCCATTCCCACACGTCACATCACTGGATCCCAGGGAGAAAACATCAGCACTTCCCTCTCCACTTCCCCTCCTCAGGAAGCTGTAGAGAGCCATGAGGTCACTCCTCAGCCTCCTTTTCTCCAAACTAGACAAATCCAAAGTCCTTAGCTGCTCCTCACAGGACATTCCTTCCAGTCTTTTCACCACCTTTGTTGCCCTCCTTTGGATGCATTCAAGGACCTTCACGTCCTTCTTAAATTGTGGGGGCCGGAACTGCACGCAGTACTCCAAGTGAGGCCGCACCGGTGCTGAATACAGCGGGATAATCACCTGTTTTGACCGGCTGGTTATGCTGTGTTTGATGCACCCCAGGATGCGGTTTGCCCTCTTGGCTGCCGGGCATACTGCTGCCTCATATTGAGCCTGCTGTAAACCAGCATCCCCAGATCCCTTTCTGCAGGGCTGCTCTCCAGCCACTCCTCTCCCAGTTTATACTTGTGCACAGCATGACTCCGTCCTAGGTGCAGAATCCGGCATTTGTTCTTGTTAAATTTCCTCCCATTGATGATTGCCCAATGCTCCAATCTATCTAGATCCCTCTCCAATTTTATATTATTATATTTACTATGGCACTTACTGACATCGTATCATTGTATATACTGTAACTGTGATATTACAGTCATAATACAGCTGTTCAAAGGTAATAAAGTGCTTGTGACATCATGTCATTGTCTGAGAAATAAATAATACCAATCTTGTTTTAAGATCCTTTGTCAGTAACTGATATTTAATGTTTCTGAAGGTTCATGATATACATCTTGCTGCTTGCAAGTTTGTTCTCCTTAATCAAATATAAGGCAACTGTCCATGCTACATAGTTCTTTCCCTGCCACCTTTCTTCACTTCAGCACTGCTAATATAAAAAATGCTAGTCAGTCTTTGAAAATATTTGTTACTGCTGTTCTGACACTGAACATATTCAGAAAAATAAGCAAACAGGGCCACAGTGTTTCTCATGGAGCTAAAAAGAGGAAGACAATGCAAAACAGAAAAGGACAAACATCGAGAGTGAGCTTCTGTCTTAAGACTTTTGAAGGAATCTCAAGTGTTACTTGGCTAAAATTTTTCATGCATTTGCTGCCTTACTTCATGAGACTTTATCATGCATGTTGATTTTCTTAAAGTATAATTCTGTTTTAATACTGTTGGTAAAGTTACTTTATTGCTTAATGTCTCCTAAACACTTAAATGAAATTAGGAAAGACACATTGCTTCAGAAAACTCATTGGAAAGCAATATTTCAAGGACCATTTTTGGTCCTTGAAACCATGATTTGGTCCATTTGCCATGATTTAGTAAACAAGGTTCATGTATAAAAGTTTGATTTATAGAAAGTTGTGATCAAACATACAGTTTGAGCATCATCACTAAATAATATGAACTAGGAAAGGATAACTAGGATTTTAGGAGTTCTTTGTAGGCCAGAAGCTGGGTTAAATTAATTTGAAAGAAGATTTCAAGTAGGTATCCAAATGTCTAAAGAGAAAGGAAAATCTAGTAAGGGAACTGGATGTAAAGAGATCTGTTTTCAGCTCTTTCTCTTCTTGTCTGTGAAAGGTTACCTCTTCAATTTTGCCACTGCTGCTACAAAAAAGATATCTGAATCCGTTGCCGAAACAGCACATACGATAAAGAAGTCTGTAGAAGAAGGAAAAATCGACAGTATTATTGATAAGGTATTTTATTTCTAGATACTTGATCTGAAAGATCTGCTTGCTTACTGTTGTTGTAATGTGTAGCAAATCTGGCATGTGATAACATTGCTTTAAGATGGCTTTAGGAATTATGTATTTCAAGAGCAGATATCTCCTGTCATGATAAATGATGTGACTGAAATGTTTATTCAGGGTAGACATGCCAAAAAATGGTCACTCTGTTTTACTCAGTACTGCACCTGTGTTCCATTCCTTCAGGATGTAGATACACTGGAGAAAGACCAGAAGAAAATATGAAAAATGCTGACATAGGAGGAAAGGTTGGAAGAGTTAGTAGAGACAGGCAGTTGGGGGATGTCCGGGAGATGTGTGGGTTGGGTTTTTTTCCCCCGGTTTATTTAGGTGGAAAGAGGAACGCCATAGCCTGTGTCTTAAATGCGTCTCTGAAGCAAGGTTCAGAATTAGGTCAGCTTTGTGGATATTGTATACTAAGACCCTAGAGCTATACAGGTATGGTTTCATAAGACCCAGTGAGTTAATGAAACAGCTTGCTATTGTCCTGTTCTTCCCTGCCCCCCGACCTTGCCACTTACCTCTTGCCCTCCCTGTTCCTGGCTGCTAGCTCCAGTTGCTTAACTTCTGCCAGCAAGTGTTCTTCCAGTGCTTGAAGTCATGAACTTGGCAGAAAGGTGGGGGGGGGGGGGGGGGGGGGGGGGGGGGGGGGAAGCAGTAATAAGTGCTATGTAGTGTTCTGTGTTTTTTAGCAAGAGTAGCTTGGAAAGGGGAGGGAAAGGGAACTGGCCAAAAACAACCCAGCTGTAGTGGGACTGTGCATCCAGGAGTGTCAGACATGGGAGATGCAGCCAGACCCCTTCTCCTGCTTCTGTCTCTCAAACACTCCTTCAGGGGAACTAAAGCGTTTCCTTTTTTTTTTTTTTTAAATACAGTGAAATTCAATTTCTTGATACAATTTGTTTTCATGTTGTCTTCAAAATTAATCATCAAATGACACTTCTAAATTTGTTATGATCTAATTTTGTCTCCAGATTTCATTGACTTTTTAGTGACAACTGTCTATATGTAATAGCAGAGTTATATTTCCTACTACAATATATTAGAGCCTAACGTAATTTTGATCCACATCAAAAAGGAAGAATCGAGTAAGAAGGTTATTTGATAATTTACTACACAAATAATAATGTTCATAAGAAACTGTAGCTAAATAATCACAGCGTATTTTATGCCTAAAATACCATTTTCTTTTTTCTGTGAATGCCTTAGAGTAATATTCCCTGTTTTGACTAAGAAGTTTACATAGGGGAGAAGCAGATTATAGCTATATCATTGTAAAGCTTTTGTCTTACACCATATAAATTATTTTATTCCATTCCATAAATACCAAAAATACGTATAACTTACAACCAGGAGGAACCACAATGATCTGTTTGTATAACTGGCACTACAGTAGTTCTCTCACTGATGTTAATCTTAAACTGAAATGTGGGGTTGTTGAAGGAAAAAAAAAGTTATAGGAATTTATCAGGATTTAGCTTGAAGACTTTTATGCTTTTTGGCAACTTGTTAAGCCGTAGATCTCACTGCTGAAAATTTGTATTTTGCAAGTGGTTTAAGCATTCATTTCTAGCTTCATGGTTTTTTGCCTCTGCTTTCAACTACAGAACAACATTTGCATTGTTAATTCTAGATTATGGCATATCGACTTCTGAGACCATGCTCCATTTTTTAATTCTAAATTCAATATAGGGTATTCCTGAACATATTTTTTGATGAAAATTTGTCAACAACATAAATGGAGAAATGATTTTTATTTCAGCTAAGCAGACATTCTGAAAATCATACTTAACAATTTTACAAGTCTGATTTATTGCAATGGTTATATTTCTTAGGCAACTGTTGAAACTTATTGTAAGGCCAAGGGTATCTTTAAGTGTTTAATGCTTTAAAAACATGTTTAAATAGGTCTAAACAGTTAGTCTATATTGTCTGTGTTTGATATACTAAGGTGGTAAGTGTATATGCATAGTATGCTGATGTTCAAATTATCAGCTAGGATTTTCCTTTTTTTTTGTGTGTGTGTGTCCCCTGAACTTGATAAAACTATAAATGTAATTTTGAAAGTGTACCCAATAGTTTAAACTTTTAAAGGCAAAATCAAATGTTTCAGTAAAGGAGAATGTATGGTTTACATGAAACACCTTTAATTAACTTACATAAAGGGCAACCAGGGATATAAGAATATGATACTGCAGTGTATTTGAAAGCACTTTCAGAGTGAACATGAAACAAGAGGAGTGAAATTTTTTCTATTGTGGTTCCCTAATTTTTATTTTAGACAATTATTGGAGATTTTCAGAAGGAACAGAAAAAATTTGTCCAAGAGCAGCAAACAAAAAAATCAGGTAATGTGTGCTTTTTTTTATTTGATAATGCATAACACTACCTAAGCTAAAACTTGCTGGAAGCTGGATAATTGAGCTATATCTAAACCTAATCTATCAAAACTCTGTTTAATGAAACACGTTATGGTGGAACTTAACATACATTGTGGAATAGGAAGATGACATTTTTAAGTGAGGTTAGTGTTACATTATCTAGTTGGTTTAGATTTGCTTTTTTAACCAAATGGAGCTTTATGAAATTAACTCAAAGATCACTGTGCTAGCAAAGCTGATCTCTTATTGCTTTGAATGTTAAGCCTGTGTATTTATTGAAAATAGGCATGCTGATTACCTTTCTTTTGAGCTTTAGCAATTATGTCACATTTTCGTAATGAAATGAAAAACATGGGTTAGGGTTTATGCTATAGTGTTTAATTAGCTTCGCTGTAGGAGTTGCTCTGCTTACATTAAAGGCATAATTGCTCTTTTGCTTTCCCATAAGTCATTTGCTTTATAATTATCTGTGATCTAAATCCTTTGAGTTATCCACCCATGTACTATTGACATCAGTGGATCTATCTGAGACTTTAAAATAAGCACAATTTTTTTTCTACGCTGCATTTCATCATTGGCTTTTATCTCTTTTAATGTGTTACTTGAATGCAATAATTTCTGACAGTTTGAATGATTAGTGGCTCTATTGTTAATCTTGAAAATGAGCTGTTTTTAAATGGATCGTGATAAAATTTTTCAAACTGTCTGTAGTTAGTATGTTAGTCTTGTTTCTTCTTGCAAGACTGCTTATGTGATCACATTGTCTGTATTTCTATCTTTTTGTCTCTGTTAGTAAACTTTGGCATCTGTTACTGTATTTCTACAAGTTTCATGAAAATAGGTAGCTAGATTGACAAAACAAGAAGTTACAGATGGCCTAACTGAAAGAAGCATTAGCATCAGATGTGAATCCATGTGGGTGAAAGATCTTGCTGATGTCAGGTGCATAGGCAAATAAGCATTGTTGGTTTTAAGTGCACAAGAATTATTTGTTAACTGTTACAGATGCATCGTAATGTCTCTGTAGGCTGAATTTGCATTGACAGTGAAGAGATTAATAGATTTCTATACATCTACAATAGTTTATTTTCCTCTATGTACAGCCTACAGAACTATTTTGAAAGTATCTGTGTAAATATATGTCAGCTGAACTTGAGTATGCTTATTCAGTGTATAACATGTAATTTATAACATTTATAACTTATTTTTCTCTATCGTTAAAGAATTGGTGTCTTCTGGGTGTTAGCAAATCAATACAGTAGTAAATTACTTTGAAAACTTAATTTAGACAAAGTTTACATGTTTAAAGTGAATCTAGAAATTTCTATTTGCAGGCAGCTTAACCAGTTATACAGCACTACTTCAGTAACTGAACTAAGAGGCACCAAGTTCTGACTGAACAGACTGCAAAGAAATCCCCACAGTTTTAGTTTTACAGTAATAGAAATCAACAACTATTGAATTTTTTTTTTTAACCTCTGATAAGCGAAGATCCATTCCTAGAGTTTCTCTCTTATGCCATGAGCTTAGTTTAGGAAAAAGGAACAATGAATTGGCTTACTGATGTAAGTCTGCTTATTTTTGTGACATTATATGTTACTTTATGTATGGTGGTTTTGTTTGTTTGTTTTTAAAGTAATACGCATGCCATTATTTTCCTCCTTTCAATAACAGAAGCAGCAGTGCCTCCCTGGGTAGACAGCAATGAAGAAGAGACAATTCAACAACAAATACTGGCCTTATCAGCAGTAAGTATTTCATTTCCTGAAAGATTTGAAATTTTTCTGTTGGAGAGGTTAAAACTTCCTTTTTTTTTCAAAGTGAGTTTGGCTGGCATTATTAAATTCTGTATTTTCAATATACTACTTTTAATGTGTCTGTCAGTGCACTGATGGTGTGCAAGAGTAAATAGTTCTTTCAGTATCAACTTGAGCCAAGCTAGATCCCCAATATAATTTTTTATTTTTATAAAAGCTTTACAGCTTTGTGGTACGATAGAATGATGTGGGAAGTGGGATTGCTTTGCTGGTCTTGTGTGTGAAATATAATATCCTTTTTCTGATATCAGTTAATGACCATAAATATGTTCTTCAAAGGATAAACGAAACTTTCTGCGGGATCCTCCAGCAGGTGTACAGTTTAATTTTGACTTTGATCAAATGTACCCTGTTGCAATGGTAATGTTACAAGAAGATGAACTTCTCAATAGGATGAGGTTTGATCTTGTTCCCAAACAGTAAGTAATTTCTGCTGGTAACTATGTATGGTTGTACTTTTAGTGTGTCTGTAAATATTCGTAAATTACTCCTTTTTGTTTTCACTTCCTTCAGTTCTTCCTTTATGTACTTCGTCTGTATGTATTTTATATCTGTTTATTTCGAATGCATGGAATATTGCATGTGCATTGCAGTTTAGCAATTAGAGGAAAGAACAGAAGTAGATCTGTTCAGAACTAATAAGGACCTGTTGACTTAAGTATGGGAGAGGCCTTAAATTTTTCCATATCTAGTGTACTAAATTAATTGAAAATCTTTTTCCCAAACGAAGGTAAATGCAGTAACAAAAATGTTCAGATCTATTGGTGTAACTGATGCCCCAAAAGGCTTGTTAGTCAGAGGCCCCATGGAGAAATAGTAAAAGAATGCATCACAAAACAGCAGCAATGCAAGCAAGAAAAACTGGTTTTGAACAGGCAGTGGGAAAAGCTTTGTGTTGTGACTGCCTTCCTTCTAGTGGACCTAACTAAAAGATCATGAGGTCTTTGTCCCAGCAGTTATAGCCTGTTCCAGTATGGCTTCTTGATCCCAGCTTTATTCCAGTGCTGTCCTCCTTCCTTGCCCAGTCCCAGACTCTGCTCCTTAAGCTTGTTTCATAGGTCAACATTCTTGTTAAGTAGGAGTTCCCAACATTAGTCTCTTGTCTGAAGATGGAAACAGGAAAGAAAACTTCTTGCTTTGTGTGCTTTTCTATCTTAAATCTCCTCCTTTTATAAGCCTTCCCAGCTCCTTGTTTTGTTTACCCCCTTCCCTGGTGTTCTTTACTGTCAGTCCTGAAGCTCTGCCCCTATTCTAGGTCTTCATCAGATCTGTCTCTGATGCTGTGTCTTCAGCCTCTGGTCATGCTATCCTTGCCTATCCTACCCCATTGCTTAATAGGGTTCCCCCCCCCCCCCCCCCCCCCCTTAGTCTCAGTAGTCACTGTTTGCCTGAATGGGCGGGAAGGTAACTTCAATCTCTTCTTTCTTTCTTTCTTGACCTACACACATTCCTCCCCATGGGCCTTGCCATTTCTGGCTTCTCTTCCCTCTGGGTTAAAGTTGAGTCTTTTCTTGCTTGCTGGAGGATTACCAGAGGGAAATGTTACCTAAGAAATGGGATAGTCTCCTGCTTATCAGAGCTGGTCATTTCAGAGATGGCAGTTTCTAGTTACCGAAGGTCCTGTGGACATGCTGAAAGATGTGAAGATAGTGAAATAGTTCTGCTGCAAACTAGGTGTCGTGGTTTAAGCCCAGCCGGCAACTAAGCACCACCCAGCCACTCGCTCGCTGCCCCCCACAGTGGGATGGGGAAGAGAATTGGAAGGGTAAAAGGGAGAAAACTCATGGGTTGAGATAAAGACAGTTTAATAGGTAAAACAAAAGACACACCCACAAGTAAAGCAAAACAAGGAATTGATTCACTACTTCCCATCGGCAGGCAGGTGTTCAGCCATCTCCAGGAAAGCAGGGCTCCATCACGCGTAACGGTTACTTGGGAGGACAAACGCCGTAACTCCGAATGTCCCCCCCTTCCTTCTTCTTCCCCCAGCTTTATACGCTAAGCATGAGGCCATATGGTGTGGGATATCCCTTTGGTCAGTCGGGGTCAGCTGTCCCAGCTGTGTACCCTCCAAGCTTCTTGTGCACCCCCAGCCTGCTCGCTGGTGGGGTGGGGTGAGAAGCAGAAAAGGCCTTGACTCTGTGTAAGCACTGCTCAGCAGGAACAAAAACATCCCTGTGTTATCAATACTATTTTCAGCACAAATCCAAAACATAGCCCCATACTAGCTACTATGAAGAAAATTAATTCTGTCCCAGCAAAAACCAGCACACTAGGAATGGTTTCTACTTATAGGTCAAAGATGCTCCAGTTCCACCTGAGGTCTAGGGAAGATGTAGATGCATATAGTTTGACCATAATAGAATGTTGGTTTTAGGGAGTTAGTGAAGAGAACAGGGTTATTTGGCTTGTTGGGTTTGTTTACTAATTTGGCAAGAGATATGGAACAGCATAGTATTGTTCCAAATTACATATTGCTGCATGCTGTTAAGCTTTTTCTAAATAAATATCATCATCATCATCATTATTATTATTATTATGTATGTTCAAGTCCATTATAACTGTCTTGTAAGAGATCAAGAGCTTCTACAATGATGGATTTTTTTTAAACTGTGTTAATATCACAAATTTCTAAGTTTTCACTTAAAGGCAGCTATGTCTACTCCTTTCCTCTGCATATTTAATTTTATTTCACTGCTGGATGGTAAAAGGAACCATATTTCCAAATGTAGTAATCAAAATCTGTTTGTTCTCTCTAGCATAAAGGAGGAGGTGTTCTGGAGAAATTATTTCTACAGGGTGTCCCTAATTAAGCAGTCTGCACAACTCACCGCACTTGCAGCTCAACAGCAAGCAGTAGGAAAAGAAGAGAACAAAGGCAGAGAAGAGGATAGTCAACTGAAAGGTATGGAAAGGATTTTTTTTTTTTTTAGCACAGCTCATTAAGTTAGTGTCATGCATACTGACTGTATACATCAGGTGACATTAATTTTTTATCCTGGATTTCCTATGAAATCAGACCTTCTCTCATCATACTTGGTCTGTTTGTCCAGGTGGGGGAAGAGAGGGCTCCTAGTGATTTTAAGCCATTTTCCAATTTCAGCCAACTCTGTCACAAGAGTGGAAATCTCAAGAGATGAAATTTTGTACTTGTCGTACAACAGCTCAGCACCACTAGTGGTCTCTGGTGTGCTTTTTTTGCCTTGTCAGAAAGAAGTAGGAGGCACCTTTGGTTCACCTGATAAGACAACAGGTAGTAGCCAACCCAGCCAGCTGGCATATGGTTTGCTCTTGGCTTTTGCTTAGGCCTCAGGCCAAAGTTAGTGATATGGGGGTAGAATTACTCTGGTGGTGGAGGCAGACATGCATGCAGGATGTGGAAAGGCATACAGTGTATTATAGAAATGGAGGAAGATGGGGACCAGGAGGCTACCTGGGATTCAACCTTCAGATGAAAAAGCCACTTCAACATAAGCGTCTTCAGTTACACTGATCAGTTTATACAGATTATTCTTACTGACCCTCTTATGAACCATTGGGCATCTTTGTCTGCATGCAAACAAATTCTGCAAGCAGGAATATACGCAGCTGAAAGAATATAAAGCAGTTACTTGTTATCTTTTGTATGTTAGCCAGTAGCTCATTAAATCTTAGCTTAAGCTAGGTATGCTCACCACCCCTGGTAAGACACCTGAAGAATCTTGGTAGTCATTAGTCGGAAGGAGACAGATTTTGCTGCACCTTGGAACAGATTGTCATATCCACAACATCAATAAATTGTCATCATCCATGAAATCCACTAATGCTGATGTCCTGTTGACACTGCTGGCCTGACTGACAACCAACTGATCGCTGCCAAGTTGACTTCTTTTTCCACCTTTTTGGCTATAATATCTTCCCATATTGGTATTTTTCCTCTTGAGTCCTTGCAGTGCTAATGATCCCATCTTTCTAATCCTACCTCAGTTTCTAATTTCACCTTTCTTATCTTTTTACAGACTTTCTCACAGCTCTTTTGCACAACTTGGTAATTTTCTGCACAGCCTGAGTTAAGGTTACTCAGCTGGGCCTTGGCTACTTGGACACAGGCAGCTGAACCTTGGGGTGAAGGGGAGGTTACAAGGGGAATTACAGAGCCAGGCTTGCATGTTGCATAGAAGATACCTTTCAAAAAGGACTGTAGTAGTTTCTTCAATCTTTTTTTTGTGTGTGCGCGCATTGGCTGCCAGTTTGTCTCGTTCTGTTTCTCATAGGTTCTGTTCAGAGTGCGCATGTGTTAGCATAGGCAAGGTCCCCGTGTAGAATTAACAAAGTAGTTTTCTCTGAGTTAAAATCCAAGCAATGCTGACAGGACAGGTCACTCCAGAATCTATTTCACACCCAGAGGCACCAATTCTGACTTCCAGGACAGTTATCTGCCATCCCAATGGGCTATGTACAATCAAACATTGCAGCGTGTCCCCATGTTGAACAGCATGCTGTCAATCATAGAAACACTACTCATGCTATTTCAGGCTTTGTAAACTTAAAAAAAAATCGTGGCCTCACTTGACCATGTTACATGAAGCACTGAAGAGATCTAGGCCAAATCTATGCAAAGCGACCACAGGCCATGTGCCCTCCAGAGTATGCTAGCCTTTGAGGAGAGTAACTGTTGCCAGCACACACCAGCGGGCTGTGGGGACCAGGGCTCGCTACCTGGGAAGATTGACAGAGACAGTATAGAAATAGCCCAACATCATTTATGTGTTTACTATAATGTAATTCTTTTGCTCAGTATAGTTCAGAAGACTGCTTTAAGCAAAGGAGTACAGAACTTGTGTTTGGTCTTTTTTTCTGTACCTTTAGTTTAAAATATGTGCAGGTTAAAAAATGAAGTTGAGAATTACATGATAGTGAATCTTCCTACTGTTTTCATAGTTTTGTAAGCATGTTCTTTTCTCTCCATAGAAACAGAAGAACAAATAGAGGAAATGTGATTATATGGAGAAACAACTGATCAGTTTTGTGGAAGCTGAGACTTAATTTTTTTTTTTCCTTGTGTAAAAGAACTCTTAAATGTTGTACACTAACTCTTTCATCATAACAGAAAGCTTTTGTCTTTACCTTTCAGTGCAGACTGTATTTAGGCTCGTTTCCTACTTACCTGTTCATGTCATATCACTTCTACACTCCCACCATATTCAGCTCCCACTTTTGTCATTTTCTGTGAGCAAATTGTCTTTACTCTTATCCTGTGCAGGTGCCATCAACTCAGGAAATGACTGGGATTGTCATGATTTCGTAAACCTTTGCACCTAACTGGCATCTAAATGAATTTATCTAATTTTCTTTCTTTCTTGGATTTCTTTATTGTTTTGATTTTTTTTATCTTTTTTGCATTTCTGTTCCTCTGGGATTTTTATTACGCCTCACAATAGATCTTTGAGTATTGGATCCTTTCATTTGCTACTGCATTTAGTCCTTTGTATAGAGGAAAAGGTTGCATTTGGAAAGATTAGAAAGATTCTGCCAAAAGATATTTTCTTCACTGTTGTTTATAAGCATATTCTCTGTGAAGTCTGTTTGCTATCAATATGCTTCACCTTTCCACTGAGCTTTTTTTCATTTCTGTTTCTGCATATCACTGCTTCAGTAAACCAAAAAATGAAAGCTGACATTGTTGTGGCTGATTGGCTAGTCAAATAGAAGTTACTCTATCGTTCATTACAGTGCTGAAGGTTTCCTTTACGCAAGCTAAATATGTAGTTAAATGGGCAGTCTTAAACTGCAAGTTCCTAGGGCAGCACAACCTCCTCCTTTTTTTTTTTTTTTTTTTTAACAGGACAGTACTCACATTTGCCAAACTATGGCTGTTTTAATTGAAGTGTCTCAACTCTACAGGAGAGATGGCAACTGAACCTATTGAACAACAAAACTGTTATATTTGAATCATCCAAACCCTTGGAAATTGCCAGTCAAAGAGAAAGTTGCTGGATAATACCCAAAGAGTTATTCTAGTAAAATTACCATTGTGACTGAAAACAAAACATGTCTTCATTTAAAAAAAAATAAAAATAAAAATAAAAAAAAGAAAGCACTGTCTTTTGGCCTGTTGCAGATCTCATACAATTCAGAAGACCAGTATAGGATATGCAGATAAATTTACTGTCCTAATGACTGTATATTCTGTAATGGCAAAGATACATTTACCAGACTGTAGTGAATACATGTTTTGTTTGATTTGAAAATTGCATACATTTGGGAAGCTCTGAATCATCTGTGTTGTTTTTGATTTAAATAACCTTTTTGAAGGTTGGATTCCCTAATTGGAGGCTAAAACTGGGAGTAATTGCCTGTTGGTAACTCTTCATAATGTTCAGAGTTTCTTCTTAAAGCTGACCGATGTCTATAAAATAGAATGAATTCTCTCCCATTTTTATCTCTGTCTGTCTCCTCCTTACCTGCTGTTTTCACAAAGTTAAATTAGCATGGTTGATGTGAAAGGGAAAAAGAAGGGACAAACGGAAGACATTCCACATTCTAGTGTAAAGACTATATAAGATCTATAACAAAATGCCAAGTTCTAGTCCTTCTTCAGGTATCAGTAACTATTTACTTGGGAATGAAGTTACTTCAGGGGCAGAGAGCACATCAGCAGTGGAAGAGCTGATGCCAGACCAGTAGATCCAGAACAGTGCTAATGGTATGTTAGTCACATCAGACTGGTGCATGGCCCAGTGCAGAGCTGCTGTGCCGCTTCTGCATGAGAGCAGCAGATGGAGCTTGAGGCACCTCTCTTGCATGGTGCTTTGGGCACTCAGTGCTGAACAGCGAAGAGTTAGTGCCATGTTCTACAGCCTCCCCGAGCAGGGAGTGCTAGAGCCTCTTTGGCTGTGGTGTTGGGTGCAATCACAGATCCTCTGAAGACTGGGAAGGGGAAGTAAGAGAGAGGATGGGACAGAGCAGTGGGCATTGAGTAGATGAGCTGTATAAGCAGTGACAGCTACCAATTAAGCAATTATTTTAATTAGAGCTGATCTTAATTTTAAAAACTAAACCTGAAAAAATTCCTCCTTCAGAAATTGCTGAGTCAGCAAGAAGGGTCCACCTGGGCACACTGCAGTAAGCAGAGCTGCAAGCTCAGAGCTGCTTTGCGTGTTTAAACAGGTAGAACTGCTAAGCAAACACTCCATCACTACCACAACCTGCCCAGTATGTTAATTCCTGCAGCCACCTGGCTCTTTATTGTGACTCTTCTACCCTGCTAGTTGCACAAGGAGGAAAGCTGGGGTGTTCCTTTACCTGCCAAGAAAAAAGATCTGTCCTTGCTAGTAAACAATCGTCTTCCTAGCACCATGCTACTAAATACAGAATGCACAGTGAGTTTTCTTAGGAAATTTGGAACAGCTTCTAGGGTGTATGTTTTTCAGTGACTTCCTTTGCCTGTGTGAAAGAAGGTAAGGCTGCGGAGCACCCTTCTCGTATGCATTTAGGGGTGTACGTACAGATGTAGTCTGGTATACCTAAGAGCTAACTAGTGCTCATGTCAGTAGTAGTACCCAACCAGGGGAGTTTGGGAACTTCTATGATAGGCAGTAACTGGATTTCATGATGGAGTCTACACCTTTGTAACTGTAAAGATCTTGTGACATGTGGTGCAATCTGTAAGTGTTTTATAGAAGACGTTCTTTCAGACTCCCAATTTTGCTATCTACATAGTTCTTTGGATCATTTTGAGGGGCAGAGGGGTTCCTGCGATTTAACTCTGGAGTCATAATGAGGAAATGGTTTGCTAGATTTGCCTTAATTAAGAACAGAAAATCGGTTCTCTTCTATTTTGTTGTTGCAAATGCTTCACCTATGGCTGAATTCAGCCTTTAACCACCAGGATTCCTTAAAACTTAAAATACAATATTTCCTTGTACATTTAATAGTTATGCAGATTAAATGAGATCTTTATATATTTAAATGTAATCTACCTTTTTTCCCCCCTCTTGATAGAAACAGTACGGCCAAAAACACCGCCTGTTACAATAAAGCCTCAAATAAAATCTCAAGAGGTAAAAATAATGTTATATTTTATCTGGTATTTAGTATGTGAAACTGTTACTTAATAGGTACGTCCTTTTGAGTAAGTTGTGCTATGAAACCATAATAATATAAGTCTTAACCTGCTGCTGTTCTGCTGTGATATTAATTTTTAGTGGATACACTTTAAACTCATTTTCAGTAGAAAAAACAGTAGTTTATCTGAAGAATACTTTCATTAGTATCCTGCACATTATAATACAAAATGTTTTTACTCTGAAGACTGACATTTCCAAAATGTTTGGAGTAGATTTGCATTGTATTTAGATACGAGGGATACCTTCATAAAAATACATTTGTGTGCCATGTTCTGTCCAACTCTTCAGCAGTTGTCAGGCTTAAGTATCGGAATCTAAATGACGCATTGCAATAGCAACATTATTTTATTGCAACGGCAAGAAGAGTTTTGCTTGATACTGCAGAAACCTTTAACTTAGACACATAGTGACCCTTGTTCATTTCTGGATTGTAAAATCAGTGCCAGAGAACACTCTTGGCAGAAGCAGAGCTGTGCATTCACTTGCCAATAATATGCAGTGGACTAAATTAAGCTAGAAAGATTTCCAAAGAACAGTCCTGTCTTAAGCTTATTTGTGTGTAGAAAACTGTTACTGAATTGCGGTCAAAATTTAATATTCGTTTTAGGTACTGTTCTAAACTACTTATGAGTCTATTGTTGTTTCTGAAGATGACAAAAACAGAATTAAAGTTGTTAAGAGAACACAAAAAGGAGCCTAGGATGAAAAGCAGATCATTTTCAGTATAACTATCTGACATTTTTGTCTGTACAAAAATACTGTTAAAGAAAAATAGCCCATAAAGAAAAATACTTGTCAGAGTAATGCATTTGGTTTGGTTTTTTGCTCACTCTATCTAAAAGGCAGTCAGTCACATGTGGAAGTGTGTATTGGTGACTTTTTTTTTTTCCCCCTTTTTTGCATAAGCTTATACAAAACTATCTTACTGCAGGATGAGGAAGAGATTTCCACAAGTCCAGGTGTATCAGAATTTGTGAGTGATGCTTTTGATGCCTGTAATCTGAATCAGGAAGACCTAAGAAAAGAAATGGAACAACTGGTGCTAGACAAAAAGAGAGAAGAGACTTCAGTAGTAGAAGGTAAAGCTATTATTACCTTCTGTGTCTTAAATACAGTAATTCTATGATAGGTTGATTTGGGGAAAAAAAAAAAGGGAATTCAATTTAGGAAAGTAGATTCGTGACCATTTTTCAAAGTGTATGAAACGACCTGCAATGAAATATTGCAGAAATTAATGATAATTCTTACCTCAGTCACACGACATTTTATACAGAATGTTAGCCTTGAGGAATTTAAATCCAAAGAACGTAACAATTTTTAGGAGGCTTTTTTATGAAAGTGACAGTGGCTTATTTTTTTCTGTCTACCTCTTCCTTTCCCTGCCTTCTCTTTCATAGGTCCTTATGTGTATGAATTTTTCTCTCTTTAATTGACATCCTGGTAGGTAAAGCACAGTATTTGGAAGTCAGGCTATGTTTTCTTCTTGTGACACCAGCTAAAAAGGCAGTATCTGCACCAGACTGTGAGCTTGCGGATGCCTCTGCTGTAAAAGGTTTACAAGCATTTGGAACAGTTAAAAATTTAACAAATAGCTTTGAGAATGATGAGAAGAAATAAAGTGGGGCTTATACTTAATTCAGAAGAACTAATATCAGTGTAAAAAGCATAAAAACAATCTGTGATGATGTGACTCTGGCCGTACACAATGAACTATTTACAATGAAGACACTTGTATATGGAGATGCTTATCATAATACAATTTTCAGAATTCATCTTACAACGTGTTTTGGATGTTGCTGAATCCTTGTTTTCTGAAATTGTTATTTTTTCCAATACATAGCTACGTTTGAGGAATTCTTAAAAGTAATATCAGTTCCTTGCATCTAGCTTTTCGATAGAAGTGTTTCAATAAATCACTAAGGTGTAATTTGTTCAGAGAAATCTCAGCTGGCCTTACTGACTTGGACTATGGAATTACGTTCATATCTAGGCTGAAGTACTAACCAACATATAACACATCAAACACCCATCTCCTCCCCCATACTCTTGCATATGATAGGTAGAGCCAATTAAAACAGATTAACAACACAGGAATGCCTTCTGACTCATTTTTTTGCCCTGAAGTATGAAATATGATTACCTTTAACCCCGATTAAATGAGCTTGCCTAGCTACAAATGTCAGCGAGGAGAATACCTGCTTCTTTTTTTAAATTATCCACAGTATTTGATCTTGATTTCCCACCCCCACCCAAGAGTATATTCAACAAACTTATGAACTTCATTCACTTTTTTCCGGAGATTTAAAAGTTCAAAGGGAGATTCAGTTGATAGTAAATGGAAAGACTGTAGGAAATGAGCTTGCAAAGGGACGCTTGTTACAACTAAGCTGTGTGTTTGCTTTTTATATCTTTATGCACAGAGGAATATAGACTTGTATATTAATTAATTCCTATCTGTGGTCAATAAGAAGATTAAATTTCTGATCTTGAAGTTTCTTTAGTTTGTAAGGAGAATTGCCCATAAAGTTTGGGGGCTATAAGAAAGATTCAGTGCAAATTGATCTAGTTTTATATAAATAAGCAACATTCTATATTATCAGTTTAATTCTTACACATCATTTGTCTCTTGTAGAAGAAACTGCTGATTGGGAAAAGGAATTACAACAAGAGCTTCAAGAGTATGAGGTGGTGACAGAATCAGAAAAGCGTGATGAAAACTGGGATAAAGAAATAGAAGAAATGCTGCAAGAAGAAAATTAAGCATTTTCACAAAATCATTATAACCCTAAGTTTTTTTTCTGAGGACTGACATGGATTTCTGCTTTCATATTTTGCTTACGAAAGATCTTCAAAAGACATAAAAGAATCTAAAATCATTATAATTCCATATGGGAATACAACCATTATTTCTGTTCTTTATATGAGCAGTTTCTGAACTTCTACATTCTTCAAAAGAAAAAAAAAAAAGAGACGACAGACACTGCAGGTTATATGTCATCATTAGAAGCGATAACATTATTACATGAAGCAACAGTTTAGTTTGAGGCATTTTTAGGTGGTCAAGAAGGTCTGCAAAGAGATTTCTAAATCTGTGAATCTCAATTTGTTTGACTACAGCCTTCTGTTTGGGATATAAAAATGGATGTTGTAAGTAACTTAGTTCTTGAAAGTAACTCTCTCATCACATTTGCACTCTGATCGCTGTATAATCTGTAAATGTGTACTATTTTTAAGGTACTTGTAGCTGGTAGCTTTCATGTGTATTTAACTTCCTTAATGTATGTAGCCAAAGAATTTATAGAAAACCCTATCGAGTAACTTCCAATAATCTGTTATTAAAAAATACTAATTCAGACTCCAAAAGCAGTACTGATTAATTATCGATCAGATATGATTAACTGGCAAACATTTAAGCATTTAAATAAGAACAGAGTTATCAACTGCTTGAATTAAACTGTTTTGTTAAATCATCGTATTAAGATACTGCATTTCCCCACAGAGAGAAATGGTTTAATGCATTCTTTCTTCAGAAGACTGTTCTGTTCCATTTAATTTTGCTGTCTGAGAGCAAATTAAATGTTTCTCTTTATTTTAAGTGCTGAAACATTTATGTAAAAACTTTGGCTGGTTTGGACATCTTTATTAAATACTGTAGATATGTATAAAATTGGCTCATTTATTTGGACGGAGGGCAGAATGAGGGGCAAACATATTTCAGACTTATACAGATTTCAAAAATATACTTTGTCACAGTGCTTAAGACATGGAATTTAAATAAAAATAGTTTTCTTTGAAAGATTTTTTTATTCTTCTTAGGCATCTGGATGTTTCCTGTAGTTTTACCATTAAGTCAGTATCTTTATGTATATAAATGAAAATCTGATGTTCTATTTGTCATCTGTTTCATAAAATTCTCTGACAAAACATCCATGAAATTCCAAATATGAAGGACAAAGGGTAAGATGAAGTAGGTAGGAGCCATTAAGCACAATTTAATTATAGGCTTGTTACATACAGTAAGCTCTGTCTTAATGACATAATTCTGCAGAAAACTTTTGTAAAGAGACTGAAAAGATTATAGCTGTAATTATTCAGTCAATATTCATCCCGTGGGAATTGAAGAGAGCTAAGTAGTTTCAACTGCTGTTAACCGTAAGAAAGGACTATTTAAAATGGTCTTTATTAGAAACTTGGACAGAAAGCCCTCCTGTATTTCTCATCATGGAAAATGAATTGTTTTAAACCTGCATGCATTTGACTTCTCAAAGTAGTTTCTTTATTACTATACACTTTCTCAACTACAAATCATCTTAAGCACGATTTTTATTTTTATACTGCTTTTCACTTTTAGTTAACAGATGCAAGATAAGTTGTGGTAAATGAGGTACTTTAGGAGCTTTTTTATATCTGGGATTAATTAAAGACCACAAAATTAATCTGTTATGCTCATAAAAATCAGACTATTCACAGGTTAATGTTTACTCTTGACAAATACAACTGCTTACAGATTTAAGCTGGAGACATTAGGATCTGTCTACTGTACAGTTTGATGTCACACCTTCTAAAAAGACAGGTGGTTCTATTCTGATAGTGGCAAATCTTCCCCAGTGACTCAGAGCTCGAAATCACTGCTCCAAATGTCCGCTTTCTTAAAAACCAGCCTGATCATTCCTAGTGTGTTCAGATATGATGGGCTTATTTGCGTGGGGTTTGTACATCAAGCCTCATCTTTCTTTTCATGTAAGCATAGCCTATAGAATGGTTATAGATATTAAACTCCATCTTTCATAAAAGATGGCTCCTACATATAAAACCTTCGTTTTCCAAGTCTCATAAAAAGCAAGTACGTCTGGGGGGGGAACCAACCAACAACAATAAAAAAAAAAACCAAACAAAAACACTATTTAAATTTGCATTTAAAAAGGCCATAGTGTAGCAAGGCTTAATCTGACTTGAGCTCTGCTATTTAAAGTCTCTTATCAAAAATCATATTAATATTTTCAAATCTGCATAGCTGGTTTTAACCTGGAAAGCTGAAATAAGTTTTGTGTAATCCTGCAGTTTTCAGGACTGGCCCATGCCTTTCATTTAGTCATTAGTCATAGCTACAAGTGTCTAGCAGTTTTTATTGTGCATGGGAAGAGGGAAGGTGTCTGCGTTCCACTTGTGACACAAGATGAACATAGGTAGACCTCTTCATGTTCACGGTGAATTTTGTAGGCCTTTGTAGTCCAAATGTGTCTTAATAATATACTTCATAAACAAGTATGCTGGCGTTTTCTTAGCAACATCATTTCAAGCACTGGGATGGTGCAGATGCTAAAATCCAGCAAAACACCAACAGTATGAAATCAAGGACAAAACCGAAAGAAACCAAGAATGGATCTAAATTATACCAACCTGTGGAGACAATGTAACAGAAAATGCAGTTGTTTAAAAAATTGAGGAAAAGTAAGCAAACAAATAAAAAGACTGTTAGCAAGTTTTCTTAGAAGAAGCTAAACTTGCAGATTTTGGAATTAACCTTTGACAAACAGGGAAAAGATTGCCCAGGAATCATTTAGGTTAGCTTAGAACAGTGAAACAGCTTTCTTCTGAGATACCAACATCTCTGGTTATTCTGTGCACTGAAGCATCCTCTTCAACTATTAGTTTACTAGTCCAGTTGCTGTTAGTTAATATATGTATGGAATTTTTTGATTCAGTAATTTGTCTGGAGGAGGAGGAAGAAGAAAGAACATAAAATCCTGGAATCAAAAAAAAGTGTAGTAAAATGTTCCCCTACATTTTTATTCAATCATTTACAGCTGTTCTCTAAACAAAGTCAACCAAAGCTTTCAATTTCCTGAATTGTTTCAGTAAACTTTGAATTTGTTTAGTTTGTCACTTCAGGTTTTTTTCCTGTATGCTGTTTGGTTATCTTGGTGTTTGTTTGGTGGGGTTAGGTATGTAGTACTGAAGCACAGGATGTCAATTTTAACCTCACGCATTAAAAGAATAACCCTATGTACGGGAGCATATCACCTGACCATGAGATGCATCCCTGAACTCTTGGCCACTCGCATATTATTGACGTTTACTTTGCAAATACCTGTTCCATGAAAGGGAACGAAGAGTGTCTGGTTACTTACCCGTGCACTGCCGAGCAACAGCAGCCATGTCGGGCCCTCGGTCCATGTGCTGTATCTAGAGTCTAGTGGTACAATTACAGTGTCAAGAACCACACTGATAGTGGTCTGGGTTTCGTTCCGTTAGAAGTTTAAAAGAAAGATGTATTGCATGGTCTGATACTCTATGTCATAGTAAGTGCTGACCGGTATCTCTATAACAACCGCATAGTAGCCTAGCCTTAAATGATGTTATCCATACTAGATTTTTGTCCCGAACTACTCATTTTCAATGTTTTTTCTCCTTTGTTTTAAACATTAGGAGTTTTTTTAGATCAGCGTTCCAATTTTTTAAACAAAATGGTGAGTAACAGTGAATTAGTTTCTTGCGATATTTTCTTTGTATTGTATTGAAGTTAATGATTTTAGAAAATAACAATTCCTACAAAACATCAGAGGATGTGCATGCCTTTTTTTTCCTCTCAGTATAGCCCAGTATTGGCTCTATATATATACATATGAAGACCATGCATATATATAAATGCAAAACCAGATCTATTAGCGTGCCTAAATATATTTTAAAAATCACAATGTACTTTTCCTTTTCAGCTGTTACTTTTAACTAGATACCATTGCAAGAGGAGGAGCAACCAAAATAACTATCATTAGTTTGTCACTCTTATCATTTTTAATGAGACAGCGCTCTGCAGAAATTATCTTGAAGAATGAATCACTTGCTTCATTTCATAAAAGCCTGGTTTTCATTATGGCACAGATTGGGAACATTTTCCTTTGCTAATTCAGGGATACACGAAGCTATGACAAACCTCTCCAGATACACTTGGGAGGTATGCTTAATCCAAAACTACATGGGCAGGAAGTTTACTTTTTCTCAGTGTAAGTGGTCCTGACGAAGTAGGGAAGGACAGAAGAAAAATGCAGTGAGTTAAGTGTTACATATAAAATTAGAAGAATAAATATTTGATGCCTGCTTTGATATATGATGCTCTAGAGAAACCCATGTTTAATGTGGGGGTTTTTTAATTGTATGCATGCACAAAACCTTAATTCTGCAGTTGCTTTGATTTATTTGTTCTCTTAGCTATGGTTTCCATACCCAAACGTGAAGGTTTCAGAGCCAGATAAAGCTACTATGTCTCTGCATTTCCTATCCTTCCCAAGGAGTAATGAGGCAAATTTACTCATAGTCAAATAATGGCCAGCTAATAGATTGATTACACCCAGCTTCTTGTCCCACTTATTTCAGAAATATTTTAATGCTGGCCATGGGCCCTTTCGTGACTTTGATGCCTGCAATTTAAACATCAAACAGTTTTGCTTTTGCTGTATCATCACCGCCTTGCACCTTGTATCGTGCGTAACAAGACTTTCGAGCCCATCGTGTGTTGGGTGGATGAAAAGTGCTGCTGTAAGAGCATCACTGGGGTGGAGAGGAGCCTCTGCAGACATTTATTGTGGATGTGGAAACAACAATGTCTCGGTGGGATGTGGTGTCAAAGAATTAGTAGGCATGTGAACGAAAGAGCTGAAACCATTGCCTAAGCAGGCAAAAATACTGGCGCATAGGATCTTTCAGGTGGAGGAACTGTTGTATCAGACACGCCTCATGTCTCTCTGGCTAAGGATATACTGTCAACTGATGTGTCTGAGCACATGTTGAAAACCAAACGCCCATAAACAGTTAGAAAGACCCCCTAAAAGTGTTGGCCCTGAGCCAGCTAGCAATCTCTCCATCCACTCCTGGCCACTGAGTTATCCCAGTGGAGCTGGCGAGCAACTCAGCTTTGGAAGCTGAGCGCCGAGGGGTACGATAGGGAATGGTCTGCATCCCCTTGGTCTGGGTGCTGGAGGACAATCACCAGCAAATTTAACTCACGACCACAAGCATAGCCTCTGGCTTGGGTGTCCTGCCTCCAGTCCTGGCTGGTGTAAGCAAGGACACAAGCAGCGTTAGGGTAAGCAACGCCGGGTTCATCAGATCCCCAGACTGATCACCTGCCTCGTCACGGTGAGCCAAGGCTCGCCTTCAGATGCTGGTGGCTGGCATCCAAGTTCTCTTTCAAAGTAGGCTTGCATGAACCTGTAACTGGCTGTCATTCTTACCAATACAAATGTCCAGTTCCTTTTTTAATCTAGTTCATTATTTCATTGGTATTGTGGGGTAATAAATTTCTTAATGTGTGAGGGGGAAAAATCTTTTCAGTGGCTTTAAATGTGCCACTTTGTAGTTTAACTTAACTCTGTGTGACAGGAAAACAGAAGATCCTGACTTTGCCTTCTTTTCATCGTCTCACTCGTTGCTTTCCTGAGCCAAGCGAGCAATTTCAGAGTTTTCACTCTTGTCATACAGCAGTTTTTTCTATGCCCCCAATAATTTGTGACAGCTTTCCTTAGAGCTCATTTACCTTTGGAGTTCATTTCCTGGGAGGGAGGTGTGACGCACAACAAGCAGGTAGGAGAACGCACCACCCAGCTGACACATGCTGGTTTCATTTTCTGTATTACTCCTCATCCCATTCCATGTGTACCCCAATGTCTTGTTTGTTTTTTATTTATAGCTGTATGTTAAGCCAGTACGTGTTTGCAATATTGTCCACGTTGGGCCCCAGGCAGTTTCCCTAGTAGCTGTCATTTAATTTTAGGATCCTGTAAAGTAGAAGAGTGGTGATTTGGGGTTGTTTCTTTTGGTTTGTTTGTATTTTTCTGTTTCTCTCCTGCCTTCCTTTTCTTTTTTGATCAGTCATTCTGTGAAAAGTAACATTGGAAGAATTACAGTTCCTACTCCATACCAGGGGGGAAGTGTTCCAAGAAAAATTCTGGTAGTCCAGAGCTCCTTGAAAATTTCGATGAAAGCAAAAAAAGGACAAAATTAAATTTGGTGCTGCATTTCAATAGTTTCCTGACTGCCTTGCATGTTGTAACAATGCCGTAAGAAAAGAAATACTGTCTTTATTTCATAGTTTCTCAATTGTCAATGTTCAGAGTTTTAAACATCTTGTTCTAGTTGTCACCCTAGTATTCTTGGTGATGTGTTAAAAAAAAAAAATATCGAAGGAACACATTTTTCACCAAGTTGCCTAGGAGTCCCCACCCCACTGCAATGAAGGCAGTGAAGTACTCGAGAGGTATCAGACTGCCTGCTTACATTTGCAGGCTTCATGAAGTTAGACTACTCTTAAGTATGGTAATAACCACATAACTTGGATGTAGTTTGTAAAAATAGATTACCCTGAAAATTTATAAAAAGTTGATGACTAGAGATTTTTACCAATGGATGCTTAGTTATATCGTAAATAATAACAATAAAAAAGAACTAATTTTCCTAAAATTTCAGCTTCTTGCTTGTCAAAACATGAGACCACTACTTTTGATGCCCAGTAATTAAGCAGCCTCTTGGAAATGGCCATTTGGGTGGAATATCTACTTGGCTGCTCCTAGTGTATAGTCAATGACTGTTCCTCCCTCGCACGAGCAATCTCCAGCAGGGTCATTAACAGGGCACAACTGCAGATACGTTCTCATCCTCCTGTCAGTACGTGTATTTACTTGCAGGAGTGAAATATGAATTTCCAGTGCTGTTGATACGCACTTTGCTGGCAAGTGCGTTTTTGAAGGAAGACGGTTCACAGAAACCAACAAAGAGACATAGGGAGAGAACCATAAATGTAATTGAAAACAGTAAAATTAGTTATTTTGTTCCATTTCACATTTGTGTTCTTCAGAGGACAATAGCACAGCAAGCAATCAGTACACCGGAGATCTGTGACTGAGTTTGGAAGCTGATGGCACTTCTCTCACTATGCGTGCAGCAGCTATCCTCAAAAAAAATTAAACTTCTGTAAGAACTGACTTACTAGGAAGCAGTGTCTTTCTTCACAAAATGATTATAATTGATCTGTGTCACTGTATCAGCAGAAAAGACCCCTGCCAGTTCAAGTGTGAAAAGAATTACTGCTGGAAATACATTCTCTAACATCTGGTAGTTTTTGAAGAAAACTTTGTCCCCCTTGACAAAATGGCCTCATGCCTGCTTCTGCTGCACGAAGTGTGCTAACCTCTCTGGCACCCAAATTCACCAAAATAGGCCTCGTAACGAAGCTGATTGTAGTAGAGGCTTACAGCCAGCACAAACTCTGTGCTGCTTTATTCTGTTCTCTCTCAAAGTAGCTCATATTTGTAATTAAGCTTCCTTCTATTCCAAAAAGTGCCCCTCTATCTGGGGGAGGGGAAGGAGGGCACAAGAGTAATTTATGTTTTACTAGCTATATATACTTTCAAATAATGCTTGGGAGAAATTAAAAGTCATCTTAAAATCTCTATTTAAGGATTGCACAAGCCTTGCTGGGATCAACCGGAGCATATTTGCTACTCTCAACCAGAAGGGGTATATGGGAAAAATCTTAAAGCATCAAAATTCTGCTGGGGGAGAGGAGGGGCCCCTTCTTCTTTTTGCAAGAACTGTATCATCAGTGTTACGCATGTTTGTAAAAGAACAAGTGTTATTTTGGGGGACAAAAGCTCCATCTAAAGGTCAGGAAGATACCCAAAAATATAAAATAATTTTTCATCTTAAAATTAGCAATCGAATCATTCTGGTAAGCATAGGTTTAGGATGTAAGGCCAAAATAATTTAAGCAGGTACTGCCTCACAGAAGCTACTTTATTCAACACAAACATCCACTCTACCTATTCTCTGAAGCAGTAAGTGTTCAGGGAGGTTTAGAGTGGTATTTTTATTCAGTAACTACACAAAAGAACATAAAGGTTCCCCTCGTATCACGAAGAGGTTAAGTTTATTTCCCTGGAAAGCAGAAACATATGTATTTCCCAGATGTCTCCTTGCGTCAGTCTCAAGCTATTCTACAGCAGTCCAGCAGAAGACCAAGGCCCACACGTGCACACGAGAGTGACGGCGGGTCCAAAGGCCTGCAGGTGTGCCTCAGCAGCTCCATTCTTTCCTTCAGCGTGTGTTGTCATCCCTTCTTTTGAGGGGCAACCCTTAGACCCACGGCAGCCTCCCCACTAGCAGGAGCCCCGCGGAGAGGAGACGGGCTTGGCTCGGGCGAGGGCTGTAGCGCTTGGCCGCGTTCAGAAGAAGGGCTCACGCCTCAGAGCGGTTCCTCCAGCTGTGGCGGCCGAAGGAGACGCTCAGCCCGCAGTCCTGGCCTCGGCTGCACGTGCAAAGCCATTTCTGGCAAACCTCCCTTGCGCAACTCGGTTTCCCGACAGACGTCCTACTTTTCCTTCAGGAGAAGCAGCCCCGCCGGCCGCAGCCGCCACCCACGGACGGACCGCGGGCACCACCCCACGCTCGGCCCCCCGTC